>CM034149.1:740385194-740890194 GCA_019776745.2 Taxus chinensis
TGGAAAGCACTCCCAACATAAGGGACAACTCGACATAAAAATATCTACATTATTAGAGGATGGTCCCATAGAGGGGCTTTAGCTCCTATTTTCTTGTAGCAGAAGGTCCCATGATTATTTTTTAGCATGACTACAAGAAATAATAGAATCTAGGCCTAAAAAATTGGAGCTCCACTTTTTTTGCCCCCTAAACTCAAGAGGTATTTGGAGAAGTGGGTTGGGAGTTCCCCCTATAGTTTAGGCTAATTTCTGTCCATCTGGAACATAACATACATTCCTGCATGTTGGTTCCCAATTTTACACCCTAGAGATTTTGATACAATTCAAAAAAGGATTGAAAAGAAGAATGATAGATGCTTAAGATGTGTCATTTGTAGCCAGGGATGGATCTAACATTCTTCCATGACCAAGTCTTGGAAATGACTGAGAGACACGTCTAAAGGAAGTGACTATTCTCATGCTACTTTTGGCTCTGCTTGAACCCAGGTGAGATGAATCGAATGGTGGCTTGAGGGTGTAGGGATATTATTATCCAATCTCCCCTAAAATTATTAGTAGATCAATCTGAAGAAAGTATATCCACAAATTCAATGCTCACTCAAGAGAGTTGTCACACAAACATTGCACATACTTAGCATCAGACACAAGTTAGTTGATACAAATGGGATATGATTATGAACATCATTCAAAATATGTTGTTAACAACTTGGAATTAAATGACATTCAAAATGATAAGCTTTAATATTAGAGACAAACCCACTTAAAATTTGTAAAGTAATGTGGTCTACAGGAAAACACATGTTGGATATGCGACGATAATGTAATTTGCATAGGTAAAACATGATGGTTGGATATAAATTTACATGAATGGAGGTGAGGATCTAATGGGGAGAAAAAACATATTCATCATATTTTCTTGATGCTCCTTTGATGCATTAATTCTTGAAATCAAAATAAGATAAACTTTTAGGGGTTATTTGCATTCATGGACACCCAATCTGTGCAAACACTACCATGTAATCTTTGACAAAATTAAACATAAACACTTAAGATTAAAACTCCATGTATCTATTATACCAAATTCATAAAACTTAGGATACCCTTGAAGGTAACGAATATTCAATCCTAGATTGCAATTGCAAAAAGGATTTTTATAACTGAAACAAGTATTGCAAAATAACACTACAAAACAATATTTATTCAATAACTAGTCCATGCAATAATATGAAATGTGCTTCTTTGTATTTCATTGAATGTAACAAATACAAGATTACAAAATAAAGGAATATGTTTATTGATTCCATTTCCATTTACATTAGGAAGCAACATATTTATACATGACAAAATGATCACGTGTATTCAATTGGCAAGGGAGACATGTAAAATGCTCTCAATGCATGCTAGTGATTATACAAGACACAATCACCCTAACTAAAACCCATAATTTAGAACCTCTAAAACTGAAGTCATTCATTCACTTTTAAACAAAATTTTCGTAAAAGGGAGTATCTAGATACCCCATGGAATGTTGAAAACAAGATGCACGTGGAATAGTGGTCCATGCTCTGTAATTCAGATGAGAGAGGCACCCAAAGTGAAAAATATATCATCTTGATTTTCTTAGCTGGAATAGTTTTGCTCGTGATAAAATCCATAGAGGATTATAGAATATACTTCCCTCTACCAGCAAACTATGTTGTCTTCTTCTACAACATTCACCATTCTATGTACACTTGAAATAAGAGTTGGTTACACATTACAATCAAATCACTTGATCTCCCTTGGAAAAAAATGAAAAGAATAAGGAATAAAGAATTAAGGAATACTAGGGGGAGGGATCGAGTTCCACTTGTTTACCTTTCTCTTCCTTGGGTGGTTGTTCCCAACCAACTTCCAGTTTGAACACTTCATTCCCCTTGTTCTTGTTGTTGGGTATCACTTGACACTATCATTTGTTCATGTGGTGTAAGGAGTGTGAGACTAGAGTCATCAACCTGTACCTCTGGCTTATCAGAAGACTTAACATAGTGTACTTGTGTTTCTTCTCCCTCTACGCTCTTCGTCCCTTTCACTTCTGCATTTGTCATAGTTGAAGATGGTTTAGTAATGGCATCTGTAGACCTTGTGGCCTCACCCCTCTTCTTATTATAGAATAGAAGAATGTTGCTTTGAGTTGGTTCACTTAGTGAATCTCCGTGTGAGTTGGAGCCTCTAAGTCTTGCACAACATCATGGGTTTCAATCATCTTTCCACATTGTGCCTAGAAGATGATTGAATAAGATCCATGGTCTTTGGTTTCTCAACTTAAACCAATGGAACCTCTTCAACATGTGGTTTCTCTATTTTAATTAATGCAATTTATCCCTTCAACTAGTGGACTTCTCTACCTCACCACATACAACTTCTATTTTGGTAGGTACTTCATGGGATACTAAGCTTCCTTCTCCCCAGTTGGTGTATCTTGTACATTATCTTGGAGAATGTCAACTACAACATCTTGATCTAGCCCATGTAATGAGTCACTGAATGTTTGTTCGTCGTGATAGTGTCTAGTATCTCCTACCATTTATCTCCCTGGGTATCCCGCATCTGAGATTTTTTGATGGGAATATTGGTGGAATTTATTTAATAGGAACATTGACAGGTATTTTATGTTGCACAAAAAGGCGGGGTAGTAAGCACTACCTCTCAAACTTGAGGGGTTGTAATGGGTATTTGTTTTGTGAAGTTATCCCTTCAAATGTTGTTTCTGTGGATTTCTCCATTGTAAGTGTTGTCACATTTTCCCTCTTGGTTCTCACAAAATATAAAGTTATGGGCTCATCTTCACTTTCCTTAGGGATGGTTTGCAATATTAGACCCATTGTTGGATGACTTGGATGAGCAATTCTTCTCTTGTGTTTCATCTTACTAAATGGACGCTCTGAGGAAGAAACACGCATGTCAAGCTGGATGGATTCCTTTTCCACATATGTATTAGGCCTTGATGTTGGGTGTGTAAATGCTTAAAGAGGTGTGGCTACAATAACAGGGGCATCCTGCATGGTTTTATTCAATACCTCCTTTGTCATGTGTGTCAATTGTGACGCAAAAGTCTGTGTCTTACTCGTAGCAGCACTGAGTTCCTCCACTGTCTCTGAAATTGGTCCCTTGATGGAAATCTATGGGGATTTTCCCTTCAGGGGATCTAAGATTATAGTTCCTTTCCTCAAAGGGGGAAGTACATCTTTTATGACACCATTTTCCAGGTATTCCCTTAGGATTGTTGTGTTCTGTAGAGTCAGATCAGTTCACTTTTTAGTAAGCCAAATCAAAGTCCTCTTAATGATGCGAGTTGTTCTATCATGCAATGAGGAACTTTATGTCCTTGT
Source organism: Taxus chinensis (assembly GCA_019776745.2). Taxonomy (NCBI): domain Eukaryota; kingdom Viridiplantae; phylum Streptophyta; class Pinopsida; order Cupressales; family Taxaceae; genus Taxus; species Taxus chinensis. The sequence continues at coordinate 740,388,566 of CM034149.1, forward strand.
CCAATCAACATTGAGGAGAGGTTGTAAGGCTATTTTCTTGTCAACATAATACTTGCTTACCAAGTCATCGCTATAATCCATCCAATAGTCCTCATAGTGAGGTTCATGTCCATGGGAAGTCCCCAAAGCTCCTTGAACTATGCATATGATATCATAATTGGGCCTTGGAGTAAACTTCTGTAATATTATTATGCCCATTTCTACTTCCAAGAACCTAAATTTAACTAAGGAAGGACACAAATACCTCCTAATACTGATGGGGGACTTGATATTGGCCTTATGTTACCTTGCAATCATCTTATGCATTATTACTAACTACCTTGACACTTCCAACAATGCCCAACTGTCATCCAAGCATCTTAGTAACATGTAAGGGGTGTCATAAAAACCACTTACCCTAATGTAAGTGAACGTTTTGAATTGGATGAAGTAACATCCATATTTAGCGATTACCTTTCTTACTTGTGGATATATCCTGTTATATTCCTATTCAGGCTTGAAAAACCACACAAGGGCAACAAATAAAGTATCATGCACCATTATGAAATTGTAGACGTAATTGTCCAAGTTTAGTTGTGGGTACACATCATAAACCCTATGGTTTCCAAAGTCCTTCACTCCATCCTATCCAAAGAATGATCTATGATGAGCAATGTTTTAAACCAAGTAGGAGGTCATGTAAAAATATGGTTTAGTAGTGGATTGCTCCTTTATTTACACCACCATCATGAGTAATTGATGATCGATGCAACCACTGATAATTTCTCCCCACTGGATATGTATCTTTCCCATAAGGATTATCTGAATGAACTCGAACATCCAATCTTGATAGGGATCTATGCAGACTTTTTCCCCAGAACCACCATGTTCAACAAAGTGATGATATTCCAATTTCTTCAACAAAATCAGCTCTGTTTAATTTTTTGGGGATCTTAGTGGCAAAGATTCTTGGTTTTTAAAGCCAATTGTTGTTCAATACCTTGGAACATTTATTAGATTGTTTGTGTTCCAATATTCCTCTACATTTTCAATGGTTATGTCTACCACTTCTGAAGCATTAGGGAGACCTAGCAGTTCTTCAAAGGTTTCAGTGGTTAACAATAGGACCAAAACTTTGATTCCATCCCTAACCTCCTTGGTCACTGGGTTGTAGTTTTGTTCACACACCTATACCAATTACATATACTGAGCAGACAAGGGAAGAACAATAACTATTGCAATCCCGCTCCAATCAATCCTCCTCATTGTCTCATTTTTGTCTACTACATGCAACCTTTTCTGGAAATTAACTAGATTCACATTGCCTAAGTTGGTGTCCATGACTTTGTCTGAGTCAGAGGTAAGGTGGGAAGTGGTTTGAATGCCAAACAATTGGATCTTCATTTTTGAAGGGTGGGAGACTAAAATGTTTACCAGAAAGAAGGATTTGAAACAATTCAAATGCATCCAACACCTCCAACGATGCTAACCAACACACTTTGATACCACAAATTGTTCACAAGCATTGGTAAAACACTTACCCATGAAAACACTGCCATAATTCTCCTTCGAGATGAGAACATCAACGAGGACGCCTTCAAAGCTTCAAAATGACTTATTCATAGTTCAAACACACGAATTTGGTCTTCCTTTTGTCTTAGGGCTTCAAAGTGCTTCACAAACTCAAAAATTGGAGGGAAAAGTGAGAGGTTTTCACGGATTCTAGCTATAATTTTCCTTTCGCATGCTTTCATTAATGGTGGCACCTGCTTCCATGACCTCTACATTCATGGCCGTTGATGTTTTAATCTCAAATTCGAATTTTAGCTTTACAAGTGGATCAATCGGCCATGTTTGATTTTCACGAAGATTATTTTTCTATTTCTCATTGGCTCGTTTATACAATCTACCTACATGGGCGTCTTCATAGGATTTACTTTTTCTTAGTCACCTTTCTCAAGCTTAGAGGCTACGTAAAGAATTTGTAATTTTTGTAAGAATGGAAAGTTGTAAACTTGCAGGAATAATAGTGTAAGTTGCAATCTTACAAAAACTACCTAGATGCAAACTGCATAACTATAGAGCTTCCTTATTTACATACTATCGCTAGATTATGACATGTGTTCCCACTATTAGACTACGGGGATGAAAGTGCAAGATGCAACCTTGTAACAGTTTGCGAAGTCTGTACAAAATGCAAAACTATGAAGTTACATTCCTTACTCTATGGTCTTCAGATTCACTGAATATTTGATTTTATGATCTCAAGGATGAAATTGTAGTTTGCAAACTTGTAGAAATACAAACTTACAAAATTGTCAATACTGCACAGCTCCATTCTTTCCTATGCGGTCATGATGTTGTGACATGTGTGCCTGTTTGTTACGTTTTAGAGGATGAAAGTGCAATTTATAATTTTGCAACAACTACAAAGTTGTGAACTGTAAAACTGCGAAGCTATATTTCTTCTCCATGGTTTCCATAGGTTCGCTCAAATATTCCATTTCAATATTCGGGGATGATTCTTGCAAATTTTCAATTTGCATCAAATTTAACATTTCTCTTAAAGAATAAACATGTAGAGGAATGTTCTTGGAATATTCCTTTTATGGGGTTTGGATTTGTATTTGTAACTTGCAACTTTGTGATAAATAACAAAGTTACTTCAATGTCCCTCTTTCCCACTTATACATCTAATACTCCACTTTGTGCACTTTGGGGGTGGAAATGCAGTTTGCAAACTTACAAAATGAAAACTTGTAGAAAGACCAAGTCCATTTCAAATGGGCAGACTCTAATTCAAAACATTTGATAAAAAAAATTGAGATTCAAACATATCCCTTACACCATTGGACTTACAACTTTCGTTAAAACATTAAAAAATAAAAGGAAACGTTAAAATGTTAGTATAAAACCACATAGCATAGGGTAGAGCCACGATACAATTATGACATTAAGGCCCACAAAACCGCAAAAACAACTTCATAAATCAACAAGAAAACGATGGAATGGTCTGGTTACTCCAATATACTCAAGAAAATTCACAAAACGTGCCAAGATTTCAACTAGACCAAATCGGGCATTAACACCGCCATAATTTTTGGTGATTTTAAAGGGAAATATACTTTTTATTTACTTACAAATTACCATAAAATTGCAATGGACTCTTATAATATCTCAGTGGGTATTTTTTAAAAATAAAAGTAAAGAGGGGAGTCTATAGGGGCCTCGATCCATGAAAGTGTATACACAAACATATACGATATAACAAAATATATTAAACTTATTACATTTAGTTTCCGTTTTCACAATTTTTTTTTGTAAAGATTGGAAGAGGGTCCAAATGTTTCTCCTTTCAAGCTATAAACTCCCTGCCATCAGCTACGTTGAAAACAAATTGAATATCACCTGCCATTTTTTGGGACATCCCTAAAGCCACGAGGTCCAGAATGCTCATCCAAGGTCCATGAAGGATTTTAATCAATTATACCTTCCTCTTGAAAGACGAGACCCATTCTGAAAGGTCATCTCCCCCTTAAGGAATGACTTTTTTCCCGGGAGGGGATTTTCATGTTGGCACTGGAATTGATCTAGACCCGCCATCTGGCACGCTCTGTGTAATACAACATTTTTTCCGCACCAACAGAGTGGATTTCATAGCTGATTTTTCAAGGGACAAAACCTTCTTCTCCAACAATTCCAGACATTGAGAGACCGGTACCTTCCTGCCTCGAAGATTGCCTATGGACTCAAATTATGGGAGTTCATGTTCAAGTACCTCTATGGCAAAGTAAGGTTCTGAGGTTGTTGGAGCTTCCACTTTAATGATTGGTCGACGAGGCAACCAAAATTTCCTCAGGGATTTTGTCTTGATGTCGTCTTTTGGATGGGGGAGACGGTGAAACAAGACTTAAAAAATTGCAAATGAGGGCATCATTCTTGCTAGCTTAGTGATGAAAACCAACCGCAACACATTATGCGTCAGATTGTCTAGGTAAAACACCCGTCGATCTCGCATTTCAAAAACTATTCTAATAAAATCTTCATCAAACCCTGATAGACAAAAAATAGATTGCAATTTCTCCAAAGATAGCTCCTCCAATTTTATCTCTACCTCCACTATCGCTATTAACTTATATCTCAATAGATATTTGCTGAAAAAAATAATAAAAAACAAAGAACCTTAAAACTGCTAAAATATCTCAAAAACAACCACTCACATATTCGTGGAAGCCCCCCTCCATTCTTGTATGTGTTCCTCTCGAATACACCTTTGGGTTGAATTACATGTTACTTTTATGTTCATGGAGGGTCCCCTCTGTATTTATTTTTGCCCTCGTGGAGGGTCTCCTGTATACTTATTTTTTCCCTCGTCAAGGGCCCACTCTAAATTTTCCCGGCGGATCACTGCGCGAAATTTCTCCGGCGACTGCGATGCATTTTGTTTGTTAGTACTCCAATCTGTCTGAATCATAAAGCAACGTAAATTCATACCGTTGCCTTCTCGAGAGAGCCGTTTGAGGTGCTTTTTTGATCGAGGTCGGTGGAAGATTTTATTTAAATACAGGTGCGGAAATACAATCGCTCTCTATTCTGATTTCTGTAATGCTTTTCTTCTTCTCTGTGTTTTTTGTTTTGTGTTTATTTTTTTTGTTCGTGTTGTTGTGTGGCCACATTTATGACTGTGTTTTTATAATTAAAAGTTTGCCAATGTTTTCTTTTCTCTGTATTACTCTGGCTTCTGTTTTTTAAGGCTTTACTGCTGCATTGCATTACTGATGAAAGGCTACTGCTCTGCTTCACAGGTGAGAGCCGAGTTTAACATTTTGATTTTCATTTCCAAATCTAGTAACTGCGATTATCATATTCTAATTCTGTGTTTGCTTTTAGTTCTGCAGGGCCGTTCAGTTGACAGAGGATGGATGAAGGTTCATATGTACAGTCAGGCCATCAAATAGCAGGAAATCGAGTTATTTAGCAGATTACAGGTACACGGATAATAACATTTTTTGAAAACTGATTTGGTTTTGCTTCTTATTGTGATGTGATTTTTGCTATTGCATTTTAGATTCTGAATAACACTATTTTACATGCATTAGTGCTTTTTAACCTTTTCATTTTGAATTCTATCCTGTCAACCTAATAACTATTTTCCTTTTCAAATATCATTTCTGATATTTTTGGGGTACTTCCACGTGCTCCTCCTTTTTCTTTATATCCCGCATTTCCCCGTCCCCTTCAAAAGTGAACATGGTCTTTTTTTAGAAGATTTTTATATAATCTATAAAATAAAATTGAAGATCACAGTTCATTTTAATTCATACCTATTGTAGCAGCTTTTTTAATTTTCATTTCTATCCACCTTTTATTTTCCTTTTCAAATATCATTTCTGATATTTTGGGGGTACTTATGTCCTCCTTTTTGTTCCCTCATATATATATATATATAGTTCCACCATACCTACTAGCAGTTATATATATACATTGGCCAGGAAAATTACTAATAAGACTTTATTTCACTTTTACATGTAAATTCCACAAAATTATATTTGATTTGTTTTGAGAATACACAATTGATTCATCCATCAAGTTCATAACTAGGAAACACGATTCCTACCTAAGGAAGTCCATTCCTTTAACTAGTCAACATCCACAATAGCACGAGGCAAATCAACCTAGCTTAGCGTTTACAAGATTAAGCAAAACTGAGAGTGTCATACCATAGTCATCTTGTCCAAAAGTACATCATATTCAGTGCCAAGTGTTTTGGTCTTATTTCCTCAGACATCATCCATCATCTTAGTAAATTCACAAGATCTGGTCTGTTTTACAGCAGATTTCTAATTGAAAGTTTACACTCCTAAGGCATTATTCCATCATTTGAGATAAACAACGTGACTCACATATTTTTTCCCAATGAATTAGTATTGAGCTATGTTGGCAGTTTCAATAGTCAAATGCCAACTCCATCTATAACATCTTAACCAAATTTCATAATAATCATTTCATATGCTAGCATGAGAATCCATCACAAATTATGGTCTCATCAATAGGTATAAGTACCAATCTATGGTAGTAGAACTAGAAACAACTCTTTATTACCTAAAAAATGAGTCTATCCGTATAACACTTTCAAGCAGGTAATTGGCATCGGTAATAAGTTTATCCATCTCATGCAACAGTCCGAGTATGCCACAAGAGTTTTCTATATACATTAAGTCAGTCAAGCTACCCACTATCAGTCACAATATAACCAAATATTCCATTAAGAATAGCTAAAGTTTCAGTGTAAACTATCAAGGTTATAGTGATGGCTGTTCTTCATTGGGAAACCTCACAGGTTCCCAATGATGACAAATTGTAACTAAGATTAGAAGAACACTCTAATTCTGTCTGGTAGAGTCTATTTTGCAATCATGACAACTACTATCGTTAACAACTTAAGCAACAATCCATATGGTAAAGAATCCCAAACATCGAATGTTAACAAAATTAGGAACCAAGAAGGTCATGAACTCCTGCAAGTGGTAACTCAGTCCACTGGATTGAGTTGACACTTGTAAGGGTTCTTAAATATACCCACTCTCAGGTCTCCAACTACTGGTCATATCATGAAATCATAACAGGAAGACATACATCTCAACATCCTTCCATAATATGCCACAATCACAGGCAACTGAAAGCATTCAGTTCTGCACAGCTCATTTGCCAAAAATCCTCCCCTTAGAAAAAAGATGGGTTTGCATTCCATATACCCTAATTGCACATAACATAGGTAATCAAGTACTGTAATATTATGAAATCTTTCAGGAAGACATACATCTCAACATCCTCTCCATAATACTAGCCACAATACAGGCAACTGACAGCATTCAGTTCTGAACACAGCTCATTTGCCAAACTCCTGCAGTGGTAAATCAGTAATCAAGTTGACACTTGCAAGGGTTCTTACAGTATACAACAACTCTCAGATTCAAGCTATTGGTCATATCATGAAATCCATTCAGTGAAGACTACATGTCTGACACATCCTCCAAAGATATTACTTCATACCCTTGCTATCTCAATAACCTGCTACAGGTCTTTCAGGATCATTTGCCATGTTCTTTACTTTAGACAAAATCATAGTTATGCAGTTCCATATGCTAATTGCCCATAGCATATTAATCAAGTAGCAATTTAGATTTCTTTCAACACATACTCTCATTCTGTATTCTATGATAAAACAAGTACAAGTACCTCTATTTAAGAACAAATCAGTACTAAAGAATGTTTCTTATTAAATTCAGTCGTATGATTGCCCAACAATTGTACTTACAGTATGCAACTCAAGATCATGATCATGTGAAATACAGTCCATGTTGCAAGCTTTACATATCTACACACCTCCAAAGATAGTTACTTCATACCCTTGCTATCTCAATAACCTGCTACAGGTCTTTCAGGATATAAGCATGTTCTTTACATTAGGACAACCAATCAAGGGAACAGTTCCATTGCAATTCCCATAGCAATTTGACTTAGCAACTAGATAACACACACTCTCATTCTGTCATTCTACGATTAAGTTTAAAACACCTATAAGTACCTCTATTAAAGACAAATCATACTTAGTTGTCTCTTATTTCATTCTTATTCGCATGATTGCCCAACAAGTGTACAAACATTATGCAATAAATCATGATCTGGAAATTTATATTCCATCCCTGATATTTCTTGCTTGACAATCATGTAAGCTCTTTCCCAAGATAACAGAGCATGTCATAAACTGAACATCAGTGAGCTGCAGTCAATTTTTATACAATTTTTATTTAAATAAAACTACTCAATGAGTGTACAATCTTTCACAAAGATCCATGTGCAATGCTCATTACATCATTAAAAAAATCAATTTTAGCAGCCATGACTGCCAAGAAACATAGTCCACAACTAAAGTCTCTGCTCAGACCTTGCCACAAAGGTGCTGCAGCACTCTAAATAGTTACAAATTTACAATTGACAATGAAATTCTCTAATCTTCGTCAAGGAGTCACATACATAGTGAGACATCAATCCACCCATAATGTTACAACTCCAGTTGTAATCAAGTGCAAACCAAACACAACAGTAGATAAACTGCTCCAGCAAGGTCAACAACAACCAATCCAAGTCAAGCGAAGCTTCATACACGTGTTTTGGTGGGGAAATGGTGGCCAATTCCACCCCAACTTTCAGCTCGTGCCACTACCCATTTTACAGTCACAAAGCCAATGAGATCACAGTGAACACACAATATTTATTACCTACCACAACATGGTTTGGTAAACATACAAGACCTGCTAGACTCATCTCAATCATCCGAACAAGGGAAAAGCATAATGACATCATGGTGGAAGCAGAAAAGGTGCGCAATAGCACCCCAGTGCAGCATATGGCTATATTAAGTTTTAACCATGCCCATTGGTTTAACATACCAAAATAAGGCTATGCTATGCTAATCCTCCTTTGAATTATCGATTTATATGATAGAAAGGGATGCAAGGACCTACGGGCTTTTGTTAGGTTCCCGTGCCTTGGAGCAATAGAGAAACAATGTTCATTCACTAGACCACCCATGTGCAGCTGATCCCCTATCGCCACAATAAACCAAAAGAGAGAGATAGTTCAAGAAATAAGAACAACAACAGGATACAACTATCTGTCTGAAATTACCTTAGGGAGAAAATTAATACCAACAACCAAGTTCTTTAAGCAATCCAATGACAACAGTTAGGGCTATGGAATCATGGTTAGATTGTCAGTATATTATTCTCATTATAGTCTAGATTTTCCTTGTTCATTCAAGTTACATATACTTTGCATTTTGATTTTACATTATTTTCGATTTATTATTGTATAAGTTTAACTCATTTTTTGTATGGTTGTTTTCTGTAATCATGATGAGTTAGTATTTTTCATGTAAATGTGTCATCTGTTGGGTGCATGTTTGCTGCATATTCCCTGCGTGATTAATGACAAATCTGGTACATGATAAAATAGCTTTAATGGAACAATGTTAGATGGCTAGGTATAAAAACTGTATTCTGAGAAGTTACTCTAGTTGTCAACCAATTTTGAAGAATGGGGTGAAGTTCAATTCCTTCAGAGGCCTCAACTGCCAGAATGCATTAACCAATATCAATATCATTATTTAGGACTGAGCAAGGCACTGAATTTGAGAGGTTTTCTATAGCATCTGAAGTCTGAACCCATTCATAGGCATGACCCTGTTTATGTGGCTAGGTATAAAATCTGTATTCTGAAAAGTTACTCTAGTTTTCAACGAATTTTGAAGAATGGAGTGAAGTTCAATTCCTTCAGAGGCCTCAACTGCCAGAATGCATTAACCAATATCAATATCATTATTTAGGACTGAGCAAGGCACTGAATTTGAGAGGTTTTCTATAGCATCTGAAGTCTGAACCCATTCATAGGCATGACCCTGTTTATGTGGCTAGGTATAAAATCTGTATTCTGAAAAGTTACTCTAGTTTTCAACGAATTTTGAAGAATGGAGTGAAGTTCAATTCCTTCAGAGGCCTCAACTGCCAGAATGCATTAACCAATATCAATATCATTATTTAGGACTGAGCAAGGCACTGAATTTGAGAGGTTTTCTATAGCATCTGAAGTCTGAACCCATTCATAGGCATGACCCTGTTTATGTGGCTAGGTATAAAATCTGTATTCTGAAAAGTTACTCTAGTTTTCAACGAATTTTGAAGAATGGAGTGAAGTTCAATTCCTTTAGAGGCCTCAACTGCCAGAATGCATTAACCAATATCAATATCATTATTTAGGACTGAGCAAGGCACTGAATTTGAGAGGTTTTCTATAGCATCTGAAGTCTGAACCCATTCATAGGCATGACCCTGTTTATGTGGCTAGGTATAAAATCTGTATTCTGAAAAGTTACTCTAGTTTTCAACGAATTTTGAAGAATGGAGTGAAGTTCAATTCCTTCAGAGGCCTCAACTGCCAGAATGCATTAACCAATATCAATATCATTATTTAGGACTGAGCAAGGCACTGAATTTGAGAGGTTTTCTATAGCATCTGAAGTCTGAACCCATTCATAGGCATGACCCTGTTTATGTAAGGTGTGCAACATAGTAAACATGTTTGAAACTTGAAAGAACAACAATTTTGTGCATTTACTTTTCAATTAAATGCAAAAGTACTCTTCTAAATTACCTTTTTTTAATTGATCAAGTGAGGGTCAAACGAGTCCCTCAACCATAAAAAAAGAGAGAGAAAAGCATGCTTTTAAGGCTCAAAAAATACCACCTTGTGCTAGAATATGTTCAAAGAAGTTTCAGGAGTACCTTTTTAATTTTTTGTTTTCTTGCAAGCCATCTAGACTACTAGAGCTCACTGGAGAGCGAATATGGGAAATATGCCTCGTAATGTACCCTCTTTGCAAGTTAAACTATAATGCCAGAAAAAGCACATACTGGAATGAGACTCCTAAAGTAGTAAATGAAATCAAAGGTCACACCTGTCCTGATTAGACCAAATCGTTATAGGTTGAAGCTGAAATATCCCTTGTTGGGACCTTACCACAAAAAATGACCAAAGCACAGAAATTTGCAGCAATATACTAAATCTGATTTTTGCAGATTTTATACAGAAAAGTACCGCTAGGGCAGCGAACAGAAAAATGTGAATAACTATTAAAATACCCGTTCAAAATACTTGAAATCTTAACTGGAACAAGATAATAATATGTAGAACACAAGGGAAATATTTTTGGAATTTTTCAGATAACAGAATGCTGCCAGAAATTTACAGTGTGCTTAGAATAGCCGGAAAACTTCGAAAATTAATATCTTTTCGAATACAAATGCAATAAAGATGAAACTTTGGAAATAATATATATAAAAATAGGAGATAACTCTCCAACCTTCAGATCTGAAAAAGGACTGCTGGAAACCCTAGAAATTAGGGCTGCAAATTCCCAAACAAGTCGGCCCCTTTGGAAAACAGGCAAAACCCTTGTGAAACCCTCTGTAGATGATGCCGAATCCTTCTTCTATGGCTGCCGTAGGTCTGATCCGAAAACCGGCTGAAAATCTCCACAAAAACTCTCAAAACCCTTCAAACCCTAATTCTGAAAATCTTGAAAATACCTCTGTAAAACAGCCCTGAAATCCACTCCAAATGACAAGCTAGGGTAGATCTTTCACTACCGAAGAATGCCCTGCTAGCTAGGGTTGGATCTTTCACCACCGAAGCTAGGGTAGATCTTTCACTACCGAAGAATGCCCTGCTAGCTAGGGTTGGATCTTTCACCACCGAAGCTAGGGTTCTCGTGAGATCTTACTCCACAAGCTAAAAGTTGCAAACAGCAGTTGCACCATGAAAAGAAAATATGAGTGTATGTATGAATGATCATCCTTTCACCCCCCACCTCCTTTTATAACCTTTTCATGCCAAAGAAACCCTAAAACCACTCAAGGCGCACTTTCCCAAAAAGAGGGCCTTATTAAAAATAACTTGAAGTTGCTTTTCCCTTCCTAGGCGCCTAGGCCCATAAAGTAACCTCAATGAAGAAATATAACATTTAATGCCATGCATGTCCTCTCAAGTCGCCAAAAAGGTACTTTAATGCCATGCATGTCCTCTCAAGTCGCCAAAAAGGTACTTTAAGTGGCCCCAATGATGAAACATAACATCTAGTCCCTCTTTAAAAGTACTTAATGACCCAGTCAATAAAAAATAATAATTGGACTAGATGCCCATACCCAATAGCAAAATAGTGTCCGTAACCCCTTGGGCATGACTAGGGTTAGGGCACGCATTGGCCCTTAGGCCATGGGCGAGGGAAAAGGGACATTACAGTCCTCCCTTCCCAAAATTTGCTTGTCCCCAAGCAAATGCAGACTAGGATGCCATAGAATCTGTTCTCCCTCCCAAGTAGCATCCTCAAGAGGCAAACCCTTCCATCGCACCAAATATTCTGTGATATCTCTGTTCCTGAGCTTCCTCTGTCTGACCTCAATAATAGAATCCGGTTCTAAAACCAGCTTCCCCTCCTCATCCAGTGGTGGCAACTCTGTAGAAGGTACAATGTGCTGTCCTAAGGCCTTCTTAAGGCATGATACATGGAAGACATTATGTATCTTGCTGTGCTTTGAAAGATCCAACTCATATGCAACCGCACCCACCTCGCTTGACTATCCTGTATGGGCCATAAAACCGGGGCTTCAGCTTTTCCGCCCCCTTCTGCTTGAGTGATGACTGTCTATACGGCTGTAGACGCAAGAACACCAAATCTCCTACCTCGAAGGACCTCTCTACCCTGTGTCGATCCGCATAAACCTTCTGCTGATTCTGCGCCTTCTGGAGATTCTCCTTAAGAGCTCGTAGGATATCTTGGTTCTCCTGTAACCAATCCTGAGCTTTGGGAGCTCGACTATCTGATAATACTAAGTCAGCAAATGACATGGCATCGTATCCATACAAAGCTCTGAAAGGCGTCATGCCAATACTCATCTGATATGTGGTATTGTAGCAATACTCACCCATATGCAACCATCTGATCCATGCCTGCTGATGTCCGGTCACATAACTCCGCAAATAGCCCTCTATCCATTTGTTGACAATCTCTGTCTGCCCGTCAGTCTGAGGGTGGTAGCTCGTGCTAGGAGTCAACTCGGTACTAGCAAGTCTGAAAATCTCCTGCCAAAAAGTGCTCATGAAGATCTTGTCCCTGTCGCTGATAATATTTTTAGGCAACCCATGTAGCCTAAAAATCCCTGTATAAAATACCTGAGCCACATCAGCTGCCTCATGCTTCTTGGGTAGAGAAAAGAGGTGCGCATACTTGGTCAATCGATCAACTACCACATAAATGCAATTGTGCCCATGCACCAGAGGGAGTCCTGTGATGAAGTCCATCGATATGCTCTCCCACTTTTGCTCAGGGATGGGAAGAGGCTGAAGTAAACCTGCAGGAAAAGAATGCTCTGATTTGGTTTGCTGGCAAACCATACACTCTCTGACATGATTAAGGACATCATCCTTCATCCCCTTCCAAGCGAATCTCTCCCTGATATACCTGTATGTTTTGAAATATCCGGGGTGTCCAGCTAGTGGTGTGTCATGTACTGCACGAAGGATCTTGTCCTTCATCTTAGACCCCTGTACAAGGAAAATCCGATCCTTATAAAAAATGAGATCATCTACCACCCTGTATCGGTCATCCTTGATAATACCATCCATGATCTCGCATGCAAACTGATTCTTGGAGTACTCAACCAGTATGTGAGCCTTCCAATTTGCTGAAATCTCGGACACAGAACTCAACATAGTAGTAAGGTAAGGCTTCCTAGATAAAGCATCAGCAACAACATTATTCTTACCTCTAGTGTATTCTATATCAAAGTCATACGTTTGTACCTTGTTCACCCATCTCTGTTGGCGGTTGTTGAGATCCTTCTGTCCTAAAAAGAACCTCAAACTATTGTGATCTGTACATACCACGAACCTGCTGCCCACAAGGTACTGTCTGAATTTGGCCAAAGCATGCATGATGGCCAACATCTCCTTGTCGTAGATTGAATACCCCCCTCTCCACGGGGCTCAATTTCCGACTCTCGTAAGCAATGGGGTGCCTATCCTGCATAAGCACTGCTCCAATCCCCTCACCTGATGCATCACACTCTAGAACAAATGGACGAGCAAAATCTGGTAATGCCAAGACGGGGCATGAGCTCATCACCTCCTTGAGATGATCAAAAGTCTGTTGTGCCGCTTCTGACCAAGTGAAGGCTCCCTTCTTGGTCAAGTCTGTCAGTGGGGCAGTCAATTGTGAGAAATTCTTCACGAACCTCCTGTAATAGGTGCATAGTCCTAAGAATCCCCTCAAATGTGTCAACGTCCTGGGTGGAGGCCAATCCAAAATTGCCTGTATCTTCACTCTGTCCACCTTGACTCCCCCTCCGCCAATCACATATCCCAAGTACAACAACTCTGTCATGCCAAACTCACATTTAGAAGCCTTTGCATATAGCAAATTAGCTCCTAGTATTCCCAATATCTCGTCAAGGTGGCGGATATGACTCTCCCAAGTCCTGCTGTAAACCAATATATCATCAAAGAAGACTAAAACAAACTTCCGCAAGTGGCGGTTGAACACGGGTTTTGGCAATGTAACTGATGGGAACAACATAATAGGTGTGGTGGCAGAGGTGTAGTGGGTCTAAGCAAAGAGCTCGTATAGGAGTCTATCTAACGGCAAAGATGACGTCAAAATGTCCATGATACGTTTGGAAAAGACGGATAAAAAAACTAAGTATGTACACAGGGAACTAAAAACATAATGCTGCCATAAAAGACCGGGGGAAATGGTGGGATCTCTGGGTGATTTCCCGATCAAACACCACACCAAACCTGGTTGCAGTGGCCCAAATTGCAAGAACATTGCGAATGGTGTATGACCCGTCCGTCCTATCTAACTAAAACGGACACTCTACGCCTGAAAAATGTCTCCGTTTTTTGGCATTTCGACTAACTTAATTCCCCTCTTCTTTTCAGCAAAATATTTATGCCGTGAGGTCACAGGTAGAAGCATGGGTCACAACATGTATCAGAGCACCAAAGAAGTACATTCAAGTAACAATGGCAAGATCGAATAAAACGTCAACTCACTACGCGGCACTGATCTTTGTTTCTGATTGTCTTCTTATTCAATGCCCGATAATCAATGCACAATCCGCATGGTCCCATCCTTCTTCACCAACACTACTGAAGAAGCGAAGGACTTAAACTCGGCCTACTGTGTCCCACTGTCACTAAGCTCATGGATGGTCCCTCTCAATCTCGTTCCTTAAACGTTTGGGGTGACGGTAAGGAGTAGTAACCACTGGTCTAGTGTCCTCGAGCTCAATCACATGCTCAAATCCCCTCTCTGGCGGTACTTACACAGGTGGTTATGTCGCCTAAAAACTGTAATGTGCTTGTCCAATAGCCCCTATATATCACATGATACTCTGGCTGTCCATCCTCTGAGTTCTTGGTTAGAAACCAAGCACTTGTACTGCCCAATCAACCCCATTGTGTTTGTGAATCCTCTCGATCCTCTTTGCTGAAACAACTCTGGGTGCTTCTGAAGATAAACCTCTTAAGGTTACATTCTTTCCCTCGGACTTGAACTTGAGTTCCATGGTCTGAAAGTTAGTCCGAAATTCTCCAAGAGAATGGAGCCACTGTACACCCAGCACAAGGTTGGTCTCTCCAATACCAACCACATAGAAGTCATCGGTGACCATATGGTTACCCATGGTGATACTCAACTGCGGAACTCGCTGCATGCATCTCATGGACTCACCATTGGCTACCACTACATTGAAACCCTCAAAGTCTTCTGCCTGCAGTCCCCGCTTCTCTACCAAAGATGCATCAATGAAATTGTGGGTGGTCCCACTATCAATGAGCACTACAACTCTCTGGCCCTGTAATGTTCCCCTAACTCTGAATGCCTTGTACCTCGGGGTACTCGACAAAGTAGCAATAGTCTCCTGGGGAAAAGTCTCCTCCTCCTGTTCAATCCCTGTGCTATCCAATGCCTCCTCTTCATCTTCTAACTCCTGATGGTACCGCTCCTCCTCGTTCTCACTCTCCTCAAAGACCTCTATGAATTGGGCCCTTCCTTTCCCTCTACAATCATGTCCTGGAACCCATGGTGTGCGGCAATCGAAACAGAGTTTCTTTCGCCTCAACTCCTCCCGGTCCTCTCTCGATACAAATGGTCTCCTTGTGGTATCTTGCCTGGGTGGGGGTCCCTTTGGCTGTGAACCCTCAGTTTTCAAAGGAAAACCCTTACGCTGATTTCGAGGGGGAAACCTCGATTTTGGAGTGGACAACTCCAAATCTCGTGCTCGCCTAATCGCCTCATGTAGGGACGAAGGCTCAAATGCCTTCACAAATCCTACTAAAGCATCCGTCAAACCTGCCATGAAGAGTGAAGTCAACCTCATCTCTGAAACATCAGATACCATCACTGACAACCTCTGAAAATCTGCAATGTATTGATCCAGAGAACCTGTCTGCCTCAAGTGGGTCAATTCCCTGAAGTGCCTATCTGGGTCCCTCCTGTCAAACCTGCTCATCAATCTTTGTGTAAAATCTGCATATGTAGTGATATGCATGTGCCCCTGTGTGATCAATCCATGATGCCACCAGTCATGGGCATCTCCCTCGAGGTGTAGGATAGCAAACTTAATTGCATCTTCTTCGCGCATGGGATTCAAGTCGAAGTAAGTCTTCAACTTCTGAATCCAAGACTATCTGATTCCCTGAAGTGCCTATCTGGGTCCCTCCTGTCAAACCTGCTCATCAATCTCTGTGTAAAATCTGCATATGTAGTGATATGCATGTGCCCCTGTGTGATCAATCCATGATGCCACCAGTCATGGGCATCTCCCTCGAGGTGTAGGATAGCAAACTTAATTGCATCTTCTTCGCGCATGGGATTCAAGTCGAAGTAAGTCTTCAACTTCTGAATCCAAGACTGGGCGGTACACTTCCTAGAGCCATCGAAGTGTGGAATAGAGATCTGTCCTAACCTCTTCTGAAACTCAGGTACCTGTGGCTGGTAATCTCTCCTAGGCCTGCTGCCAATCTTCATTTTGCAATACTCCTGAAATGGCATGTTGTCTCGGAAACCCTCGCTCAAAGTCCGGTACTTCTCCCAGCAAGATTCTTCATCCACAATGTCTGCGGGCTGTCGTGTCTGCGAAACTTCCAGATCCTTTAAGAATGAAGGCTTGTGGAGTCCCAATGGCCTGGTAGATGCATGAGGGGACCCTTGTCCCGAATGTCGACTCTCACTTCTATTACCATGTTGACCCATATTGCTGGCCTCTCCCTTCTCCGCATGAGTCTCGATCCTACCCTGTGCTAACCTCTCAGTAAGCTGGCTCAAATAGAGGTTGGTAGTCTCCTGCTGCTTCACCATGTTGGTGAACAGTTGTCTCATCAGATCTACTCCTATTTCTTCACTGTCTCTGTCTCTGTCTCCCATCTTTCAACCCTAACAGGCTGGAGGAACAACTGCTCTGATACCACTGAAATATCCCTTGTTGGGATCTTACCACAAAAAAATGACCAAAACACAGAAATTTGCAGCAATATACTAAATCTGATTTTTGCAGATTTTATTTAGAAAAGTACCGCTAGGGCAGCGAACAAAAAAATGTGAATAACTATTAAAATACCCGTCCAAAATACTTGAAATTTTAACTGGAACAAGATAATAATATGTAGAACACAAGGGAAATATTTTTAGAATTTTTCAGATAACAGAATGCTGCCAGAAATTTACAGCGTGCCTAGAATAGGCGGAAAACTTCGAAAATTAATATCTTTTCGAATACAAATGCAATAAAGATGAAACTTTGGAAATAATATATATAAAAATAGTAGATAACTCTCCAACCTTCAGATCTGAAAAAGGATTGCTGGAAACCCTAGAAATTAGGGCTGCAAATTCCCAAACAAGTCGCCCCCTTTGGAAAACAGGCAAAACCCTTGTGAAACCCTCTGTAGATGATGCCGAATCCTTCTTCTATGGCTGTCGTAGCTCTGATCCAAAAACTAGATGAAAATCTCCACAAAAACTCTCGAAACCCTTCAAACCCTAATTCTGAAAATCTTGAAAATACCTCTGTAAAACAGCCCTGAAATCCACTCCAAATGACAAGCTAGGGTAGATCTTTCACTACCGAAGAATGCCCTGCTAGCCAGGGTTGGATCTTTCACCACCGAAGCTAGGGTTCCCGTGGGATCTTACTCCACAAGCTAAAAGTTGCAAACAACAGTTGCACCATGAAAAGAAAATATGAGTGTATGTATGAATGATCATCCTTTCACCCCCCACCTCCTTTTATAACCTTTTCATGCCAAAGAAACCCTAAAACCACTCAAGGCGCACTTTCCCAAAAAGAGGGCCTTATTAAAAATAACTTGAAGTTGCTTTTCCCTTCCTAGGCGCCTAGGCCCATAAAGTAACCTCAATGAAGAAATATAACATTTAATGCTATGCATGTCCTCTCAAGTCACCAAAAAGGTACTTTAAGTGGCCCCAATGATGAAACATAACATCTAGTCCCTTTTTAAAAGTACTTAATGACCCAGTCGATAAAAAATAATAATTGGACTAGATGCCCATACCCAATAGCAAAATAGTGTCCGTAACCCCTTGGGCATGACTAGGGTTAGGGCACGCATTGGCCCTTAGGCCATGGGCGAGGGAAAAGGGACATTACAGAAGCCTACTTCATCTTGGCACATTTTTCTTCATCTGCCGCCAGCCTTGGAGCTCCCTCACTATTGCTTTGTAGGACCCACTTTGTCCATGCTCTTCCCAAACCAGATGTCTGCCTTGAACATTTCACAACCATGTTTTTTGGTTGTCCTCTTCATATACTCCTTACCTTGTATGCTTATAATTTTTTGTCCAATTCTTTATTATAGAAGATAAATTGTTTAAAAAGCTACTTCTTGGATATGATTTATGAGATTTTCCATGGAAAAATGCAAGGAGTGCGAGATGATTCTTTCTTCTTCCCCTATTTGCAAATATGATCTGTTCGCAAAAGATGGAACGATGGGGTTTACTTCGGATAACAAGTGCCTTAGAGCTCACCAGAGCCAAATGCTTTTTGTGTTGGACAACTCGCAGGTCCTTGGTACATTTTGGAAAAGTCTGTATAGTTAGAGCAGAGAACCTTGAACCTCCCGCCGAGTGATTTGAGGTCTGCTTTTAGGACACCAATTCTTCATTCTTTCGGGAATCCTTATCCTACAATGGAAGAGCTTTCAATGAAAGATATTTTGAGGCCCATGAGAGCCTATCTAAACTACGGTAAAATGTTTCCTCGTTCTTGATGAAGAGGGTCAATTTGTGTAAGAAATCCTCTTCGACATAGGCTCTTGATCAGTCCTACCCTGTGTTGGTGATCCATAGGGATCCAAAATGACTCTACTTCATCAGATCAATCAACAACAAAGAAGGAAAATGAAGAAACGGAGGTTCTGTCTTGGTGATCCATAGGGATCCAAAATGACTCTACTTCATCAGATCAACCAACAACAAAGAAGGAAAATGAAGAAATGGAGGTTCTGTCTTTATATTAACAGAACAACATAGAATTGCCGTCCAACCAGGGCGGCGGTCCTGTAAGCACCGTCCAGCCAGAGCGGCGGTCCTGTGACCGCTGGTTTGCATTGGGCGGCGGTCCTGACACTTTTGGACGAAAAAATAAAATTCGAAACGAACAATCCTAGAATTGGAAAGGTTGTCTGTGTCTCTTCTCCTCCATGACCTTTCCCATCCTCCAATGCATGGGAGGACATGAGAAAGACTTTAAATACTTGTAGGAAGGAGAGTTTTGATCATCGAAGCTGAAATATCTCTTGTGGGATATTATTTAAAAAATGCACAAAATATAGAACTTGTAGCAAGGTAAAATACTGATTTTTATTGAAAATGTCCAGCTAGGACAGCAAATGGTATTAAATTTATATTACACAAAATATTTGTCCACAATGCATGAAATTACAAGGGAAGCTAATAGACACTATGCAGACATTTTATGGAATAATATATTGTTGCCCGATAAGCTACAGAAGGCCCTATGCAACTAGTCAACTTCAGAGGTACGTGATCCTCTAAATACAAGAGAAAAATAAGGATCTTTGAAAACAACAATGGTAGTTGTAGGGAATAGCACTGCCACATGCAGGTCTGACCCGACTGACTGGAAGAACCCCACAAATAGTTAGGTTGTGAGTCGCCACGCAAGGAATGGTGTCGAGAAATGAGGGAGGCGCCTTCCACGTGCTGCCACGCCCAGCCTAGATGGCTGCCGTGAGTCGGATCTAGAGCCCCTCTGATTGTCTTCCCCAAAAGCCCCCAAAAATCCTCGAAACCCTTCCGTCTCACCCTTTGGAAATATCTCTGTAGCATGGCCAAGAAAAACGGCTCCAAAATAACAGACTAGGGTAGATCTTTCACTACCGAAGAATGCCCTGCTAGCTAGGGACAGGTCTCTCACCACCGAAGCTAGGGTCCCTGTGGGATTTGACTCCACAAGCTCTAGAAACGCAACAGTCAGCAGTTGCACGAGAAGGAGGCTAAAAGATGTATGCGTTAAAAAGTGCTTTGCCTTCCTTCCTCCCTGTCTCCATATATACCTTTCCTCAACAAACGAGCCCCCCACAACCCTAGAGCATTTCATTCCATGGAGGGGCCACTAACATAAAAGTATCTATAATTACTTTCTCCCTTTTTGAGTCGTCGTGTCCAAAAGTGACCCCCAAATGCAAAACTAGGACATTAAAACCACGGGGCCCCTTCCCACAAGCTCTCAGCGTCCATAGCCCCCCTTGGGTCTGACCACGTTTTGGGCTCGACTTGGCCCTTGGGCCATTTGGCGTAGGAAGAAGGGGACATTACAAAAAGGGGACATTACAGTCCTCCCTTCCCAAAATTTGCTTGTCCTCAAGCAAACGTAAATTAGGATGCTGCAAAATCTGCTCCCCCTTCCAAGTAACATCCTCAAGTGGCAGTCCCTTCCATCGCACCAAATACTCGGTGATTACTCTGCTCCCGAGCCCCCTCCATCTCATTTCAATAATGGCTTTTGGTTCCAGGACCAACTTCCCTTCCTCATCTAGTAGTGGTAGCTCTGTAGATGGTGCAATATGCGGTTAGAGCGCCTTCTTAAGGCATGAAACATGGAAGACATTATGTATCTTACTGTGCTCCAGTAGCTCTAGCTCATATGCCACTGCCCCTACTCGACGAACTATTCGGTACGGACCATAAAATCGTGGTTTAAATTTCTCTGCACCTTTTTGCTTCAGTGAGGACTCCCTATAAGGCTGTAAACGTAGGAACACTAGATCCCCCAGCCTCAAAAGACCTCTTTGTCCTATGTCGATCTGCGTATACTTTTTGTTGATTCTGTGCATTCTGAAGATTCTGTCTGAGTGCAAATTCACAACATCCTGGTTCTCCTGCAACCAATCACGACCTATGGGATCTTGGCTTTTCTAAGGCAATGTCATTTGGTGTGAATGCACAACATTGAGTCTTTCCCATACAGGGTTGGACCTTTGCAAATGGGGTCATACCTATGCTCGTCCAGAGAAGGCTAGTGTCCTCTTCACGTAAACTACCTGCCACAGTAGCTATTCTAGTGCAGGCTTAGATGATCTAATCTCCAATCTTACTATGCCAAGTCTGATAGAGAGAAAAAAGGGAAAAGCAAAGTGCTAGGAGTTAAAACGGTGATACACCAGAGAAGGAAAATGTTGAACATCTATCAAAACTGCCATGGAACAAGAAGAGGTGAGCAATGGAAAGGATGGACAAGTGCATCACAAAACCTGAGGATGGATTTTCACACCAAAAAAATGTAGCCCAAAACTCCATGAACACAGCTCCAGAAGATCCTGCAATGCCACATCCATGGCATTTACAAATACCTGCAATGAAGAGTAGGCAAGAAGAAAACAAAGAAAAACTTAGTTAACCCGATGGACTACAATGCATCACAAAACATGTTTTTTATTGCTCTTGAAGTTTGCACCAAGGGAAGCATCATTTTACTGGTAAGAGGCAAAAAATGCCATTACAGAGCAAGGGAGGAAGTTCAAACTCCATTTTCGACCATGGGGAAGAAAAGAAGGGAGAGGCAGTTGAAGTAATCCCGATGGGAACAGAGTTGTTACAAATGAGCCAAAACTGGCTTTTAACCATGAAGCAGAATCGAAGAAAGGAGAAAACACGGGCAAATCTGATTTTGGACATCGTCAACTTCATCCGACAAAATTCCATTAAAACAGCAAGGGCACCTCTGCATGAATCCACTGTCCCAATGCATTCGAAATACCCAGCATGGCAAGAAATTGCTCATACCTCATGTAAATGCTCGGTAGATGAAAATCTAATTCATTTTGGATCTTTTCCAGTGCCAGGGACGATCCTTTCCAAATTGTCCCCCACAAACCTTCACCAAAATCCACTAATCTGTAGGGGTCGTCAACGTGTAGAGAATTTCACCAAATTTCCAATGACGTAAAGAACGCAAACTAATCCGAGCTCTGGAATACTCAAACAAGTATATGAGCCTTCTGAAGATTTAGCGGAAAAATCAGGTGATAGAACTAGAGTCAAAATTCGATCAGTGGGGTCAAGGCCTCCTAGATAATTTTCCCTTTTGAACAACGATATTATCCCAAAAACCTCCAGTGTACCTCCATCGTTCCGAGACACGTGTCACTTGCACCTAGTTCGCCGATGGGATCGTGCTGGCCCAAACATCGCTTTTCCCCTTTGATTTTTGCATTGGGAAGAATTTCCCAAATTGTTGTGATCCGTCTGCACCCCGAATTCTCTCGGTGCCCACGTGGCACTTGTCTTCACTGATGGCCAACGCGGGCCCATAACCTCGCCAACATTTCCTTTGATCGTCACATTGGGCAAAATTCCCACATTTTCCCCCGCGCTGTACTGCTTCGGTGGCACGTGTCCGGCTTCTGGTTGCATTGGCGATGGGCACGCTTCTTTTTCTCCATTTATGAACTGCCTATCGCTTTGGCAAAAACCCAAAGTTTCCTCTACAGCCTCACGACTCCTAGGACGAATTGTCATGGACACGTGTCACTTCCTCATTGCGTCGACGGGCCTTTCGCAACTTTTTCTCCATCCTCCTCTGCGGGCCTGCGAGCCAAAATTTGCCCTGTTGAGCATCTTCTTGGACTGTAATGTCTCCAACTTTTGCTACACTACCGAAGACCTCCGCCGCCACGTGGCACCATTTCATTGGCCGCGACGGCCTGCTTAGGGAAATTTTCCCCAATAAAACTCCGCCGAGCCATAACTTTCAAAATGATTTGGAGTTACAAAGCGCAAAAATTTTACCTTTCTGGAAAGGGGACTTGTAAAAATCCTATCTGACTTACTAATAAATTTGTCAATCTCTAAACCCTCGAGTGCATTGAAATGTGTGAAAATTGAAGTTGAAGCACAAGGAAGGGAAGAATGAAGGCAAGTTAGACCAAAACAAGCTATGGGGGCTCATCCCTTGGATAACAGAGAATGCGACTTGGACAAAGGAAGGAAAGTTAGTTCAGAAAGGATCTTGGTTCTCACTGCTTCCCAATCTCGAGATTTGAGAGCTCGGCTATCTGGTAGATACCAAATCTACGAATGTCCTTAGCGTCGTACCCATACAAGGCTCGAAAAGGGGTCATTACCTAATGCTCATCTGGTCAAGGTGGTATTGTAGCAATACTCACCCATGTGTAAACCATTTAGGATCCATTTTGGCCCACTAGTGTCATGTCACATAACTCCACAAGTAGCCCTCTATCCACTTATTGTACTATCTCCGTCTGCCCATAAAATCTGTGAGGTGGTAGCTTAGTGCTAGGGGTTAACTCATTGTAATCACTGCTCATTTCTGAATCTGATCTCCTAAGCCAAAAGTGTTTTTGCTCATTGAAGTATTCTAAGGTCGAATGTCACTGATGATATTTTTAGGCAACCCATGTAGGCCAAAAAATACCTCTTAGAAGTATCCGAGGCCACATCCACAAAGGCCTCATGCCCTATTGGTCTAGGGAAAAGAAATGAGCATACTTCAGTTAACTGATCAACTACAACATAAATGCAGCTATGCCCATGCACCAAGGTGTGAAGCCCTATATAAGATTCCATAGATATGGGCTTTCCCATTTCTGTTCGGGAATGGGGAGAGGCTGACCCATCTAATGGCCATGCGGAGGTATTTTGAAGACATTTCAGCTCTGGACTTATTGGTTTGTGTGGATCAAATCATAGCATTCTTCTGTACATGATTTAGGACATCGTCCTTAAAGTCCCCTTCCATGCAAATCTCTCCCTGATGAACCTGTATGATTTCTGAAATACCCAGGATGTCTAGCCTAGGGGTGTAACTCATGTACTGCTCGAAGGATCTTCCTCTATGCATTTTGGATCTTGGTACAAGGAAGATCACTAGGTCAGTTGTAGGAGGAATAAGATCATCCACTACTCTGTATCAGTTGTCATGTATCATAACCAATCCATGATCCCACATGCAAACTAATTTTTGGAATAGACTCCCAATCCGCTGAAATCTCAGACATAGAACTAAGCATAGCAGTGAGGTAAGGCCTGCCTAGATAAAGCATCAGCAATAATATTATTCTTACCTCAAGTGTACTCGATGTCAAAGTCATATGTTTGGACCTTGTTCACCCGTCTTTGGGGAATAAAGCGATCCATTTGGAGCTCTTTCACTGTCCCAAGCAAGAAGCCCTCAAACTGTCTGTGATCCATATGAACCAGTGAATTTGCTACCCACAAGGTATTGTCTACGAATTTGGCCAAGGCATGCATAATGTGCCAACATCTCCTTGTCGTAGATTGAATACCCTCCCTCCACGGATTTCAGTTTCTAACTCTCATAGGTGATGGGATTCCGATCCCGCATGAGAACTTTCCCAACACCCCTCTCCTGAAGCATCACACTCAAGGATGAATGGGCGGGAGAAGTTTGGTAATGCGAGGATGGGACACGAACTCATTACCTCCTTGAGGTGGTCCAAAAACCTGTTGAGCAGCGTCTGACCAAGCAAAAGCCCCCTTCTTGGTCAAATCGTTCAATGCAGTAGTCAACCGAGAGAAATTCTTCACGAACCTTCCGGTAGTGTGTGCACAACCCCACGAATCCTCTCAATTGTGTCAATGTTATAGGTGGGGGCCAATCTAGGATTGCCTGTATCTTCTCTCTATCCACCTTCATTGTACCCCTGCCAATTACATATCCCAAGTACAAAAGTTCGGTCATGCCGAACTCACACTTAGAAGCTTTTGCATATAACAAATTAGCTTCTAATATCCCCAATATCTCACCCAGGTGCCTGATATGGTCCTCCCAAGTCCTGTTGTAGACTAAAATATCATCGAAGAAAAAACCAACACAAACTTCCACAAGTGGCGGTTGAACACATGATTCATGCAAGACTGGAA
This sequence comes from Taxus chinensis, assembly GCA_019776745.2. NCBI lineage: Eukaryota > Viridiplantae > Streptophyta > Pinopsida > Cupressales > Taxaceae > Taxus > Taxus chinensis. Next base: position 740,413,611 of record CM034149.1, read on the forward strand.
TGTAGCTGGAGCATTAGACAATCCAAAAGGCATCACCAAGAATTCAAAGTGACCGTAATGGCATCTAAACATTGTCTTTTGCACATCCTGCTCCCTTGACTTTGATCTGATTGATATCCAGAGCACAAATCTATTTTCGAAAAATAGATTGCAACCATGTAGCTCGTCCAGCAACTCGTCAATGCGTTGTATGGGATACTTGTTCTTTATTGTCTTCTTATTTAAGGCTCGGTAGTCCATACACATCCACAAGGTCCCATCCTTCTTCTTCACCAAAACCACCGAAGAAGCAAAAGGGCTGGAACTCGGTCTAATATGCCCCATATCCATGAGCTCCTATATAGTCTTCTCGATCTCATCCTTAAACCACTTGGGGTGGCGGTAAGGAGAAGTGACCACCGGTCTAGCATCCTCAAGTTCAATCACATGCTCAAATCCCCTATCTGGAGGTATGCCTGGAGGTATGTCACCAAACACGACACTTTGTTTGTCCAATAGGCTATGTCTATCCACATGGTACTGTTGATGTCCCACCTCTGATTTCTTGGTCGAAACCAAGCAGTGTATTGCCCAATCCACCTCGTTGTGCCTATAGATCCTCTCGATCCTCTTGGCCGTAACAACTCAGGGTGCCCTCGAGGATAAACCCCTCAAGATCACATTCCTCCCTTCTGACTTAAACTTCAGCTCCATCGTCTGGAAGTTAGTTTGAAATTCACCAAGGGAGTGGAGGCACTGTACCCCGAGGCACTATGTTGGTCTCTCCAATTCCAACAATATAGAAATCATTGGTAACTGTATAGTTACCCATTGCGATGCTCAATTGGGGAACCCGTCGTGTGCATCTCATAGATTTTTGAAAGATCCCCAGATGGATCCTGGTTGTTCTCCAACAATTTAAATCAATTAAAAATACCCAAAAGCTGATTTTTGACTATTATGGCAATCACACTAATACAGATATGATTTTATGTGAAGAAGTGCGACTAGGGTTTGAATGGAAACTAGTTTAAAACTGACCCCCAAACAGATCTAAAGCTTGTGCAATAATAAATATTGAATGAAACTAGATTTTATGGGCATAAATCGACTTAAAAAGATACTCAGAATGCTGCAGATTTAAAGAGGCTGAAATAGTAATATAAATCCATCCATAATAATGAAAGTACCTTCTCTTGAGCTGTAAAAATGCATACAACAGATAGCAGCAAGGCTCAGACCTTGGAACGTCTTCAAAACATCACATAACAGCCAGAATGAGTCGCTTCATTAGAGAAAATCAGTACAACACTGCTGCAACACTGGTCTTCAACTTTTATTGCAAAAACACCTCAACTACTGCTGGAAAATACTGAAATTCTGTGTAGGCTCTGTGGAAAATCTAGTATAGAAATTCCTCCTAATCTCCAAGAGGGTTTTCGTCCTCTAGAGGCAATATACTAAGGGTTTTCGTCCTTAGAATATTTTAATACAAAAGCACCAGGCTTAAGATCAATTTAAGAATTGATAAAAATGATTTATGGTCTCCTACCCAAGCCGCCCCCTCTCCTTTTATAGGAAAAATATTACAAAATAACCTTTTCATCTTCCAATAAGAAAAGAGTGCCATAATACCCTAAAAACATGCCCAAACCAGGTCGCACTTTTCTAGGGATGACTCCTAATGTTTATTTTGGCTTCTCATGCCAAGTCGCACTTTCCTTGGGAGGAGTAATAACTTTTATCCTTTCTAAACTCTATTTCCCTCTTTTGTCCAAGGCGCATTCTTACCTAGGGATGACACAAAAATGGCATGGGTCTTTTTTTCTACTTTTCCTAGAAAGGATACAACATAATATTAGACCCAATGCACCCCTTTAGAGATTACAAATTTATTATTAAGTCAAATAAATTAATACAAGTGCTTTATTAATATTTTTTTCTTTTTGCACTTTGTAATAACTCATTGTGACTTAAGTCACCCTTATATTTTTCCTTTGGCCGTCGGGTTGACGAAATGGGCCAAAGGTCTTCGATTGGGAAAAGGGGACATTACAGTCCTCCCTTCCTGAGATTGCTTGCCCCCAAGCAATCATAAACTGCAACTCTGCATTCTACCCATTCCAGGATCCCAGACCAGCCGAAGCTTTTTTAATAGCTTCATGTGCACTATACAGTGCTGCTCAAACACTGCAGAAAAAAACTTATGCAACTTACTTGTCATTAGTGAAACCAGTGTCCTCATGTATGCTTCGAACTTGCCACACTCTTCATCACCTCTTTGCTGGTCCGTGCTGATATGCAGTGAAAAATCTGCGTAGATGTCCTCACGAGATGGTTCCTGGTCCCAAACTATCATAGACTTAGCTGCCATTTGATGGGGCAGCGTGTACTTGAGTGCTCTTAAGGTGACTTGTTTCCCATTGTGTTCGAAACTCAGCTCCATAGTTTCCACATCTTGAGTGACTCTTCCCAACGAATGAAGCCATTGCATGCCAAGAACAACATTGTTATCTTTTAAATCCATGACATAGAAATCATCACAAAGTGTATACTCACCAAAGAAAATGCTAACTTGGTTGACCTTCTTCTTGCATGGAAGAGTGAGACCTCCTGCTATAGTCACATCAAAGCCTTCAAAGTTATCACATTGTAAACCTTTTTGGTCTACCAAACCTGCATCTAGGAAGTTGTGTGTAGATCCACTATCCAGTAGTGCCATGATCCTACACCCGAACATTGTGCCTTCAAACATGAATGGATTATACTTGGGTGCTCCCGAAAGATAGGTGAGTCTACCCTCATTTGCAATATCTGGTGTTGGCTGCTCCTGTTCATCCTCGGACTCTTCATCCTTAACCTTTATGAGATGGATTTTGCCTTTCCCAAGACACCTATGCCCCGGCTCCCACGGATCATTGCAATGAAAGCATAAATTTTTCCGGCGAAGCTCACTCTTTGAAACAGTCTCCCTCTTGGGTGTAAACTCAACCTTCGAAGAAGTGGGCTGCTCTTGTTGTTCTGATTTTTCCTCCTTGACATTCTTCCTTTGGGGCTGCATTGGAGTAGTGTCCAAGTCCAAGGCTGTCCGAATAGCCTCATGCAAAGTTGTAGGCTTAAGAGCCTTGACCAATCCTCTCAGCCTGTCATGAAGTCCTTCAATGAACAACATCACCACTCGCCTCTCAGGCATCTCTGGCACCATCACTGCTATACGCTGAAATTCGTTGATGTATGCATCAACGTGTCCACTCTGTCGAAGTTGTGCCAAATCCCTATAGTAAAGCTCTACATCCCTGCGATCAAATCTCGCAGTCAGCTTCTCACTAAACTCCCTGTATGATTGCAGAAGATCATGTCTCTGTGTGATAAGCCCATGGTGCCACCAATCATACGCTACTCCCTCAAGGTGCAACGTGGCAAATTGGATAGCCTCCTGCTCCTGCATAGGCTTGAGAGTGAGATATGTTTCGAGATTGTGAATCCATGCTCTGGCACTAATCTTTCCACTACCGTCAAATGTGGAAAGGGTCACCTTGTTGGTGGCCTGCTTTAACTCCCTGTTCTGTTGTTCTCTTGGTCTCTGTACCTGTCTAGCTCTCAAGCTTTCCCTCCTTTGAGCACAATACTGGTGAAGGGGAAAGGCAGTCCGAACCTCCTGTGGTAGGGCTCTCCACTCATCGTGCCCTACCATCACAGTATCTTGAAAGGCTATGTCTTCAAGTGGCTCCTCAACTAATGGCAGCTCCTCCCTTTGTAGGAATCTAGGCTACATAGGTCGATCCGCAGTCCTTGTGGGTCTCCTTTCCTCTGTATATCTCTTATCAAGTGGAGGGGAACCTCTCACGCTACCCGCCTCTGTAGGAACCTTGTTGTGCCTTCTGTGTTTGCTGGCTATGGATACAGATCTTTCCCTTCTATCATGCCGATTTCTCGTCCTATCCATAATCAAATTCTCCATCAGTTGTCTCATAGTCTGCATCATTTCCTGATGGGAGTCGATCATACCGCTGAAAAGAGCATCTGGATCAGGTCGCTCTCGTCATGGAGGAGTGTGTGAATCCTCCCTTCTGTCCATAATCTCAGAACCACTTTCAGTATTCAGATCTGTTTGAATACAAGCTTGACTCCTTGTATAATATCTATGTGGCCCAACTTCTTTAGGCTGCATAAAACAAAACCCTCCAGGTGGGAGGATTGACGCACTGATACCACTAAAAGATCCCCAAATGGATCTCGGTTGTTCTCCAACAATTTAAATCAATTAAAAATACCCAAAAGCTGATTTTTGACTATTATGGCAATCACACTAATACAGATCTGATTTTATGTGAAGAAGTGTGACTAGGGTTTGAATGGAAACTAGTTTAAAACTGACCCCCAAACAGATATGAAGCTTGTGCAATAATAAATATGAATGAAACCAGATTTTATGGGCATAAATCGACTTAAAAAGATACTCAAAATGCTGCAGATTTAAAGAGGCTGAAATAGTAATATAAATCCATCCATAATAATGAAAGTACCTTCTCTTGAGCTGTAAAAATACATACAACAGATAGCAGCAAGGCTCAGACCTTGGAACATCTTCAAAACATCACATAACAGCCCAGAATGAGTCGCTTCATTAGAGAAAATCAGTACAGCATTGCTGCAACACTGGTCTTCAACTTTTATTGCAAAAACACCTCAACTATTGCTGGAAAATACTGAAATTCTGTGTAGGCTTTGTGGAAAATCCAGTATAGAAATTACTCCTAATCTCCAAGAGGGTTTTCGTCCTCTAGAGGAAATATACTAAGGGTTTTCGTCCTTAGAATATTTTAATACAAAAGCACCAGGCTTAAGATCAATTTCAGAATTGATAAAAATGATTTATGGTCTCCTACCCAAGCCACCCCCTCTCCTTTTATAGGAAAAATATTACAAAATAACCTTTTCATCTTCCAATAAGAAAAGAGTGCCAAAATACCCTAAAAACATGCCCAAACCAGGTCGCACTTTTCTAGGGATGACTCCTAATGTTTATTTTGGCTTCTCATGCCAAGTCGCACTTTCCTTGGGAGGAGTAATAACTTTTATCCTTTCTAAACTCTATTTCCCTCTTTTGTCCAAGGTGCATTCTTACCTAGGGATGACACAAAAATGGCATGGGTCTTTTTTCTACTTTTCCTAGAAAGGATACAACATAATATTAGACCCAATGCACCCCTTTAGAGATTACAAATTTATTATTAAGTCAAATAAATTAATACAAGTGCTTTATTAATATATATATTGCACTTTGTAATAACTCATTGTGACTTATGCATATTGTTGTTTACATACTAGGGACAACATAAAACTGCGAAGTAAATCGAAACACAGTTTCTTTCGCCACAAGATCCTAAGTGGGAAAACTAGCTTAGAATGGTAAAAAACTCCAGGCTGAAAATCACTTAACTTTGTTGAGAATTCACCTTTCACCCAGCGACTCCCACTGGTTCTTCCAGAGATTCACTTATAGTTACACCTTCAAGAAGTGGATTACCTCGACTTAGGATTTCATACATTCTAGGTCATGTGCTCTCCTCAACATTCAGCCTCATGTATCTATAGATAGGCTCGAATTTTTTTATAGAACCTCAGCGAGGAGCATATGTCACATCCGGCTATGTAATAGGGATCTCTAATGAGACCTCACCTCTGTTATATACAAGGTACCATGGTCGATAATCCACTCATAAAGCCGACCCATGTTGGGATACTGATCCACGGATTACTGGTTTGCCTCAAATGAGTCAACCTATAAACCAAAAACATACCAGTCGTGATGTATAGGTGTTTCTGTAAATAAGTCAGTTTCATGATGCCTTACCATATTATGAGCATATCACCCTCTAACATGTAAAATTGCCATAACTTAATTGCATCTTCATCCTGCATAAAGATTTTATACGTCATAGTATGTTTTCATCTCCTACAAACAAGAAAACTGTGTACTCCACTAACAATGAGATATCCTATAGTAGTGTTTTGAATAGAAATCAATGTCCCAACCTAATATTACAAACTAATGGCGCATAGTGCCTGTTTATCAGTACTAGGCCTGCTAAAAATATACATTAATAAACATATATCCTGGACTTTTATGTATGTCTCGAAAACCCCTCACTTTAAAGTCTGGTACTTTACCCAATGAAAGAACTAAACCATCATGTTCCTAACATTCCTCCTTTAGCTGCCAAACATGGTAGAAGAATAATCACGGGACTCCTTCAAGAACTATAGTGTGTCATCTTTGACCTGCTCATGATCTTGGTCTACAACTCAAAATGAATGGTAGAGAAGAAACACTGTTCTAACCTCTCCACCTCTTTGACCATATGCATCCCCTGGTAACTATTTTCTAACTCTTTCCCACATGTGGGATACCATGAGCTGTCCTGTGCATAAATGGTTTTCCTAGGATGAGCTAGCTCAACCTAGAGATATGAATAGGGACACACCATATCGCTCATTCATCTTCGAGTGATCATGATTGTTGCAATAGCTCTTACCACTTTTTGTATTCCACTATGTCTCTGTCCCCCATCTTAGAACCCCATTACAGGCTGGAGAAAAAATGTGCTCGTGATACCACTCGAAATATCACTTCTATGTCTTATTTTCAATCATAAAAAAAAATTGCACAAATATAGAACACACTAGCAAGGTACACAATACATGATTCATAGCATGAAAATGTCCAGCTAGGACAGCGAATTGTTTGTAACTTGATGATTAGAACATTGAATATTGTCCTCCTTCCTCCATTGCCTGTAATCCTACTGATAGACGTGTTTCTTACTCATTCGATGAAGAATTCATGATCACTTTGAAGACATTTCTGATGTGGAAATATTTTATTTTATAAGCCCGATCAAGTTACATCGAAGCCCTAGGCGTCTAGTTTGAAGCAAAAAAATGTATTTTTGACCACTCTTGATACAAATGCAACATAAGGGTCTTTGATATCAATAAAACTATAGGGACATTAGCACGAGTCAACTGCAGATCTGAAACGACTGACTGGAAGAACCCCCGATTATTAGAGACTGTATTTGACACGTTTGGACTGGAGTCGATAAATTTTAATGAGGCAAGCCTTGTACGTGATGACACGCCCAAACTAGATGTGTTACCGTGAACTAACGGAACTAGAGCTCCACAAACTGTATTTACTTTGACAAGCCCCCAAGACATCCTTGAAACCCTTCCGTTGACCCTCATGAAGACAATAGACTTTGTAGCACGGGCCATAAGATGAAACGAGAAAATTCATAATGACATGATTTCAGGGTAAATTTTTCATCTACTTAATTATGTCGGAAGGTGCACACTGCTAGTTAGGGAATGGTCTCACACTTGCACCGAAGCTAGGGTCACTTTATGAAATGTGACTCCACAAGTGGATCCAAAATGACGCTACTTCATCAAATCAGCTAGCACGTGAAGAAGGCTAAAATGTATATGACAAAAGAGCCCCTTTGTCTTCCTATCCCCGTCTCCACATATACCGCTACTCTGTGTAGAGCGAGCGGTTCCAGAACCGCTAGCGCATTTCAACCCATGGTGGTGGTCCTGTAGCATAACCGTATCAATCAGGACATTCGGTCCTGGCTCTTCCTGAGACAGAAAAATCCAAAATTTGACCCCCAAACAGTCCCAAAATTGGAAAGGTTAAAACCACTGTGTCTCTTCTCCTCCATGACCTTTCCCATCCTCCACAATGCACAAGAGTCTGACCACGTAGAAGGGCCCTATAAATACATGTAGTTGAAGGAGATTTTTTACATTATTGAAGCATGAAAGACAAGTGAGCAAGGAATTCTTAGTGTTGGAATTGTGTTTGTAGAAGAAAGGACGTGTTGAGGCAGAGCAAGCAAGTAATTGGGAGGAAGTGTGAGATATTATCTACTTCTCTTTCATACTTACTATAAATTCTGTACTTCTTATTTTGAATTGGCCAATAAAAAGTGGGAAGGAAAGAGCATTTTCCCTTCCCAACTAGTTTTCCTCCTCCTGGGGTTTCTAGGATAAAAAATTACCTTGGTGTTCATGAGTTTATATTATTTCTTTTCCTTGCAATTGTTGATTCTAAGAATAAGCAAATGTCATTCACTAAGCTATCTCTGTCATTTTCTAATCGAAAGTCAGAACAGCAACATTTAATTGTGATTCTATGAACAATTCCAAAGTAGAGATTTTACAAATAATTTTTGTATCAAAGCTAACAAGTATCCAGGACTGCAGTATTTGTTCTTGAGATTTGTATGACATAGTGATGAGATCAAAAGGTGAAGAGGCTTTACCTTGCGATCCAGATATTTCTACAAGGAAGTGAAAACAGAGAATTCGGGGGACAAATGGAGGAAGAAAACTTGGTCCATAGAATCTGAGATGTCTGGAGACCATGATGGATAGGATGTTTAGAAGACAAGAAGAATTTGCATATTTGCAGAAGATACGGCTTCTGTTAAGCAAGACTCCATGAAATCTAGTGGTTTGAGGCTTAGCCAAAAAAATTGCGGCATAGGGGAGGAGCCACCATGAGGAGGATTATGGGGAAGAATGTGAAGAAGAGACTTCAAATGCAAGAGAAAAGGTAAAGTCTGATCATGCTCCTTTTTAAAGTTGAGATGAAAGTTGAAATTAAAAGCTTTGAAGGACAAGTAGATGCAGATTTGCTTGATAAATGGTTAAAACAACTAGAAGTCTATTTTAGCATCCATAATGTCATTGAGGCAAAGAGGATCGACCTTTGTACGTCTCAAAATGGAGGGACACGCTCTAGTTTGGTGGAAAACCCATCTAGCCACTTGTGAAAAGAAGACAATGTCCTATAGTGAAATCTTGGCAAGAATTTAAATAATTCCTTAGGGCTAACTTCTATCCTATTGGCCACAAGACTGACCAAATGATTAAATGGTGTTATTTTAAACAAGGCAGTGGTTAAAGTGTGTGGGACTATACTATGGAGTTTCGGGCAGGCAGGCCATGTTGTTGAACATGGACTTGGAGGATGAGGATATTCTGACTAAGTACTTGGGAAGACTTCGTACTCACCTTCAAAGAAAATTCATCTCCACAAAGCCCAAAGATCTCAACAAAGCGTGTGTACAGGCATACTATAATAGATGATGAAAATAAGCAAGGAGACAGCAGAGCCCAGGGCAAAGCAGTCGACAAATCGGTAGAAGAAATAACATGGGCAAACGAGTAACAAGGGTAAGTTGAAAGGGAAAGGTAAACAAGCTGCCACTACTTTAAATAATTCTAAAGATCCCAAGAATTTTTGCAAGAACTGTGATATCAATGGTCATACCGATGCTACATGTTAGAAGTTGCATCAGGAGTTACGTCTCGAAGAACTGAAATAAGGACTCAAAGCAGTCCATGACAGCTGTAAAGACAGAAGGGGAGGTGGAAATCGAAGATGACTCTGATGTAGACAGAGAGGCTTGGATGCACAGACCACCAACATGGACAGCCATGAAGAGGAGATAAGTAGACTATTCCAGATCAAATTCCAGATCAAGAGAACTAAGATAAATGCTTTGGTTGATACTGGTATCTCAATCTAATTTGATTTCTAAAGTAGTTGTAAAGAAGCCTGGTCTTGAGACCTTACAAGCATCCACACCTCTTACCCTTTGGGTAGGGTGAAGAAGGGTGTTGAAATTCAGGTAACAAAAAGATGTAAGGTCAAGTTTGGGATAAATTCCCAATATATTGATGTATTGGAAGCTGATGTTATTCCACTTGATGTTTTTGATGTTGTTTTCGAGGAGTCCTTGTATATCATGGATGCTATATTTATAAGAAGGGAAAACTGATACATATGGGTAAGGATGGGATCAGCTACAACATCCGGGCAGACCAGCGTAAGACACAGCTTACTATGGTGAGTGCTAACTAAGCAAAACGACTTATTTAGGCAAATCATAATCAGTTTTGTTTACTTTTGTTAAATCATGAATGCTATATTTATGAGAAGGGAAAAATGATACACAGGGTCAAGGATGGGATCAGCTACAACATTCAGGCACACCCACGTAAGACACAGGTACTATGGTGAGTGCTAACCAAGCAAAACGACTTATTCAAGCAAATCATAATCACTTTTGATTACTTTTGTTAAAGGATAACAAGATGAGGTAGAAGTTTCAGAGATTTCTAACCAAGGAACGCATGATTTGGATAGTATTTTCAATTTTTTTAGGAAGTTTTTCAGGCTCCTAGTGGGTTACCAACAAAAAGGGAAGTAGAGCATGAGATCTAGCTGTTGCCCAGCGTCCCCCTCTACCAACATCGGGTTGTATAAGCAATCCTTGCTGGAGAGTACTGAAGTAAAGAAACAACTCCAGGAACTACTAGACCAGGGTGTGATATGTCTGAGCACCTCACCATGTAGTTCACCTATTGTGATGGTGCCAAAGAAGGATGGTTCTTGGAGAATGTAAGACGCGGGTTACTATGGTGAGTGCTAACCAAGCAGAACGACTTATTCAGGAAAATCATAATCAGTTTTGTTTACTTTTGTTAAAGGATAAACAAGATGGGGTAGAAGTTTCAAAGATTTCGACCCAAGGAAAACAGGATTTGGATAGTATTATTCAGCCTTTTCAAGAAGTTTTTGCAGGCTCCCAGTGGGTTACCTCCAAAACGGGAAGTAGAGCATGAGATTCTAGTCTGTTTTTAGAGTCCCCCTCTACCGAACATCGAGTTGTATAGGAAATCCTTGCTAGAGATTACTAAAGTAAAGAAACAACTCCATGAACTACTAGACCAAGGGTGTGATATGTCTGAACACCTCACCATGCGGTTCACCTATTGTGATGGTGCCAAAGAAGGATGGTTCTTGGAGAATGTGCATCGACTACCGCACTTTGAACAAGATCACCATAAAGAACAAATATCCACTTCCTCGCTTAGATGATCTCTTGGACCAACTTCAGCATGCCAAATTCTTCACGAAGTTGGATCTCAAGTCATGTTATCACCAAGTCAGAATGAAGGAGGGGGATATCTGGAAGACTGCCTTCAAAACAAAATAGGGTTTGTATGAATGGTTAGTGCTTCAATTTGGTTTATGCAATGCACCCGTTACATTTATGAGATTGATGAATGATTTATTGCGGGATTTCATAGATTCATGTGTCATTGTTTATCTAGATGATATATCTGATTTTTAGTGCCACATGGGAGGAACATCTAACTCATTTGCAGCAAGTCTTGCAAGTTCTCAGGGAGAAAAAATTGCTTTGTAATATGAAGAAATGTGAATTTGCCAAACAATCACTTATCTCTCTTGGGCATGTGGTTGGAGGAGGAGAGCTACGAGTGGATCCAAAGAAGGTGGAAGCCAACATCAGTTGGCCAACACCAACATGAAGCCACAGAGACCTAGGAGTTTTGCGGGAGCAGTACAGTACATGTGGGAAGTTCATTCTGAGGCTTCTCCGCGATTGCAGCACCTCTTCACACAGTGGCCACAAAGAGTAAGGGTTTTGACTGGGGTAAGGAACAAGAAAAATCCTTTGAGTTATTGAAATACAAGATTAGTCATGCTCCAGTACTTGCTCTTCTCCTATTTTGCAACATCCCTTTGAAGTAGAGACAGATGCTAGTGATTACACTAATAGGCATCAGTGTTGCTTCACGGAGGTAAATCCTGTATGCTATCATTCTGAAACTTTTACTTCAGAAGTTAAAGGATATTCAGTATATGATAAGGAAATGTATGCACTAGTTTAGGAAATTAAAAAATGGAAGCATTATTTGTTGGGTAAAGAAACTATTGTGCACACTGACCACAAACTTCTCAAGTAATTGCAAGCACAGTCTAAATTGCAGCAGGCAAGGCACTACACATGGATGGGGGTTCCTTCAGCAGGTTCCATTTAATGATCAAATACAAGAAGGGTAGTACAAACTTGGTGGCAGACGTGTTGTCTAGGTCTGCCCACACAGGGAGAAGCTCTCCTACTCAGCCACTATCTCTCATATCGAGCCCTTCACAAAGGAAGCTTACGGAGAAGCATATGCCTAGGACAGAGACTTTGGGGTGACATTTCAGTAGTTGCTAGTCCCAAGGGGCTGAAAGGACGGGGATTGAATATTGTTATCTCAAGGACGGGTTGCTCTACCGATGGGGGAAGCTTTGTGTGCCTAAAGAAGAAAGACTTCTATTGATGAGGGAAGCACATACCTCGAAAGTAGCAGGACATTTCGGTGTTGGTAAGCACCCTAGCCCACTTGCAAACGGTACACGTGTATTGGCCCAATATGTAAGAAGAAGTATCAAAATTTATTCGTGGATGTAAACTTTGGTTGTACCAACAAGCCTAAGACTAGGAAGGAGGGTTTGTAAATGCCTTTGCCAGTACCTACTTGTCTGTGGGAGGACATTTTTATGGATTTTGTAGGAGGATTACCGATAGTCTAAACATGGCCATGAATATCTCTAAGTTGTTGATGATAGATTCCAATAAGATGTGTAATATTATGGCATGTAAAAAGATAGTAAAAGCACATGAGGCATAGCATATATTTTCTTTGCTAATTTATGGGTGCATTTTGGTTTACCAAAGTCTATTGTTTTTTATAGGGATTCCAGGTTCTTGGGGAAGTTTTGGACTACTTTGTGGGACAAGATGGATACCAAGTCTATAGAGGAGCACAGCTTTCCATCCCACAAACAAATGGACAGACAGAGGTGGTGAACAAGAACTTTGGTACAGTTGATCAAAGGGTATAATAGCAAATACCCAAGGACTAGGGATGAGTCCGTAGCCTACATTCAGCATTCCTATAATCTGGGTAGTACACACATCCACTATGAAGTCACCGTTTGAAGCATGCTTGGGATATCTACTTACAAATCCATTGGACATAGCAGTTGGGCAGTAGGATGAGGAGGAGACACGAGACATAGAGGTGATTAGAGCAAACAAATTCATTGAGAGGATCCGGACAAATCCATCTCAAAGTCGAAGAACCGTTAGATAAGATAAGATAAGATAAATATATTAAATGTCTAACGAATGACCACAAAAGTAGGTCAATGGGACTGCAGCCCAAAAAATATACAAAGTGCAAGCGGGGACAACTCAAAACGAGTTCCCAAAAACAGAAAAAAATGAGAAAAGACAAAACAAAGAGGAAATTCGAAGCCAATACCCCCACAGGCGGGGGCAATGGAGAAAGCGGGGGAGAACGAAAGAAAGATGCAAAGAAGGGAATGAAGGGGTGGGGGGGAAAACGACGACCAATGGTCTACTTAGGAATGGTAGCCACACCCCTCCTAACATTAGAGGCCGACGAAAAGAAGCCCTTGATGGACTGACAACCTGAAGAAGGGGGGTGAAAACCTTCCTTGCTGAGATTTGAGATTGAAGCGACGACCAGGGGGACGAATGCAGCCGGGCTGCCCTCTGGTACGTGTGTGCATCCGATTCTGCTGGTGGTGATCGAGGGAAGTGTGAAGTTCCAACCGGGGATGAACTGATCTATGCATTGTATCTGGGTCAGAAAGGGGGGTGAAAACCTCCTCCTCTGCTGAGATTTGAGACTGAAGTGGACGGCCAGGGGGATGAATGGAGCAGGGCTGCCCTTTGGTATGTGTGTGCATCCGGTTCTGCTGGTGTTGATCGACGGAAGTGTGAAGTTCCAACCGGGGACAAACTGATCTATGCACTGTATCGGGGTCAGAAAGGCTCTGTCGTTTAGTTCCTCCACTTGTGGGTAGAACCGGAAAGAAGGCTGTAATTCATCTCGTGGCGATGACTCTCAGAGGGGGATGAAGAATCTGGTCTTGGAGCAGTAAAGACTCCTGGATGTAGAGGGCAAGACACCGCTGGTCAATATATCTGAAGAAAACCGGGAGAGTCTGAATCCCTCTGAAGAGGCAATGAAATTGTCCTCTGATGTCATAGTAGATGGGGCAGCGGAAGATGAAATGAGTCTAGGTCTCCACCTCTTGAAGGCTACAGAGCCTATAAAGTCTATCATCCCGATCAATGTGGGGATCAGTCTCACACCGAAGTCTGTGGGAGCCGACCCGAAACTGACCCAGAGGTATAAGGAGGGCATGCGTCCAGTGCTGAAAGGAGTACTAAGGGCGGATGATGAATCCACCCTTGATCTCAAGAAAGTGCTGTGCATAAAAGGACATCTTAGGGCGCAAACCACCAGGAGGGTTCACCCAAGTAGTCTGAATGAAGCTCTTATAGATGTCTTCCCGGATGGACCTGTTCAACATTTGTTTGGTGGGCAAGAGATGACTGGGAGCATTCAGGGAATACTGGAAAGGGGGGAGACGATCAATCTGGATACCAATTGAATCCAACAAGGCAAAAGTCTTGGAAAACCAACAACGGCCCACAGTTTGGGCAATGCTCACCGAAGAACAATAAGCGAGATACAAATATCTGTCCCGCTCATCGGAGAGATCACCAAACCTCTTGATACGGTGAAGAAAGGTTGATATGTCAAATATAGTCTCCAGACGGAAAGGTTGGGCTCTGAACTCTGCCAAAATAATATGCTGGGGGACCGTCTGCTTGCATCTGATGAAGCAACGAAGGAGGAGAGTCTGAATCCTCTCAGTAGAAGCCCAATTAGTGTCTAAAAGGGAGGACCCCCAGACAACAGACCCATAGAGAACAGTGGGGTGGATGAGGGAGTTCATAAGAAACATCTTGGAAGTGGTGCCGAAAACACTATCTCTCGAGAATGGCAAGATACCCATACCCTTTATTCACCCTCGACTGAAGAGCATGCCTCATACTGAATCTCCAGATACAATGAAGAAAGGTTGATATGTCAAATATAGTCTCCAGACGGAAAGGTTGGGCTCCGAACTCTGCCAAAATAATATACTGGGCGACCATCTGCTTGCATCTGATGAAGCGGCGAAGGAGGAGAGTCTAAATCCTCTCAGCAGAAGCCCAATTAGTGTCTAAAAGGGAGGGCCCCCAGACAACAGACCCATAGAGAACAGTGGGGCGGATGAGGGAGTTCATAAGAAACATCTTGGAAGAGATGTCTTGGAAGTGGTGCCAAAAACACTGTCTCTCGAGAATGGCAAGAGACCCATACCCTTTATTCACCCTCGATTGAAGAGCATGCCTCATACTGAATCTAGGCCTTGAGAACTGGACTCCTAGGTAAGTGTATGTATTTGTAATTTCAATCTCCTACCCCTTGAAGAAAAAGTGGAGGTGTGATCTCCTCAACCCGTTGAAGACCATGACCTTGGTCTTACCCAAAATTGACCGTCAAATGCCGAAGATCACAAAATAAAGCAAGTGCATCAAGCTGTCTCTGAAGCCCCTCAAGAGAAGAGGCGAGTAAAACAATATCGTCGGCAAAAAGGAGAATATAAATCAAGACATGGTGAAGAAGGCAACCATCCCCTTCCTGATTGTGATCCCGAAGAAAAGATTCCAGCTCATCAATATAAATGCCAAAGAGGGTAGGAGACAAGGGGCACCCCTGCTTAACCCCAATGGTGCTCCTGATGAAATCAGACAGTTCGTGTGCAGTACAAAGACGAACAAGGATGGACTCATAGAGGCACATGATGGTGATAATAAGAATCTCAGAAATACCAATGTCTCGGAGCCGCTGGAAGAGGGCCATGCAAGGTACAGAGTCGAAAGCTTTTCGAAAGTCGACAAAACAACAATAAACTTTCAAAGAGCGGTGACGGGCCTCCTCAATGATAGCTCGAAGGGTGAAGATGTGGTCGATGGTGTGGTAACCAGGGCGAAAACCAGCCTGACCTCTGGCTTTGAGCTACTTTTGCTCCAAAATCTCGGACAACCATGTGTGGAGAACTGTAGCATAGAGTTTGGAGAAATAATGGCCCACCATGATAGTCCTGTAGTTATTCGGATCATAAATGGACCTAGCTTTTGATGAATCAGGTGAATGATATGAAGAGACCAAGTAGGAGGGAAGCCCATGGTAATCACCTGATTGAAAAGATCTGTCAAATATTTACTTACCAAAGACCTCAAAACCCTGCTTGAAGAACTCAGCCTGGAAACCTTCCACATCCGCTGCCTTGTTACAGTTCAAAATCCTTATTGCCTCTTTGATATTGCAGTGAGTGAAGGGATTACCAGGTGGCGGGATGCCAATTTGGGTAAGTTGTTGCCCTGGAACATCGTAAAGGGTAGAGGTGTGGGAAAAAATGGAGATAGGATCGATCATGTCGTGGAGGAGGGGAGGGGGAGTGGCAGGGAAAGACATTATGCCAGAAGGACTGAGGGTTAGTCCTAAGGGAGGTGGAAAGCATATATATGCGGTGGGAAATGAAGCCAAAGAACATGGATGCTCATGAATTTGATACATACGTGGACATTGATATGTACGAAACCTTCCACATCCGCTGCCTTGTTACAGTTCAAAATCCTTATTGCCTCTTTGATATTGCGGTGAGTGAAGGGATTACCAGGTGGCAAGATGCCAATTTGGGTAAGTTGTTGCCCTGGACATTGATATGTACGAAACCTTCCACATCCGTTGCCTTGTCACAGTTCAAAATCCTTATTGCCTCTTTGATATTGCGGTGAGTGAAGGGATTACCAGGTGGCGGGATGCCAATTTTGGTAAGTTGTTGCCGTGGAACATCGTAAAGGGTAGAGGTGTGGGACAAAAATGGAGATAAGATTGATCGTCGTGGAGGAGGGGGAGTGGCAGGGAAAGACAGTACGCCAGAAGGACCGAGGGTTAGTCCTAAGGGAGGTGGAAAGCATATATATGCGAGTGGGAAATGAAGCCAAAGAACATGGATGCTTATGAATTTGATACATACGTGGACATTGATATGTACGAGGACGTGGACGACAATGATTAAAGACTGTTATTAGAGCCCTGTCAAGCTTACTAGCTATAAACACGCCTACTCGGCGTAATTAAAATAAAATTAAATGAACTATGTTGTGGGGAATCTGTCGTCTCTGGATTTTGATAAAAGTTCATATTGAATTTTAAAGTAATAGTAGCTTCTCAAAATTGTGATTTTAGAAACCACAATACTAAAAACCAGTTAAATGCAATGATCTCTTTTCTCCTCACTTTCTATGTTTTAATCCAAAATTATAGATATAAAGTAAATACCCAAAACAATGATCTAATTTTTGAGAAAAATGATGAATTTTGGTCGAATGTGGCAAATAGAATGGACTTCAGCTAAGAGTGACAATTCCCGGAAGAAATCATCCATACCTGTGCGTGTTCTGTTGGGATTCCAAAGTAATGGTGTCGAGGAGGATGTGGAGGATGAAATCGATGAAATTTAAACACCTATACTAACCACGTAGGAGATGAAACGATTTAAAACAATTTCTTCGGTGTTTATGTACAAGGATGAAGCTACAACCATTGATATCATTTGTTCCTTGTCAGAAGTCCCCAGCAATTTCCCACTTTAAACAACGGCTTCGACGTAATAAATATAATTGTTGCTTATATAATTATAAAAATATAAATATTATATAGTTAATTATTTTTAATTAATATTTTTATTTCTAATAAAATTGTAATATATAATTTATATTAGTACACTGAATATATTATAGTGTTATTATTTATGTTAATATTATATAATAGACACAACTTTTTAAAAATAGAATTAAAATGTTTATTACAGTAGACTATATAGAATATTAATCACTATGATTTATATTAGTGAGAATATAGTCAAACATAATAATATATATAACTTTGTAAATATACAACTAATAATCAGATATTATATCTATACACAATTAATTATAATATATTGTAAGTATATATTAGTTATTGAGTAACATAACATATAAATATGTGTTATATTATTAAAATACCAATGCCAAATTTATAATGATAATTATTATTTACTATTATAATACATAATAGTTATATATTATGATGGTTATGGGTGGTCTTCCTCTATGCGGAGGTCCATTCCAAGACGTGGTTACAAGACCTACAAGGGGTGTTGAATCAATGATTACAATCTTATCGTGTGCAAAATCTACTCCAGTTACCTTTGGGGAGGTGTGAAGAAGGAATAATTTTTCATGGGCAATAGATTGATACTTTTTTTCAGCTTTTGTTCGAGATTGTCCCTCCTTTTCTCATGGATTTTAGAGCATTGGTGTCCTTTAATAACATATCAAGTTGATACTTAATCTTTTGTTAGAGGTATTTTCATTATTTTCCATTTTATTAGGGATAAACATACCGTTTAAGAGTGTAAAACTCACCACTTGTTAGTCAATTCCTTGTTTCCCTTTTTCAATCTTATTACTGAGACTTTTATAACTAAGCATGCCTAGGTTAGGCGATTGCATCAATCGTTTCAATTATGGAGTAAGGATTGTTTTACCTCCATGGGTAACATAGTTGACAAAATTATGCCCATTGATCCTAAAAATTGAGGTAATATTCTACCTCATTTTTGCCCATGTATTCTAGTTGATATGGACACTTAAGAAGATCATTTTATAAATATCGAGTTTAAGATTCAGAACATAGCTTGGATTCAAACCATTAATTACGAAGGTCCCCATGGGCTTCTATTGGAGGAGATTTTTTATGAAGTAGACATTTGGCTTCTTACGACAGAGAAGGCACCGGTATGCAACTTTAAGAGTGGGGAAGGAGGGGAGGGCATGGGTAAAAGCTATGGCGAAGACGCCGGTGAAGGGATTTGCACTCTACATCATACCATTGGGTCATGGGGCAAGCTTTAGTAATACTAGTGGCCGATTTGACGGGTGGTGGAGCATGGGAACTGATCTCAGGGCAGCCTCGAATATGTTGGCTTTTATTGGAGGATATATCTACCCTCATTATGAATTAAGAAATCCAGCTTTTTGTGGCAGTAGAAGGCACCGGTCGTGCTAACGTTCTAAAAAGTCCAATTTTGTGAAGGATCGGAGGGCATCGGAGTCAAAAGTTATGGCCGTTTGAAGTTTCGGTGAAGTCAAACGTTGCACTCTACATCATACCTTTGAGTTGCGGGTATTGCGGCAAAATCAGGTCTGCGTAATCCCCACTAGTGGCCGAACACATGGGTGGTGGAGCTGCATCAGCCGATCTCAGGGCTTCCTTGTCCACCTTTTACAGGACCTGCATTTGCCCTTTCGCGTTCCGCGCATCCTAGGCAGCTTACTTTTGTCCCGACTGTCCAGAGACGAAAATCTCGTACACCACCCATGAATAAGATCCGTAGTCCCCTTTATCGAACTGAAAGGAAAGGGGGGTAGTGGGGAGGGGGAGGATGGTCGAGGACTGACGACCAAAAAGAAAGATAGGACTGTACTGGTTGGCAAGGGGAATGAGGGAAACAGAGGAGCAGAAGAGGGGTGAGATATCTGGGCTGGTGAGGACATAGTCCACCACGGTAGTGCCCCCGCCATGGGGACAACATGTGAAGAAGTGTGAATCCGGGAAGCGCTGCGATCCCGTTAAAGATCACTAATGCCTGTCACTCCCCGAGCTGGAGGAGGAACTGTATGATAAGTTGTGACAAGGGCGCCATCTCCTCAGAAATCCTATGCAGACCAACTGACACGGGGTTAATCCTCTGTGTACAGAGCGTATCCTCTGATTTGTCATGGAGGGGGACCTGAAAGTGTCTGGTACGGGCATTAAAGTCACCTAAAATGATAACCTCCTTGTGATAGAGTATTGACCAATACTGTCGTATAAGTGAAAGAAGGGATCACCATCTGGGCCATTGTGGATGGCGTAAGGGGTAGCAGTCGGAGGAAAGTAACAAACTGCTATATAGAAATCCCTAGAGAAACGAGCAACCCCATTGATACGAATCCACATGTACCTGCTAGACTCATTAGAACTGACCATCGAGATCCTGTTCTGGAGGGAGTCTCTATAGAGACAGGCAACCCCACCAGAGCCTCTGACACCACCTGAAACCGGAGTCTCCTATCTGTAAGCTAATAACCAAAGAAATCCAGTAATACCTGGGAGACGACGAACTGGGCTCTCGTGTGTCTCTGTGATGAAGAGAATGTCGGCAGCCCCAAGAGCATCTAACATAAGGCCAGGGGAAGACCAAAGGGAACCATTCCCATTCCAACAAATGATAGATAAGTCTTTGGCCTGACTCCTCTCCCACTTGGCCCGTCATTGGGGAGCCCTGTGGCAGGGCTCCCAAACAGGAGGAGGAGAGTCTCTAATAACAACTCGAAGATTTCTGATAGCCGCCCATTTACCTGCTTTCCTTGCTGCCATAACTTGCTCCCTAGAGCGTTTGAGCTCCCCAACTTGTGTGCTGGTGAGATCTTCATCGAGGAAGACCTTATCTGGGCATGAAAACAGAACCCTCTTAGCCCTGAAAGTTCGTAGCCTGTTAAAAGTTGTCCTGAAACGGATAAAAAGTGTGGAATCATAAGCAACCCAAGCTCTTTCTAATGTAATGTCAGAAATCCCCAAAGTATCAGCGATAAATGAGTTACCAACAGTCAGTGGGTCCTGTGTCGGTGTGGGGGGTGGGAGACCCCTCACCTTGAGGTTTAATTCCCTGTCACGCCTAGTACGCTCCTCAATCAACTTGGCCTGCATAACGGCCTCAACTGATAACAACCCGAAGATTTCTGATAGCCGCCCATTTACTTGCTTTCCTTGCTGCCATAACTTGCTCCCTAGAGCGTTTGAGCTCCCCAACTTGTGTGCTGGTGAGATCTTCATCGAGGAAGACCTTATCTGGGCATGAAAATAGAACCCTCTTAGCCCTGAAAGTTCGTAAACAGATAAAAAGTGTGGAATCATAGCCAACCCAAGCTCTTTCTAATGTAATGTCAGCCTGTCAAAAGTTGTCCTGAAACGGATAAAAAGTGTGGAATCATAAGCAACCCAAGCTCTTTCTAATGTAATGTCAGAAATCCCCAAAGTATCAGTGATAAATGAGTTACCAACAGTGAGTGGGTCCTGTGTCGGCGTGGGGGGTGGGAGACCCCTCACCTTGAGGTTTAATTCCCTGTCACGCCTAGTACGCTCCTCAATCAACTTGGCCTGCATAATGGCCTCAACTGTAGCCAAAGAGGGGGGAACGTTGCCTTTCCCACTAACAACCTTTGTCCATGATTCCGTTTCCAATTTTAAGGAAGCTTGGTTATTTCTGATTTCCTCCTGTTGAGACCGGAGGTCAACAATTTCTGCGTGTAGGGCATCTTTAGGGGAACTAGTGTTATCCGTGTTGTTGGCCAATTTTTCTCTCAAGATGGAATTCTCAGACTCAACATCCGCGACCCTGCCAATTAGAGAAATCTCAAGCCAATTACAACAATGCTAGACTCGATCAACACAGGAGCGAGCATAAGCTTCATGTTGGAGATAGAGTTTGGCTTTAATTGAGCAAGGAGAGACTACAAGGTCAACCCACTACGATATGGACCCTTCACCATATTGGAACAGGTTGGAGAAAATGCCTTTGGACTTGATTTGCCGCCATTTATGAGGATGTACTCAGTAGCAAACTGTGAGAACTTGCACCTATATGAGCCATCCATGCTAGATGAAGATGAAGGACTACAATTGCTACCTTCCATTGAGGATTGCGTCTTGGACTCATGAGGCGAATTGGAGGAGGATGTAGTGCTGCAGCAGAAGGTCAGAGAGACTAGGAGAGGTCTGCAGGAGTCTCGACAGGTTGGACTGAAAGGAAAGACACCAAGCTAGGCCTGGTGGTACTTGAGGGAGCAAGTGAGGGAATTATTTTCTCATCTACTCCGCCACTAAGCTTTTGTGGGACCAGAAACCTCCTAAGCAGGGGAGGTGTGATCCATAGGGATCCAAAATGACTCTACTTCATCAGATCAGCCAGAAACAAAGAAGGAAAATGAAGAAACGGAGGTTCTGTCTTTATATTAATAGAACCACTGCTCTGTGTAGAGCGGCAGTTACAGAACTGCCACCCAACCAGGGCAGTGGTCCTGTAACCGCCACCCAACCAGGGCGGCGGTCCTTTGACCGCTGGTCTGCATTGGGCGGTGGTCTTGACACTTTCAGACAGAAAAATAAAATTTGAAATGAATAGTCCTAAAATTGGAAAGGCTGTTCGTGTCTCTTCTCCTCCATGTTCCCATCCTCCAGTGCACGGGAAAACATGAGAAAGGCTATAAATACATGTAGGAAGGAGAGTTTTGATCATTGAAGCATGAAAACAAGTGAGCAAGGAATTCTTAGTGCTAGAATTGTGTTTGTAGAAGAAGGGAGTCTTAAGGCAGAGGAAACAAGTAATTGGGAGGAAGTGTTAGATATTATCTACTTCTCTTTCATACTTATTGTAAATTCTGTACTTATTTTGAATTGGCCGATAAAAGTGGGAAGAAAGAGCGTTTGCCCTTCCCGACTGGTTTTCCTCCTCCGGAAGTTTGCAGGATAAAAATTGTTGGTGTTCATGAGTATACGTTCTTTCCTTTCCTGCAATTATTGATTCTAAGCATAAGCAAATTCATTCTTTAGCTATATCTGTCATTTTCTAATCGAAAGTAGAACAACAACGTTTAATTGTGATTCTGTGAACGATTCCAAAGTAGAGAGTTTACAGATCAGTTGGCAGGATAAAAATTGTTGGTGTTCATGAGTATACGTTCTTTGCTTTCCTGCAATTATTGATTCTAAGCATAAGCAAATTCATTCTTTAGCTATATCTGTCATTTTCTAATCGAAAGTAGAACAACAACGTTTAATTGTGATTCTGTGAACGATTCCAAAGTAGAGAGTTTACAGATCAGTTGGCAGTGCCCTCTTCTCCCAAAATGAACATTATCATTACCAACGTTTCAGAATTATGAGCCCAAAAAATGTTCAACCGTCTCTTTGATATGGCTCCCTGCATTGGGCGAATCCTTAAGTTCTTTCTTTTCCCTGTCAGTTGTCATGATCAGAAATTGGAGAATAGAGGATGTCTTCGAAGCTCTGAAATGTTGTCAGAAGAGAGAATAGGGAGCTAATAGAACGAGAAGTTTTCAAAAAAGGAGAAACAACTGTGGCTCTTGATCAGTCCTACCCTGTGTTGGCGGTGCCCTCTTCTCCTAAAAGGACCTTATCATTACCAGTGTTTCAGAATTCTCAGCCCAAAAAATGTTCTTCAACCGTCTCTTTCATATGGCTCCTGCATTGGGCGAATCCTTAAGTTCTTTCTTTTCCTTGTCAGTTGTCATGATCAGATATCAGAGAACAAAGGATTTCTTTGAAGCTCTGAAATGCTGTCAGAAGAGAGAACATGGATCTAACAGAATGAGGAGTTTTGGAAAAAGGAGAAACGACTGCGGGGTAAATAAGGCATGCCCTTGCTAGAAAATGATTGTGTTTCAAATGTAATACTTTCCACCGATTACTCATGCTAAGATCAACTGTGCAGTACAACGGTATGATGATCTTCATTCCACCAACTCTCTGAGGAGTGGAACATAATTGGAAGTGATATTTGATTATTATTTCAACTCATGTTAAGATCAATTGTATAGTACAACGGTATGATGTCCTTCATTCCACCAACTCTCTGAGGAGTGTAACATAATTGGAAGTGATATTTGATTATTATTTCAATCAAAAAAGAATATCAATAAAATGCCTACCCTAAGTAGGATTTGCTAAAGGACCAAGAGATAGTTAATAAAAAAGGACTGAAGCCCCTCGTATTCTTCTGAGCAAAGACTAATCACAATTTCACAAATGTCAGAGGGGTTTCAAGGACATCAACATTTGCAAGAAGATTCTCTGATCAATTCACTTGATTGAAGCATTGCTTTAAGCATATTAGAATAAGTTCCCGAACTTCTTAAAGAATACTCATGACTTTCCAGCTAGGGGTAGAGCCTCCAATCATAGCATTTATTATAAGCTGCGAATGCCTCTCAACTTGTGAAGAGGGGTTTCAAGGACACCAACATCTGCAAGAAGATCCTTTAATCAATTCACCTGATTGAAGCAATGCTTTAAGCATATTAGAATAAGTTCCTGAACTTCTCTAAGAATACTCACGACTTTCCAGCTAGGGGTAGAGTCTCCAATCATAGCATTTATTTAAGTTGCGAATGTCTCTCAACTTGTGAAGATGGTGAACTTGGGAAACGGAAAGTTGGATCTCTTCCACTGATCCGATTGCCTCCTCATTATTTCTTCATCTTGATATTAAGAAGGATGCAACTACTAAAAATATACCATTATGATCTCAAAGGACACAACATGCTCCCTTGCCAATCCTGGATCACACTTGAATGTCCCATCAGAAATTGTCTTTATATTATCGAGTGGGGAGTTGTCCATTTAACAAGTTTTTGAATAGACTTCTTTTCTCCCTTTAATAGGGGATCCTTTAAATTACCTCAATTATTACTGTTGTAGTATTACTCATTTGATTATTTAAAAATTAAAATTCTCTTGTTGCCTGTAGCCAAGTTTGAGTTCTATCATAGGAGTTATCAATTGTGAAATGTGCAATTGTGGGGTGCAAATTGGGTGTGGGTGCGATAGGGATCCCAAATATAGGATGCGAAGATTCAACAATATAGAAATATTAAATAAGTACTGTTATCACAAAAAAGTAGCACCCTGAGAGTTGGCAATGCAAATCTCTACTTTTTGCTAACATAGGACCATCTCTCAAGCTGTGGGACTTGGGAACGTGAGATGGACCTCCGAAGAAGGCCGACTTCCTCTTCCTAATCTAATGCTAAACTACTCCTACTCCTAGAAAGGAAAATGCAACTAACTAATCTTAAACTAACCATGCCAAGGGACCAGGGAGAGATAGAGAGGGTTAGAAAGATGCATGAAAAGGAAATCCTAAGCTAAAAGGCGGTGATAGCACTAGAAAAGGGGTGAGAGACACTCTAGTGAGGGAGAAAGAGAAGGAAATGGAGAAGGGAGAGGCCAGACATAAGTGACACAAACCCAATGCTTCATTTACCATTTGTCCTCACATGAAACACAACATAATGGACTTGTAAGGAGAAATACATGCACAACACAATGCAATAAGTAAAAGAGAGGCAAGGTTGTAGCTAAAACGAGCTAGGACAGACAAATGTGTCACAAAACAAGCTTTATTGCAATGAAAGTATGCACAAACCATTACAGTTGCAGAGGAAGGCACAAGAACACATTGCCAAGTCCAAAATGTGGGACTTGGGAACTTGAGATGGACCTCCGGAGAAGGCCGACTTCCTCTTCCTAATCTAATGCTAAACTACTCCTACTCCTAGAAAGGAAAATGCAACTAACTAATCCTAAACTAACCATGCCAAGGGACCAGGGAGAGATAGAGAGGGTAAGAAAGATGCATGAAAAGGAAATCCTAAGCTAAAAGTCGGTGATAGCACCAGAAAAGGGGTGAGAGACACTCTAGTGAGGGAGAAAGAGAAGGAAATGGAGAAGGGAGAGGCCAGACATAAGTGACACAAACCCAATGCTTCATTTACCATCTATCCTCACATGAAACACAACATAATGGACTTGCAAGGAGAAATACATGCACAACACAATGCAATAAGTAAAAGAGAGGCAAGGTTGCAGCTAAAACGAGCCAGGACAGATAAATGTGTCACAAAACAAGCTTTATTGCAATAAAAGTATGCACAGACCATTATAGTTGCAAAGGCACAAGAACACATTGCCAAGCCCAAAACGAAGGTTTGACGGCTCACAGCGGCTTTGGAACAAATTTGACAGAGTTCCATTACAATTTTTGAATGTCCATCCTTTCAAAATGAAAGATTTTACAATATATAGCTCGAATGAAAGAGAAGGAAGAAAGAGAAGAGGGAAAAGAGAAGGGGCACGACTTTTTTGGACTTTAACCACAACAGTCTACATTCAAATCCTCTGCAAAGCACATGGGCACCTTATAGAGCCATCATTCAATCTATTTCGTCTTGCCTGAAGCAAATGAAGCCATGCTTCATTAATTCTGGAGGTTGAGGTACCTGATTTGATTGTTTGCGTGTCCAAACAGTCTTCTTCTGCCTCTAAAAGACATGTTTGCCATTTTGACCCACTAAATGCCACTAAAATCAGATTCCGATGATTTCAAATTGAAGGGCTCGATGAGAGCTTTCCAACGACATAAATTTTGTCTAATTTGGTGCAGGGGATCAAAAGATATGGCCATTTGAAGATTTGCCTATCAGGAGGCACAAAAAATTGACATGTGGCAGCCTTTAATTGGTTCAGGGATCGACCTCTATCAACGTATATTTGCTTCGCCTTTTGCCAAGTGTCGATCTCCCATTGGTTCGCAATATCGGGCTTTACTTTCCCGCTCGCCATCTGTCCTTGTCTTTTTTACCTTTTATGGGCTTTAGCCTTTATGAAAATACGGGCCAATAAAACTCTGCCACGTTCCTTTGGATGTCGGACTGCCCTTTTCCTTTGTCAGTCTCTGTGACATGTGGACCAATGAAAAGGCTGCACACCTCTTTTGCATTGCAAACCTTGTTAGAACCCCTAGAAACGCGAGCCAATAAGAACGACCACGTTTCTTCGCAATTTGCCCCTCGACTGACCATTGCGAAATGCGAGCCAATGGGAAGGCTCCACGCACTTTTCATGCCAGTCCTTTTGATTTCTAGCCTCTGACATCCGCGAACCATCGGCCAATGAGGAAGCTCCACGCCTTAATGCATTGTTAGACTTTGAATAACCCTTTTGACAATTTGCGAAGTGCGATCCAATAGAAAGGCTCCACGTACTTCGCGTTGTCAGCCTTTTATTTGATATCCATTGACAACTGCGAAACACGAGCAAATGAGAAAGCTCCATGTTTCCATAGTGTCAGAACCTGTCAGTCTGCTGCTTCGTGCTTGGATCTAATTGGACGGGCCTTCACATTTGTCAGATTTGCGAAAGGCGAGCTAATGAAATGGCACCACGTAGCTCTTCGCATTGCAATTTCTAAGTTCGAGGGACTTAGAAACTTTTTGGCTTTTAAGTTGGTTGCCTGCTATCCCCTTTTCTTTCCTTGACTTAGCCGGATCCGAGGAAATATAAAATGCGGCCTATCCCGCAAGCTTGGAAAAGAGACATGTAGCCGGCCTTGATCGGTGATTTGCTGCCACTTGGCCCTTGGGCCAGGACCTCTGAGCTTCTGCTATGTGTCCCCTCTGAAACTGATGGGCAAATGAATGCCAGTCAACTTTTATAGCCAACCCGCCAATGTTTTTAAACTGCGCTCTCGCGGGTTTTTGAATACCAACGGCCAGTGCATTTGGGAAGTGCAAATTGACGGCTGTTTGACCGTCACAGACCTGTAAAAATGGCTAAGTCTATTTTTAAAGCTGTTAAAGCCAAAGTTAACTCGGGGGGTGATTTTGGATAATAGGTACAACATAACAAGCGTACTATATTATGAATAAATGGATTAAACACTAAACATGCAAACAAATATCCATAGTACATGCAATTAGGTCTAAATTAGATGTAAAACAATAATTCAAACGTAATTAATTGTTAAAACCAACATAATATTGAGAAGAGGGCTTAGGATTATCTTGTTCCTAGGAGTGATTGGAAGGCAATCATCATGATTAGATAACACGGATCAGTGTTTTTCAACGAGACATAGAGAACCTTGGAACTCGCAACGATCAAAGTGCCTAGATTGTACATTTGACGTACATGGTATGTCTGGACCATACACTTGACATTCTTTGAAAAGTATTCAAAACTGGAATTTTCTTTGGCGATTGTGTTTGCCCGCATTTGTCTTATGGGAACCTCTTTCACAATTCTATATCTTCTCTTGCATCATCAAGAAATTAGTATTCTTCTTCCTAACTCTAATTTGGCAATCATCATGATTAGACAACACGGATCAATGTTTTTCAACGAGACATAGAGAACCCTGGAACTCGCAACGATCAACGTGCCTAGATTATACACTTGACGTACGTGGTATGTCTAGACCATACACTTGTTTGCCCGTATTCAAAACTGGAATACAGATAGTTGTATTCTTGGAAAAGTATTCAAAACTGGAATTTTCTTTGGCAACTGTGTTTGCCCACATTTGTCTTATGGGAACCTCTTTCACAATTCTATATCTTCTCTTGCATCATCAAGAAATTAGTATTCTTCTTCCTAACTCTAATTTGGCAGTTGAAACTGAAACCATAAGGGCAACAATAGGTGCTTTGGTGTTCGTGATACACAAGGGAATACCAGAGCTATCCTGATATTTGTTAGACCCCTTACGTTGTACGATACCAAAAACAACACACCAATACTTGGAAAATTCTAGGATGCGAGGATTCGACAACATAGAAATATTAAACAAGTACATACATAGTGAGCATAATGTATGATGAATAAATGGATTAACACTAAACATGTAAACAAATATCCATAATACATACAATTAGGTCTAAATCAGATGTAAACCAGTAAATTAGACCTAATTAATTGCTAAAACCAGTGTAATATTGAGAAGAATAGGGTTTAGGATTAGTGTTTACACTACACATGCAAACAAATATCCATAATACATACAATTAGGTCTAAATCAGATGTAAAACAGTAAATTAGACCTAATTAATTGCTAAAACCAGTGTAATATTGAGAAGAATAGGGCCTTAGGATCACTGTTTTTCAACAAGACATAGAGAACAATAAAAATTGCAACAATCAAAATGCCTAGATTGTATGCTTGACGTACGTGGTAGTTTTGAATACGTTCTTGGAAAAGTATTCAAAACTGGAATTTTCTTGGTAGTTTGGTGACTGTGTTTGCCCACATCTGTCTTATGGAAACCTCATTCACAATTTCTGTATCTTCTCTTGCATCATCAAGAAATTAGTATTCTTCTTCCTAACTCTAATTTGGGAGTTGAAACTGAAACCATAAGGACACCAATAGGTGTTTTGGGGTTTGTGTTACACAAGGGAATAATTGATATTGTGATATTTGTTAGACCCCTTAACCGTTGTATGATATCAAAAACAACACACCAATACTTGGAAAATTCTAGAAAGCGAGGATTCGGCAACATAGAAATATTAAACAAGTACATACATAGCGCGCGTACTATATTATGAATAAATGGATTAACACTGAACATGTTAAAAAATATCCACATTACATTTAATTAGGTCTAAATCAGACCTAATTAATTGCTAAAACCAACGTAATATTGAGAAGAATAGGGTTTAGGATTATCTTGTTCCTGGGAGTGATTGGAAGGCAATCTCAGACAACATGGATCAGTGTTTTTCAATGTGATGATTCGGCAACATAGAAATATTAAACAAGTACACATATAGCGAGCATTCTGTATTATGAATAAATGGATTAACACTGAACATGTAAACAATAATTAACACTGAACATGTAAACAAAGATCCATGTGCAATGCTCATTACATCATTAAAAAAATCAATTTTAGCAGCTATGACTGCCAAGAAACATAGTCCACAACTAAAGTCTCCGCTCAGACCTTGCCACAAAGGTGCTGCAGCACTCTAAATAGTTACAAATTTACAATTGACAATGAAATTCTCTAATTTCCATCAAAGAGTCACACACATAGTGAGACATCAATCCATCCATAATGTTACAACTCCAGTTGTAATCAAGTGGTAACCAAACACAACAGTAGATAAACTGCTCCAGCAAGGTCAACAACAACCAATCCAAGTCAAGCGAAGCTTCATACACATGTTTTGGTGGGGAAATGGTGGCCAATTCCACCCCAACATCTATCAGTTCGTACCACTACCCATTTTACAGTCACAAAGCCAATGAGATCACAGTGAACACACAATATTTATGACTTCCATAACATGGTTTGGTAAACACAAAAGACCTGCTAGACTTATCTCAATCATCCAAACAAGGGAAAAGCATAATGACATCATGGTGGAAGCAGAAAAGGTGCGCAATAGCACCCTAGTGCAGCATATGGCTATATTAAGTTTTAACCATGCCCATTGGTTTAACATACCAAAATAAGGCTATACTGATCCTCCTTTGAATTATTGATTTATATGATAGAAAGGGATGCAAGGACCACGGGCTTTTGTTAGGTTCCCGTGCCTTGGACCAATAGAGAAACAACGTTCAATCACTAGACCACCCATGTGCAGCTGATCCCCTATCACCACCATAAACCAAAAGAGAGATAGTTCAAGAAATAAGAACAACAACAGGATACCAACAGCCAAGTTCTTTAAGCAATCCAATGACAACAGTTAGGGCTATGGAATAATAGTTAGATTGTCAGTATATTATTCTCATTATAGTCTAGATTTTCCTTGTTCATTCAAGTTACATGTACTTTGTATTTTGATTTTACATTATTTTCGATTTATTATTGTATCAGTTTAACTCATTTTTTGAATGGCTGTTTTCTGTAATCATTATGAGTTGTATTTTTCATGTAAATGTGTCAGCTGTTGGGTGTATGTTTGCTGCATATTCCCGGCGTGATTAATGACAAATCTGGTACATGATAAAATAGCTTTAATGGAAGAATGTTTGATGGCTAGGTATAAAAACTGTATTCTGAGAAGTTATTAAACAATTTTGAAGAATGGAGTCAAGTTCAATTCCATCAGAGGCCTCAACTGCCAGAATGCATAAACCAATATCAATATCATTATTCAGGACTGAGCAAGGCCATGAATTTCAGAATTTTTTTCTATAGCATCTGAAGTCTGAACCCATTCATAGGCATGACCCTGTTTCTGTAAGGTCTGCAACATATTAAATATGTTTGAAACTTGAAAGAGCAACAGGTTTTGTGCATTTACTATTCAATTAAATGCACAAATACTATTCTAAACTACCTTTTTTTTAGTTGATCAAGTGAGGGTTAAATGAGTCCCTCAACCATAAAAAGAGTGAGAAAAGCATGCTTTTAAGGCTCAGAAAATACCTTGTGCTGGAATATGGTCAGTGAAGTTTTGTTTTCTTGCAAGCCACCTAGACTACTAGAGCTCACCGGAGAGCCAATATGGGAAATATGCCTCGTATTGTATACCTCGTCTACTACTACCTATCCTTTAAGGACCTCCTCTTTGCAAGTTAACTATAATTCCAGAAAAAGCAAATACTAGAATGAGACTCCTAAAGTAATAAATGATGTCAAAGGTCAAACCTCTCCTAATTAGGCCAAACCCTTATAGGTTGGAGCCTACTACATCTTGGCACATTTTTCTTCATCTGCCGCCAGACCTGGAACTCCCTCACTACTGCTGGCTCTGAAGGACCCACTTTATCCATGCTCTTCCTGAACCAGATGTCTGCCTTGAACATTTCATAGCCATTTCATAGCCATGTATGCTTGTAATTTTTCGTCCAATTATTTATTATAGAAGATAAATTGTTTCAAAAGCTCCTTGTTGGATAGCATCCTTCTTGGATAGGATGGGGCTCTTCTAGATTTCTGAGATTTTCTGTGGAACAATCCAAGGAGTGAAAGCTGATTCTGTCTTCTTTTTGTTCTCAAATATAATCTGTTGGCAACAGAGCGAAAGATGGGGCTTACTTCGGATAGCAAGTGCCCTAAAGCTCACCAGAGCCAAATGCCCTTTGTGCTGGACAGCTCGCAGGTCCCTGGTATATCTCGACAAAGTCTGTATAGTGAGAGCAGAGGGCCTTGAAACCTCCCGCTGAGTGATTTGCAGGTCTTCCTATAGGACTTCAGTTCTTCATTCTTTCCAGAATCCTGATCCTACAGTTGGAAGAGCTGTCCAGTCTATGAAGGATATTTTGAGGCCCATGAGACCCTATCTGAAATCCGGTAAAATGTTTCCTCATTCTTGATAAAGAGGGTCAATTTCTGTAAGAAATCCTCTTCGGTGGGGTGCCCTCTTGATCCCAAAATGAACCCTATCATTACCAATAATGTAAAGTTCCACCTTCTGTAGTTGTTTCTTCAACCTGATGATGGCAATTAGATCATACTTCATTCACTTCCCTTGTTGTCTTCACACACCCGCACTTCTGAGCCCAAAAAATGTTCTACAACCGTCTCTCTGATATGGCCCCTACATTGGGAGAATCCTTTAAGTTCTTTCTTTTCGCTGTCAGTTGCCATGATCAGAAATTGTCTTTGAAGCTGTCAGAGGATAGTATTTGAAGCTAACAAAATGAGGAGTTCCTGAAAAAGGAGAAACGACTGTGGGTTAAATAAGGCATGCCCCTACCAAAAAATGATTGTCTTTCAAATGTAATGCTTTTCCACTGATTACTCAAGCTAAAATCATCTGTACATTACAGCAGTATGATATCCTTCATTACGCCAACTCTCTCGAGGAGTGGAACATATTTGAAAAGTGATATTTGATTATTATTTCAATCAAAAAAGAAAATCAATAAAATGTCCTACCCTAAGTAGGAGCTGCTTAAAGGGCCAAGAGATAGTTCAATAAGAAAAGATTGAAGCCCCTCCTATTCTTTTGAATAAAGACTAATCAGAATTTCACAAATGTCAGAGGCGTTTCATGGACATCAACATTTGCAAGAAGATCCTCAGATCAATTCACCCGATTGAAGCAATGATTTAAGTGTATAAATGGATTAACACTGAACATGTAAACAAATACCCATATTACATGCATTTAGGTCTAAATCAGACCTAAATTATTGCTAAGACCAGCGTAATATTGAGAAAAGTAGGGTTTATGATTATCTTTTTCCTGGGAGTGATTGGAAGGCAATCATTAGGATCAGACAACACGGATCATTGTTTTTCAACGAGACACAAAACCCTAAAAACTTGTAATGATCGAAGTGCCCAGATTGTACACTTGACGTACTTGGTATGTCTGGACCAAACACTTGATGTTCTTGGAAAAGTATTCAAAACTGGAATTTTCTTTGGCAACTGAGTTTGCCCACGTCTGTCTTATGGAAAACTTGTTCATGTTCACAAGTTTATATCTTCTCTTGCATTAGGATCAGACAACACGGATCAGTGTTTTTCAACGAGACACAAAACCCTAAAAACTTGCAACGATCGAAGTGCCCAGATTGTACACTTGACTATACTTGGTATGTCTGGACCATACACTTGATGTTCTTGGAAAAGTATTCAAAACTGGAATTTTCTTTGGCAACTGAGTTTGCCCACATCTGTCTTATGGAAACCTTGTTCATGTTCACAAGTTTATATCTTCTCTTGCATTATCAAGAAATTAGTATTCTACTTCCTAGCTCTAATTTGGCAGCTGAAATTGAAAGACGTGAGGACAACCATAGGTGTTTTGGGGTTTGCGTTACACAAGGGAATAACTGAGCTATCTTGATATTTGTTAGACCCCTTAAACATTGTACGATATCAAAAAGAACACACCAATACTTGGAAAATTCTAGGATGCAAGGATTTGGCAACATAGAAATATTAAACAAGTACATACATAGAGAGCGTACTGTATTATGAATAAATAGATTTATACTAAACATGCAAACAAATATTCATAATATATGCAATTATGTCTAAATCAGATGTAAAACAGTAAATCAGACCTAATTAATTGTTAAAACTAGGGTACTATTGAGAAGAATAGGGTTTAGGATTATTTTGTTCCTATAAGTGACTGGCTGGGCAATTATTAGGATGAGACGACACGGATCAATGTTCTTCAACGAGACATAGAACCCTGTATTATGAATAAATGAATTTATACTAAACATGCAAACAAATATTCATAATACATGCATTTAGGTCTAAATCAGATGTAAAACCAGGGTACTATTGAGAAGAATAGGGTTTAGGATTATCTTGTTCCTAGAAGTGATTGGCGGGCAATTATTAGGATCAGACAACACGGATCAATGTTTTTCAACGAGACATAGAACCCTGAAAACTTGCAATGATCAAAGTTCCCATATTGTACATTAGACGTACGTGGTATGTCTAGACCATACACTTGATTGTTCTTGGCATTTTATATCTTCTCTTGCATCATCAAGAAATTAGTATTCAAAACTCGAATTTTCTTTGGCGACCGTGTTTGCCCACATCTATCTTATGGGAACCTTGTTCACAGTTCTATATCTTCTCTTGCATCATCAAGAAATTAGTATTCTTCTTCCTAACTCTAATTTGATAGTTGAAATTGAAACCATAAGGACACAATTAGGTGCTTGGGGTTTGCATTACACAAGAGAATAACTGTCCTATCTTGATATTTGTTAAACCCCTTAACGCTGTACTATATCAAAAACAACACACCCGATATTCAAAACTTGAATTTTCTTTTGCAACTGTGTTTTGCTTGGGGTTTGCATTACACAAGAGAATAACTGTCCTATCTTGATATTTGTTAAACCCCTTAACGCTGTACTATATCAAAAACAACACACCGATATTCAAAACTTGAATTTTCTTTTGCAACTGTGTTTGCCCGCATCTGTCTTATGGGAACCTTGTTCACAATTCTATATCTTCTCTTGCATCATCAAGAAATTAGTATTCTTCTTCCTAACTCTAATTTGATAGTTGAAATTGAAACCATCAGGACAAAATTAGGTGTCTTGGGGTTTGCGTTACACAAGGAAATAACTGCGCTGTCTTGATATTTGTTACACCTCTTAACGCTGTACGATATCAAAAACAACACACCAGTACTTGGAAAATTATGAACCAGGAAAAGTGGTGCAATGCAATGTGTCTCTACCATGAATTTCAGTGCTACAAGGAATGCTTGATTCTCTATAATGCTTGTAAATGTGTAATGTCCCTTTCTAGGGCTGCAACTGAAAAACAAGGAAATAACACAAACCCAAACCCCAAACTTTGATTAAATCTGATTTTAGACCAGCAAACTGAAAAATTAGATCAACAATGTACAACAATCTGATTTTTGAAACAACCGCTTGTAAACAACAAGATTTCACCCAAATATCACCTTAAAACTCATCCACAATATTTATAAACCTTCTAGAAACACTTTAGGACAAATTTCATCATGAAATCCAATCTCAAACACAACTGGAATTTTATTTATCAGTAGGAGAAGTACAACCTGGATAAATGATCAAGAATGAGGTCTCCAAACCCCAACAATGGCTAAATATGAAGGATACCAACCTTATAAATTATGTGAAATCTGAATATCAAATAGTAAGTGAGTTCCAGTGCTCTAGAAGGCACCCAAATTGACTCTCTATAATGCTAGTAAATGTGTAATGTCCCTTTCTAGGGCTGAAACTGAAAAACAAGGAAATAACACCAACCCCAAACTTTGATTAAATCTGATTTTAGACCAGCAAACTGAAAAATTAGATCAGCAATGTACAACAGTCTGTTTATTGAAACAACTTGTAAACAACAAGATTTCACCCAAATGTCACCTTAAAACTCATCCACAATATTTATAAACCTTGTAGAAACACTTTAGGACAATTTTCATCATGAAATCCAATCTCAAACACAACTGGAAATTTATTTATCACTAGCAGAAGTACAGCCAGGATAAATGATCAAGAATGAGGTCTCCAAACCCCAACAATGCATAAATATGAAGGATATCAACCTTATAAATTATCTGAAATCTGAATATCAAATAGTAAGTGAATTCCGTGCCCTAGAAGGCACCCAAATTGACTTCAATCCTAGTCATTTCCTAAGAGAGAGACCCCAATCAATGCAAAAAATCTTGATAGGTCTTCTCCTTGATGCCCTAGATTCAAACCAACAAGAGGATCTTCAATATTTGTCTTTATACCACTAATTTTGGAGAATTTTCGTTCTCCAATATGCCACAAGGAAGGTTTTCACCCAAATATCACCTTAAAACTCATCCATAATTTTATAAACCTTGTAGAAACACTTAGGACAATTTTCATCATGAAATCCAATCTCAAACACAATTGGCAATTCATTTGTCAATAACAGAAGTACATCCAGGATAATTGATCAAGAATGAAGTCTCCAAACCCCAACAATAGCCAAATATGAAGTGATATCAACCTTGTACAAATTATGTGAAATCGGAATATCAAATAGTGAGTTCCATGCCCTAGAAGGCACCCAAATCGACTCCAATCCTAGTCGTTTCCTAAGAGAGGGACTCCAATCAAAGCAAAATCTCTTGATAGTTCTTCTTCTTGATGCCCTAGATACAAACCAACAAGAGGATCTTCAATATTTGTCTTCATACCACCACTTTTGGAGAGTTTTCATTCTCCAATATGCCACAAGGAAGGTTTCCATCCTCCTTGGATGCCACACTATGGATTTTCGTCCGTAGTGGAGTTGGAAATAGAGCAATCGGCCCTAGAGTCCAAATTGATAAAGTATATATGCCAAAAGTGATCCAAAATGAAGCCCAACATTTGCTTTTATAACCTTTTCTTTTCTTTCTCTTTGGAACGCTCCATGCAGGCCTCTTATTTCTTTTTTTATTATTTACTCCCTTTCCCTTTTATTTTATTATTTAAAAATACTTTTATTTGTAATAATAACCTGTCCCATATAGATTTACAATATCATTAATTATTTTTAATTTAGAACGACCTACCTTCTCCCTTTTATTTTATTATTTAAAAATACTTTTATTTTAATAATAACAATACTGTTGTCCCAACATAAGAATTAGCCGGGCCCAATTTACAATATCATTAATTATTTGTAATTTAGAAAATGGGACATTATGTTTAATGCTTAATGATTGCCTTCTTTGAGTACGTGAAAACTTCTTGAATGCTTTATTTGACCAGAACGTTTTCGAGACGACCCTATTAACCAACAAGTAGCAAGTAATTTTCCTGTTTTAGATCTAATTTCCACGGGAACTGGAAAAGTTGATCCACTTACATGTTTTGATTTTACTATCAATTTGGGAGTTACTTTGTGGATTGCTTGACATAGAACAATTAGTGGATTTTTATAAATTTTTTTGTCATTCTTTTATAGATAATGGAGGCTTTTTGTAGATGCCCCTCATGCCTAAATAAGAATTAGGGTGTTTGTGTATTTATAGAGAATTTACATTCTGTTTTAGGACCCTATTGGTGTGCAAGCCAACCTCAAATTGTCAAAAGTGGAAAAAAGATGGGATAACATGGAGTCCATGTTCTAGACTGGAAGGGCCCACAATAGAGGAAAATGGGTGCAGTGGCAATTGGAGTGCTCTGGGAAGATGAGTGAGGGCCACTGAAAGTCAAGAAATTGCACCAATAAAGCCAAAATGTGAACCAACAATTTATAAACAAAACATGCAGGCTTTACAACTAGTATCCAAGCATAGAGGCTTATTTTTGGTGTCTACATTTGAGCCCCACTTTAATGTGTATGCGCATGTACATACCAAATTAAAGAGAACAGGGAAGGTACCCAAAATAGAGGAAAACAACGCTTAGTGGTCATTGGGAGTGCACTGGGAGATGAGCGAGGGCCACTGAAAGTCAAGAAATGGCTGCACCAATAAAGCCACAATGTGAACCAACAATTTACGAAACAATAACATGCAATTTTACCAACTAATAAATGCCTAGAGGCCATTTTTGGTGTCTACATTTTGCCCCACTTTAATGTGTATGCGTGTATACATACCGAAATTGCAAGAGAACATAACATGCTATGGAATACAAGATCTGTGAGCCTGAAGGCCCATTGCTTTTGAAAGAAAAATCGCAATGTACTTGTAAGAATGTTTACACATGGATAAGTACCAATAATAATTTGATGAAATCTAGAAGAGAGAATTGAAAACTATACATTTGGTTTGATTTAGAAGGTTGGTGTGGTGCCCAGGACATATGAATATAGGTTTTGTTCAATGGCTCCAATTTGTGCTAAATCTTGCAAATATTTTTCAGTAAAATTTTAGTTACAAAATCAAGGATAATCCAAAATTTGCAGTGCTATTTAAAATCAGCACTGAAAAATATCCTTAGCATGTTCCTTTGCGGGACCAGGTGCAACAACCTGAGTATATTCCTTTATGTTAGCGAGAAAAATCTGAATACTCCACTTTGTAGGAGTGAGTGTTGATGTCAATGCCTCCATTTATAGGAGTATATGAATTTTGGTTTGAATATAATGACCCTAGAACATATGCTCCCCTTTGGAGATTTGTAAGATAGGCAATAGAATTCATTGAACTTTTAACATAGGACTAGTTAAATCCTGGAAGCATGCTATGATGTAATTTTCCTCCATGTGACCACCTATGATATGTTAATAGAAGCACAAAAGTAACGAGTCTCAGTGAGAGCAAGATATAACTTGCCATATGTTTATGCAAAGAGTAACATGCCCCTATGTGAGCCACTCTATAAGCAATGCTTATTTACAAAGAGTAACATGCCCTTTATGAGTGAGATGTAAGTGTGTATAGTGTAGAGTCACCAAAAGATATAGTAATGTAAAGCACACGTATGGTAAGTCCTTTCCCCCAATAGATGCATGATATGAATCATGGAAACATAGGCATTGAATAAAAGAACAATTGCATGATATGGGTTATAGTGGAAAATGTCGAGATCCTATGGCACATGACAATAGACGACCAGCCAAAGACAAACTGAGAAAGACTTTAAAGAATAAGAGCTTAAAGTACAACATCACAACTAATTATGAAAGAATGATTGAGATTAAAAGAGCAACAAATTCATGGGAACAATAGATAGAAAAGGACTAGAAATGATTGAGAAACAAAGAAGTGACAACCATAGCTCAAATGGAAAATGAAAGCTATGTATAATCAATCAATAAAATGTATGAACAAAAGAAATTATGGGTCAAGATTGCGTATATCAAGATCCAACAAGCAAATATAACAATCATAGTAAACAAGGAGGTTCATAACATTAAATCAAAGTTGTACAATGCATAACATTAAAGATTTTAAGTTCATATCGCAGGTTAAATGAAGCAAATGAGACTTTTGGATACGCTGCATGGAGAGGATTAGCACCATTGATTGGACTTATTCAAAGGAACATTCTTTCCACTATAGCAAGGCATATGCCCCTGATTCCATATTTTTTTCTGATAACAAATAGGCCAAGCCAATTAGGTTTGAACTTTCCTGTCTGTTCATTACAATCTGCCATTGTTGTTCTGCTGATATTTATTTTAACACTTTATCAACTAAAATGAACTCAAAGCTTGAGTCTAGAATTCTTTTGTCGTAATTGTTTTGAAGGCAATTTTGATAAACTCTCAAGTGCTTATATAAAGTTTGATACTTTTTTTTGTCTAGCATTTCCAGTTTGCATGTAAGCTCATTCGCTCTTCCAATGATACTCTTAGGGATGAAATTTGCACTTATCTGTTGTAAAGGCTAGTCTTGACCCCATATACTAATGAATAAGGAGTTGCTTTGTCTATTTGTAATTCTTGTTCTATACGCCCATTATGCAAGATCTTGTATCTTAATTGTACCAATCACCACTGTGCTAGATTCACATTTTTGATAGAATGTTAATGTCTAATCGCGACCATGCTTATTAACTATGTTACTGGGGTTGCTTTGTAGTTCTTTTTAATTTTGTTCTATATGCCCATAATGCAACTTGTATCCGATTGCACCAATCACCACCGTGCTTATTCATAGTTTTTGATAGAATGTTAATAATAATCTTATTAGAAGCCTCTTAACTTGACTAATTTCTTTGTGCCAATCACCACCATGCTTATTCACTATCTTACCAAGGTTCGCCCCCACCTTCCCGTACCCTTGGATACGTGCCCGATATGGATAGGTCCTGGGTACGGTACTGATACGTCCATGTGCATCCTGGGTATGTACGTAAATTGATGTACCCAAGCGACATACCCATGACTAACATATCCGCAGGGTTGGGCAGTGGGGGGCTCTAAAAAAGTTTTTTTAATTTTATTTTGACTTTAAACAAACTTCAATTTTATTGAGGACTAGACTAGGAGGGCATGGCAACAACAAGGAAACTTGGAGATTGTTTAAAATCCCTCAGGAGTTTATTGAAGAGAAAATATTCAAAGGATGTCAAGAATGTTTGAGGTAATTATTTGGGATCATCATAATTGTTCCAAGGAAAGAAGCTATTCATAGAAATTTGGACATATATCTGAGCCTCCGTACAAGTTATTTATGAGGTCAAATCTTCAGGTGATCTTCAATACTAAAAAAAAATTTGGAACCACAAATTGCATAGATTAAAGTTTCAAAGAGCATCCTTTTCCAGAAACTATCAAGGCACAACATTCATAGAAATTTGGACTTATATCTGAGCCTTCATGCAAGTTATTGTTATGAGGTCAAATCTTCGGTGATCTTCAATACTAAAAAAAAAATTTTGGAACCACAAATTGCGGCTAGATTAAAGTTTCAAAGAGCATCCTTTTTCAGAAACTATCAAGGCACAACATTGACTCCTTCCCGCATCCTTAAGGAGGATTAGAAGGTGATTTTGGATAATATGAATACAAGAACCAACCCTTAGACTATTGTCATCAGTTCCAAGGTTAGAGTCAATCTCGATTAAATAGGTCCTTCAGGGTCAGGTTTAAAAGTACATCTTTTATGGCCACCATCGCAACATAGAAAGAGCCATATTAGCCTTTTTCGCCAAATACCCAGATGCCCAAAATTGTTATATTCTGTCGTCGGGATTTGTCTGCGGGAAATTTGTATTTAATTATTTTGAGCCCCGTTTGAGGCTATTTGCGCTCCGTTTTAACTCTGTTATGATCGAACATATCATTATTCCTATGTACTAGAAGGGTTTTAACAAGGAATAAGTTTTGGGCTTTATTTGTGACTTTTGACAATTTTTTGTGTTTTTGTGTTTTCCCGTTTCGTTTTCTGTGAAATTTCTCTGGAACCAATTCCTTTGCCGGGTAAGCCCGATTCTTGGCCTGGAGCAGCTGGAAAACATATACGCACGTTATGCCCGGAGGAAGTCACCATCGGAGGTCTGGTTCACTGGGAAATGGCGAAGTCGTGCACTGAAAAGCCCCTGCGGGGTTGGGCGCATTTTTGGAAAACAAAGGATTTAAGCTGCAGTGGGAAAAATAGAAGCAGCAGGCAAGGTGGGAATTTTGTACCTGCCTAGCAGGGTACTTTTTCCCATGATATAAAATTCACTTAAGCTGCAGTGGGAAAGTTAGAGGCAGCAGGCAGGCGGGAATTTATTGCCTGCCTTGCAGGGTAAAAATTCCCATGGTGAAATAAAAGAAAAGTGACTTAAGTGAAATCATGGGATTTTATTGCCTGCCTTGCAGGGTAAATAATCCCATTGTCAAAGTCAAATCACTTAAGTGGATCATGGGATTTCCGGGGCTGCCTTGCAGGGTAAAGAATCCCATTGTGAAAAATTCTTAAAAATAGAATTATATGATGCCAAAAAGTGCACCCCCTTTGGAGAGATAAAGACAGCTTTAAAGTGGATTATTTTAATTGTTTCTTCTTCTAATTTTGGCGCCCAGGCATGGAAGAAAGTCAACAAAGCCAAAGGGAATAAAAGAAATAGAATTAAATGGATTAAATTGATTAAATTTAATTTATTTAAAGGCTGCCCCCTTCATGTCAAAAAGTGCGCCCCATTTAGGATAGATTTAATGTTTTTTGAAGCATTAAATCATTAAATAAATTCCTATTTTCAGTGGCTATGGTCAAAGCACACTGTGAAGCTTAAGTGAAGTGAAGTGTGGATGATTAAATTGAATTAATTTAATTTATTGGATGGCTGTCCTTAAACATGCTATTTTTACACATCAGTTAAAGAGAAGAGCATGATTTTTAATTAATTAATTGCCAGGAATAGGAAGGGCAATTATTAATTATAGAATTATGAGGGTTATATAAGCATGGGCTGCCATAAGGGTGAATTAATTAATTCACAGGTAAAGAATTGCAGCCAAGAGGAAAAGTGTGCCCCATTTGAAGAGGATTTTTGCTCAGACAAAGGTGAAACCAAGGCTAAAAGCTTCCAATTTTGGCGCATGCATTGAAGGAGGTTGATTTTTGTCTGCATAATTGTTTGCATAAGTATTACAGGTGCTCAGGTGAAGTTGGAAAGATTCATGCTCTCTTTGCATGCAAATTAAACATCAATTTTTGGGGCAGCAGGCTTGAAAAGTGCAGATTTTTACAATTAAAATTCACTATTCATGCTCCGGTGGCCATTTTTGTCTGAATTAATTGCAGGAATTCATTACAGGTGCTTTACAAAAGAAAAGGAGCTTTAATCAATGTCCAATACATTGCATATATCCTCCGAATCTGAAGAATTATCCAGATCTGCACCAGTATTGAAGAAATCCAGCCAAATAAGAAGAAAAAGAATTATTCAGACAAAGATAGACAAAGCCATGGCGAAGAGAGATGAAAAAGAAAGCACAACGGAGTCATGCATCGCTTCCAAACTTGCAGACATAGGAGACACAGATCTAGGTCCGGAACCTCTTTCTGAATTGATTGATAGATCTAGAGCGGGAAAGACTTCACTCATGCGTGCGGTTAAAAGCAGTGGAATTATTCGAGCTGCAGCCTTTCCATACACAGCCCAGTTGCCAGAGTTTGTTATGGAGTGCGCTAGATCCTTACCATCCTTCATCCAGAATCAGTGCGAGATGCTACGGGAAAACAATATTGCATATGCTCTCGGTTGGACGCAGAGTTCATCAATTATTGTTTGAAGATTCCGGTGCGAAAGGTGGTGACTTCCATTAGCCTTCAGGATGCCAGGCAGCAGGTGGGAGAAGCATAGAGTTGATTGCGTGAGCATAATGAATAGCAGATACATGAAGAAGCCTAGATCTCCTTCTAAGTTCCCAAGAACTCTTCCGCGGTCCAATTTGGTGCAGGAGGTCGATGATATTGTCAAATTGTTATGCAGGATTAATGGCGAGGCGAATGCTTACACTTTCCGTACATGGATGTATGCTTTCATCAGGACCATTGAAGTCAACAAGGTTGATTCCATAATCAATTGGTCGGAAATTATTAGCGACAACATTGGTGAGCAACTCCGGAACGTGAAGCGTACTTTCAGCTTCAAAATGACTTCCTACTTGGTGTACGCTGCAGCTTCACAAGGCATCTTCTCCAAGCTGGATAGATGTGGCGTTCTTTCTAAGGACCCCATTTTCGAGTGCTACCCACAGCTTACTGTACCTGCGTGCGAGAAGGATTTCAAAGTGGTCAATGATGGATTCTTCTACGATTTCATTTGCAGGCTAGACAAGGACCTAAAGGTCAACAGGGTAAGCAAAGAAGCGTGGGAAGCCGTATCCAGGATTGGCAGTCTATTCATTCAGTTTGCAGATTTCACATACCTCAGGGTTACAGGCTTTTCTGGAGAACCAATAAAGATGCCCAGATATCCGAATGATAGATGGATCGCCATGGAGCTGAGCAGGCAACTTGTGGAGATACACGACCTTCAGTCGAAACGGCACAAGTCTACGGGCTTCTTTCCAATCACTGTCGGACATTATTAGCTGCCAGAGCATTCATAGAGCTCGAGGGATGGAGGCGCAGATGTTATCTGAGTATGAGCAAGAGTTCTTCACGGCACGGCTGAACTTCGATCCATTTGGAGTAGCCAGGAAGACGATCTCCCAGGAGTACGCACATGTGCCTTCATTGGAGGATTTCTGGATGAAGTGCAAAGGTGAGTACGAGGTTAGAAAGAGGGATTTCAGCAGGCTATCAGCAAAGCAAGTGTTCGACTTTGGACTAACGCGGATACCTGCGGATCTTAAAGATGATGGG
The DNA here is from genome assembly GCA_019776745.2 of Taxus chinensis. Classification (NCBI taxonomy): domain Eukaryota; kingdom Viridiplantae; phylum Streptophyta; class Pinopsida; order Cupressales; family Taxaceae; genus Taxus; species Taxus chinensis. The sequence continues at coordinate 740,457,288 of CM034149.1, forward strand.
AATGTGTTACTTGACACTTACCATCAGATGGGAGGAGATAGAGCCGTACTGCAGGATAACGTAGGAGGCTGCCATACAATTGAGGAAAGATCTGGAGCTGTGTTGGTGAATACTTCAAACTGGTTGCTGACGAAGGGATATTGCCTTGATGAAGCATTGATGAATCAAGTCACGGGCAACTTCGGCGCAGGAGATTCCCTGAAGAGGAAGCACGCAGGAGAAAGCAGCAGAAGGTCCGAGAAGTTGAAGGTGCATAGAAGATCTCAATCAAAGGAGAAGATCACTTCCACGGCCATGACTTTAGCTCCAGCTTCTCCAGCACCCAGTACTTCACCAGTTATTGCACCGCAACAGGACACTTCCAGGCCTCCATTGGATCCGGCGACATTCATCTTCTCTCCTCAGCCACTCCGTTCATCACCTGTTCCAGAAGAGATGTTAAAGCTGCAGATGGCGGAGTTCGAAAGGGCTTTGTCCTTGGATGATTCAGAGGATGACAACCATAACACTGGCACTTTCTGATGGAGAGGATGCAGAGCGGGAGATGGTAGTGCACTCAGCGATTTCTCATTCTCTGAGAAGTAACTTCTCGGAATGGTTGGCTTCGCAGTTGGTTCCAGAAGCGAGAGTGGAGATGAACTTGGAAGGAACACGACTTGCAGCTACTCCAGAGCCTAGGCGGAAAAGACAGAAGGCCTAAAGTTGCTAAAGCAACTTCTAGGTTGATCATCGAGGAATCAGGGCAGAAGTTTGCTGAGATATCAATTCCGGCAGAAGGAAAGGAGGATGAGCTCACGGCAGAAGATGTTACAGTAACCAGAGTACCCCTCGGTCAAGCCACCACAGAAGGATTGAAGCAGGATATGCAGACATTGATAGATGCTCTATTCCTTAGGCTTGACAGTGAAAAGGCGGAGAAAGAAGAGCTTCAGAAGCAGGTATCTCAGTTGTGCGAGATCATAGCCAAGGTTGCTAAGCCTTCCATTCAGCCCATTTCAGAGCAGGTGAGTGATCATCTTATGTAGGAAATGGAGGATGCAAGCAATCAAGTAAAAGCTATTGACGAATGGAAGGATTTGATTATTCGTCAAGCTTGTTGTACAACTTGGAGAGGTGCCAGCCCGCCTAAAGGTTATGAATGATGCGGCAAATCAGCTGCAGCAACTGGTGACGAGCATAGTGGACATGAACACAGTTGCTGAGAGTAACCTGAGTACTTTGGCCGAGATCAACAAGCTGCCGGGAGATGTATTGGTTGCAGAGCAGATTGTACCGGATGGATCAGTTGAGAAGGGGAAGCAGCTGGAGTTTGCAGTATCTTTCCGTTTGGAGATCTGCAGAGTTCTGCTGAAGAGGATGCAGGCACTTGAGAGTAGGACATCATCCTTACCAGACAGTATCATTTCTTTCACTGAGGAGAAAGTGGTCGGAGGTGTTACTTCATACGTGCGGATCGTTCCTAGCAAGGTGCCTAATTCCCTGGAAGGGTCTCTTCTGATGGTACAAAAGAGAATTGATAAAGCTACTAAGCCTTTCACGATGAACTCTATTAGTAGACTGGTGGCGCTGCAGGCGGATATTGCGAGGTTTGGGCCGAGCTTGGAAGATGTGGAAGCGTGCATCAAAGTGTTGAATGAAGGATTGCTGCAGTTTAGGACAGAGAAGGAAGCAGTGGCTAAAACAGATGGGAAGATGCTGAATCACATGTTCGACAAGTATATCCGATATCAGAACAAAAAGAAGACATAAATGTTACAGCTGGCATGACTTCTTCTTCTATTCTTTCTTCTTCTATTTTCTATGTTCCCGGATGAAATTGTAAAACTTTAAGTTATTGGTTTTGCAACCATTACTTAAAAGTCATGTGGAACAATTCTATTAGTTAAGTGATACATGTGTCACTTAAGGAGAAGTTAGTTGAGGATGATTGCCAAATGTCATCTTTACTTGTTGTTTATGTTTCAGTTCAGTTAGATTTCCCATTTGTACTTTCCCTCCTACATTCTATAAGTAGGAGAAGAACCTCCGGGTTAATGGGGAGAATTTGTAAGCAACAATCTTGTGTTCTAGACTTTGTGCTGAACCCCTGAGAGCCACTTGGAGCAAAGGAATACAAAGGAGCAGGTTTCCGGAGAACTTTGTGTCACGGTGTACTGTGTTTCTTGCTTTTAATCTTAGATCTCTTAATAAACTTTGTGTTATTTTAGATCTGGATCTAGAGCTGCCTTTGTTTTAGAATTCTGTGTTTATATCTATTGGATTCTTCTATGTGCATGCAATCAACTCTGCCATCTACTGATTGGGATGCACATCTTCCCCATTTCTTCTGTGTTTATGTAATTACCTTCTTCTATAACTTTTCCTTTCTTTAAACAACTGCTTACTTGCTGCAGAACTGTTCAGTTATGGTTCATGAACTGAGTAGTTAAAGTAAAACCCCATTTAGATATTAGCATACTTTAATTGACAAATCTGACACGGGGGCCTCACCGGTTAAATGAGGGAGATTTATCTCATGACTGCCTAGGTTTTGTGCTATGCAGTAAAATCTAGCCAACACTTATGGACTAAAAAAATGAGTATATGTATAAAATTTATATATATTATATTTTAATATATATGGACTTGACTATTTCTTTTTGGGCATTGAGGAGTACCTGATGAAACTATTTCTTTGACTATGCTTGATCTTGCACATATCAAAAAACTTTTTGACCTTCCAAATCTTGAAACTATGAGGAGCTTAAAAATATCTTCATTGTTTCTACCAATTTTGTACAATGTTAAGCAGTTGTGATAATAAACTTGTGACCTTCTTAAGAGAGAGGGTTAATCTTACCCACTAAATTAAATTTCCATATGGAGAATGGCCACAATGATACTATTGGTTGTAGCTCTTGAATATTGCATTTGTAAGGTTACTATTTCCTTGACATTTTTCGCATATCTTAGCATATTCGTGACAATAATGTTCCATTATATTCCAAAAATAACCCATTCTAATCAGTTTGTGTGACATGACCGCCTTTCCATTGAAATGCCCAGAAGAATAACTATTCTTCTCGCATTGGGGAATACTAGGATATCTCCGAATAAAGTCCAAGGTATGGGTCCCTAATCAATTGTGCACATTGAAGGGTGACTGGTTGGGGGGAACTAGCGTATCTCCAATAATGACAGATGTCATGGATAGGAGTCGGGTCCCCCTTTGAACATGTACACCGCGGTGTATTTGATAAATGGACATCAACAGCTACCAACTGATACTTTGGACTTGAACGGCTGTTTTGAATAAGGCAAAAAGAGACGAAGGCAGCCACAATATCAGAATTCTCGTAGACTTTGCGTGAATTAAACAATTAGATTCACCCAAAATATTTTCTATGGCTTCTGCTTCCCTAGCGGAAGAGTACCAAAAAATCTCCAAAAGGCGATACCAGTCTATAGTAGAAGTGAGAGCCAACTCCGGTTGTTCATCACGGAGAGAAAGAAACAGAAGCCCAAAAAAGCCATGAGAAAACGAACCAGGCAACCCAAGGAGGAGAAAAGGCTGACGACAGAATAAAAAGCCGAGACGCACGGATCACCATCAAATTAGCTGATGCAGGCCTGCCTTTCCTTTGTCTGAGATGATCTTAGAAAATCCAATCCAATCTTTCGAATTGCTTGAGATTTTGACGGCGTCTGGGAAATCTATTGTAGAGTTTGCTAGTAAATCGCCGGCAAGGTTGGGCTTGTGATACGTGTGATTGATGCTCCACTTTTTGAGTTTGCCTAGCCAATAGAGGATATTAGAGATATAAAAATTTAGGTGCCAAGAAAGAGCCGACCCCTTAGCTATAGCAAGGACAGTGATTTGCGAGTCCCCTTCAACCTGAAGAGAGTCACACCCATAGAGAACGGAAAGTTTGATTCCTTCGAGAAGGGCTTGAGCTTCAGCTAAGTTGCAGGTACCCTCTTTGAGCGAGAAGGAACTAGCTACAAGAAGATCACCATTCTCTTTTCTCACCAGACAACTAGCCCCAAATTTACCCGGATTGCCTCTAGAGGCCCCATCAAAATTAAGTTTGCTAAATCTTGGAGGAGGTGTCCATCTCATATTTTTTCTTCTAAGAATTTTTTCTACCTGAGATAAACCATGACGAACAATCAAGCCAGGATTAGGAATTTTGATGAGATGCCAAGCTTTCCTGATTTCAGCATCATGAGAGGTGAAGTTTGGATTGTAGAGACGTTGGATACTGACATTGAAAGATCCCCAAATGGATCCTTGGAGCAAATATAAATTTTTCCCACTCAACACAATAGCAAAATACAATGGCAAAATATAAACCTCGAAAGCTAGGGCAAACGGGATTGATTTTAGCCAATTTGACTAGGGTTTTATGTGTAAACACTCCCAAAATCAGGATACAATAATTATTTTTACTCCCAAACCCTTGGAACATCCCTAGAGAATTTATGGCAAAACTAAGATTCTACAACAGCTAGAAAATAATTTAAATCTAAAACCCTAACTACTGCAATCTTCAAGATAGCATAACTTTCTCTACACAACTCTGATCTAGGCAAATGACATTTGCTTGAACTTGGAAAAATACAAGGAACAAGATGGTGTAAACCAAATTATAACAACTACCAAACATGCAGATTTGGCCCTCCTACTATTTCGACCCACACATTTATTGCATCAAATGAGTTCCAAAATTTATTTTCTCTATCCCAGACACTTGCCTATATTTTTAGGAACTCATTTTTATAAGAATCATAATTTTTGGATGCCAAATCAACTCAAAAATCAGATGTGAAATCTGATTATAAAACTGGTAAAAACCCTCTAAAAACCCTTTGAAAAAATTATGAAACTAATTGGCTTATTTCCCAAAAACATGTAGATGATTTAGCAATTAAAATTAGATCTAAATACCTCCAAAAACAAGGCCAAATCTGCCCCAACTGGGTCGATCAATAGAAAATGAACTGCTGCAATTTTATTCCTCAAATGCCTTTAAATACACTGCTGGAAATGATGAAAATAACACTGAAAATCTGATTACAATCAATGGGAATTTATGAGTGAAAAATCCTCACAACTCTTGGGATTTTCGTCTACAAGAGAATAAATTACTAAGGGTTTCGTCTTTAGAATTTATTTGCAAAAGCTGAATCTCAATGTAAAGGAAAATGACATAAAATATTTCTGGATGATGGAAGAGGCAAGTCGACTTCCCTTTTAAAGGAAAAGGGCCAACAACTAACCTCCAAACCAGCCAATGAAATTACATGCACATTCCTAGACCAAGTCAACTTGTCCTAGGAATATTTTGTCATATTCTTCTATTTTTCCCACCCCTAGAGCTAGTCGCATTTCCTTGGGAGGAAATACATAACTAATAATATTTTTATCCTTCCTAATGTCATTATTCATTTTTGGCCCAAGTTGCCATTATCCCCTCTAGGAAGAATAAAATACAATAAATCCCTTTACAATGATATTTGCCCCCCTCAAGGCAAATCATATTTACCATAGGAATTATAATTTATTTATATTAATTCAAATAAATTAATATAATTGTTTTATTATTTTATTTTATTTTTTATAGCACTTTATAATAATTTATTGTGACTTAAGTCACCCTTATATGTTTCCTTTGGCCGTCGGGTTGACAAAATGGGCCAAAGGTCTTCAAATGGGAAAAGGGGACATTACAAACGTTTTCTGAAATGACAATTTCTAGTTTATTGAAGAAGTCAGGAAAGCTCAAGGCAAATCATATTTACCATAGGAATTATAATTTATTTATATTAATTCAAATAAATTAATATAATTGCTTTAATTATTTTATTTTATTTTTTATAGCACTTTATAATAATTTATTGTGACTTAAGTCACCCTTATATTTTTCCTTTGGCCGTCGGGTTGACAAAATGGGCCAAAGGTCTTCAAATGGGAAAAGGGGACATTACAGACGTTTTCCGAAATGACAATTTCTAGTTTATTGAAGAAGTTAGGAAAGCTCAAGACTTCCTCTCTGAAAATACGGAGTTTGCACTCCCTCCATATGTGCCAAATCAAAAGGAAGGGCATAATGGACCAAATGGAGCTAAGAGAACTCTTACCTCCCATCTTCAACCAAGCTTTTAGAGTTGCCGTAATGTTGCTACAAGGAGCCCAGGCTAAGCCCAACTTGCCAATTAAACAATTCCACCCATGAACCGCAAAAGGGTAGAAGAGAACATGCTCAATATCTTCTTTGGCATTATCAAAAAGGACACATTTAGATGGGCCGACATAGCCCCACGATCTTGTATGGAGTTGTGTAAGGAGTTTTCTTTTAACAACAAGCCAACCAAAAACAACCACTTTTGGAAGGAGCTTGGAATGCCAGTAGCCAGTCCAGCTGGGAACCCCTTTTCTAGACACAGTGATGAGATTTGAATAACCCGCTTTGACGGTGTATGAACCTGAGGGATAGCCTAACCATAGAAGATGGTCCTCTTGTACCTTGTAATTGACTTTTCTAGAAGAGAAGGCTTCTCTATAAAAAGATACTTCTTGCTCAATCACACCCAAAGGAGAGATATCCTTCCATAACAAAGAAGGAGAGCCATCTGAGTCTGGAGTCCCATAGTCAGCCACCTTGCTACCCCAGACTGCCTTAGAGATATTCATGACACGATTAAGATTTGGATTTAAAATAAGTGGCTCAAGCCCGCCCCAACTATCCTCCCAAAAATCAGCTCTTAGGCCATTGTTGATTTGCCAAGAAATTTGGTCTGCAATGAGATGCCTGCATTTACAAAGAAAATTTCAAATGTGCGAACCTTTTGGAAGATCTTCACTGGAGAGCAGAAGCTCAAGACGACCAGCTTCAAGATATTTGTGCGAGAGAACTTGGAAGACCAACCTATGGGGATCGGAGATGAAACTCCAAACTAATTTAGCACCAAGAGCAATATTTTGCAGAGCCAAATATGTAATACCCAATCCACCCAAATATTTGGGGAGCTTGACATCATCCCACTTTACCAAGTGAAATTTCCTCTCTTCGTTATTGCCCTGCCAGAGAAAGGATCTGACAATTTTCTCACACTTTCCAAGGACGGATTTGGGAATGTGCAAAACCGAGAGCATGTAAATGGGGAGGGCACAAAGGACCATTCTGATGAGAAGAGCATGGTCGGCTAAAGAAAGCCACTTCCCTTTCCACGATTACAATCTCAGTGAGAGAGAACGAAGCAAATCGTCCCAAAGAGAGACTCTGCCAGCCCCAAAGAATAAGGGCATACCAAGATATTTATGTGGGAGACAACCAAGCTCAAAACCCAGAATCACCCTAATTCTCCGCTCCAAGCGAAGAGAAACGTTAAAGAAAAAAATTACTGATTTGTGAAAGTTAATTACTTGACCTGCAGCTTTGGAGTAGGAATCGAGGATGCTATCAATAACCCGAGCCTCCGAGACAGAAGCGGGTACCAAAAAGAAAGGTGTCGTCTGCAAACTGCTGATGGGAAAGTGGGGGGAGATTTGCTGTCATTATAATACTAGATAAGGAACCTTGTGCAATTGCTGATTTGATGGCTCTGCTCAAAGCCTTAGCGATAAGAATGAAGAGAAAGGAGGACAAAGCACCGCCTTGTCTTAAACCCCATTTGTTGGAGAAGAAGCCTTCTGCCGAACCATTAACCAGGATGGAGAAATGAGCGGAGGAAACACAATTGAAAATCCAATTACAAAATTGGTCGCTGAAGCCCATTTTCTGAAGAGATTTGAGAAGGAATCTCCAATTGATATGATCGTAGGCTTTGCTGAAATCCAATTTGATCATCATACCTAGTCTGGAGGACGAGTTCAGAGAGTGGATAATCTCGTGTGAAATGATGATACCATTAGAGATAGACCTTCCTGAGATGAAGCTGCTTTGTTCTTGAGCGATCAAACTATCCAAAAGAGGACTAAGTCTAAAAGCAATAGCTTTTGAAATAATTTTGTAAGTAGAGTAGCAGAGAGAAGTCAGATGATATTCATAAAGCTTTTCGGCAAGATTCCTTTTAGGGAACATATAAATGAAGGTACGATTCATTTCTCCTAAATTCTTCCAAGATCTTCGGGATTCTTCAACTGCAAGCCATACATCTTCATTGATTTCATTCCAAAAATCTTGAAAGAAGGATGCAGGGAAACCATTAGGACTAGGGGCTTTGTCTCTTTCCATAGAAAAAACAATAGATCGAATTTCTTCTTTAGAGAAAGGGGAAAGTAATTTGCCATTATCCTCTTCAAACACTATTTTTTGAATTTGTTCCAAAAAAGGTTGCTGAAAGGCAAGAGGAGCTATTATCATCATTCAACAACTTTTGAAAAAAAGACAACTTCTTTAATAGGAGCTTGTGAAGAGATCCACGAGCAATCTTCCATTTTGAGAGATGAAACGTAGTTCTGATTTCTTCTAGCCTTGACCAACGAATGGAAAAACTTGGTGTTCTTATCTCCTTTCAACCAAATCTCTCTTGATTTGTCTCCAATATGTTTCTTCTTTTAGGAGAAGATCTCCCAATTCACCGAGAAGCGCTTTTTCTTTCCGGAATTCCACTTGACCCATGCCTTCCCGAAAAACGAATTCATTCAAAGCTCGGATCTCATTTTCCACTCTTCTTTACTCTAGAAAGATATTTTTGAAGGAAGAGGCGTTCCATGCTAGCAGCTGCTCCTTTAGCAAAGAAAGTCTTTTAGTAAGAATGTACATTTTGGTACCTGTCACACGAAAGGGAGCCCACCAGCTTCTGATCAAATCTGACAAATTGGGGTCTTGCATCCACATTAGTTCAAATTTGAAAGGATACTGTGCAGTGGAAGGTCAAACTGAATACTGAGAGAAATGGGAAAATGGTCTGAGCCGGATAGGGGAATAACTTCGCTTTCAATGAGAAAATTATGCTGAAGCCAGTCATTAGAAACCAAGAAACGGTGTAATTTGACCACCATTTTCTGAAAACCCAAGTGTCTATTCTATTAGTCCATGAAAGCCAACCCCGCTTTGGCTCAACATCCTTTAGGCCAAAGTCCTCTACGAATGTGATGAAGTCCAACTGAGAACGTGGATGCCAACGAATCCCATGACACTTATCTATATCGGAGAGAGTGGCATTAAAATCCCCAGCCAGAATAATTTTTTCACTAGCAAAAGACCTAATATCTCCTGCCAACCTTGACCATATTTCTCGCTTCTTGATTGGATTATTCGGACCATAAACATTATAGAGAAGGAACGATTCATCTGTGTGCTTAACTAGAACCTTACATCACTGAAAACTTGAACATTCCGAAAGAGGGTCGACGGAAATTTTACTAACCTTCCAAATGAAACCCAAACCACTAGACGCACCTTCAGAATTGACAAAAGCACCACTCCAACCTTTCCATCTACGCAACCAACCAGAAAGGCATTCATCTTTGGACATTTTGGTTTCTTGTATTAAACAAAGATCCACATCCTGTTCTAAGACATAGCGACTGAGAAGACGCTGTTTGTTAGGGGCGTTTAGACCCCTAACATTCCAAGAGATGATTTTCATCATTTCTTCAGAGAGAACTCGCCTCTCCTACTTGAAGACAGAAAGAAATAACCTATTTGTTGTTTTTTTACCAGCTGCAATCTCCCGTTTGGAGAGTTGTTCTTTGGAGGGCCTACCTGGAGGATTCTTAGGGCCAAAATCAGTGCGTAAAATGGCAGGGGTGGGGAGTATAGAGCTCCATGAGCAGATCTTATCACCCCTAGGAACTTGTTCCGAATCTGCCGCGCTTGCATCCTCCCCCGCTACGTCAAGCTGAAGAGCTGCCTCTGCCTCTCAATCGCAAACCCATTACTCCAAGGATTCAGCATTGGCGACATGCCCTATGGCCAAAACTTCTTGAAATAATGTTAGGATATGAGTAGAATCCTGTGCCACCAACCCAGTTTTGTTAACCAGGGTGATAGTAGCCGGGTCGAGAAATAGGGGATTGGAAGCCAAATTTTTACAAGGTTCTTCCAACCGTTTTTCTTGAACAGATATAGAAGAAGGAACCAAGGACTTTTCGTTTGACCGAGACTTGTCAATTTTTCTCCATATAGCATTACTCGGAACATGACTGTTCTTGCAAACCTTTTGGAAGTGATCCATCTGTTTGCATCTGAAGCAACTAGCAGAGATGTATTCAACCATTTGAACCCATTTTCCTGAAGAACAGGAAATTACAATGAAGTCCTTGAAATTTTTAGACATATCTATAGAAACATAGATTCAAGCGAAGGCCGAAAGGGAACCTTCAAGAGTAACAAGGTCGATGCGAATTACTCTACCCAAACTAGAACATATTTTGGAGAGGATTTAGGATTCTAGTATTCATAGGGCATGGCGTATAATCTAGCCCAAATCTGAATCTCCTCAATCGCCACCTGCTCCGGATTAAAGTTGGCACTCCAAGCTCTAATATGGACGCCCGAGTCGAGATATAATGAAGTCCTTGAAATTTTTAGACATATCTATAGAAACATAGATTCGAGCGAAGGCTGAAAGGGAACCTTCAAGAGTAACAAGGTCAATGTGAATTACTCTACCCAAACTAGAACATATTTTGGAGAGGATTTAGGATTCCAGTATTCATAGGGCATGGCGTATAATCTAGCCCAAATCTGAATCTCCTCAATCGCCACCTACTCCGGATTAAAGTTGGCGCTCCAAGCTCTAGTATGGACGCCCGAGTCGAGATATAAACTATCTTTTTTGGCTAAAGTGTCATCTCTCTGAGCTTCACTTCTGAAAATAACCAAGAAACGAATTCTCAGACCACTACCCCATTGGGTGTTGCACCAACTTCGAATCCTGTTAGAAGATGAACAACGACCCACGAATTTGGCAAAAATCACCCTTGATCTGAGGAGTTTGAGCTGAGCAGAAAGACCATCCTTTTCATCGAGAGAAACCAACACATATTCTTCTGGAAAAAGTTTCTCTTTGACTTGTCTTCTTCTAGGATCTCCTAATGAGAAGGTTTCCGGCGCACTCACCCTGGGGCCCAGGCGCTTGAGCAGTTCAGGCGGGAGACCTCGCCCTGCTTTCCTGCTCTGATCACCATCGGAGCAACCAGGGAGGAAATAACCGTTACAACCTTTAGAATTCGAAAGTAGCTCCCACTCTATTTTTTCAATTCCATCAAACTTGTTGGTAAGATGTTAGAGACTGAACACAAAACAATATTTTAGACTCCATGTGCTGCACATTAAATAGACCTCATGCTTGAGGATATAGGTAAAACAAGATTGTATCAAGAACATCGTAGAGCATGCTAAAAGCATCACAAAATACATCTATAATCACTCATGGGTATTGAACCTAATGAGGAAAAACATTGAGGGCAAAAAACTTGTTAGGCTAGTTATCATGACATTTGCAACAAACTTCCTCACGTTACAATCTCTTCTTTCCGAAGCACAAAACTTGAAAAAGATGTTTTCAAGTGATGAATGGAATGCATCAAAGTGGAGCCGCAAACAAGATGGGAAAGACATAAAGATGAAAGTTTTTGACAATTTATTTTGGAAAAAAACACCAGAGGTTGTGAAAATTGTTGAGCCTCTTGTTAAGGTGTTGCGGTTGGTGGGTGGGGAAAAATTAGCCATGGGCTATATTATGAGGCTATGGATCAGGAAAGGAGCAGATAAGGGCAACATACAAATACAAGGTAACTAAGTATGGGCCTATATAGGAGATTATAGATAATAGATGGAAGAATCAACTCCATTGCCCTATACATGCAGCGGAATATTTTTTGAACCCAAGATATCATTATAGAGCTCAGCTTGGAGAAGATCAAACAGAAGAAGTAGAAAAATGGTTTGTACGAGTGCCTAGAGCGTATGGTCCCTGATGAGAGGCAATAACTTGAGGTTCACCGACAAATCAATTTCTTCAACAGAGCCAGAAGTACCTTTGGGAAAAACCTTGCAAAGATTGCAAGAGATGTGGACCAACCAGATAAGCAATTCTAAGTTTTTTTGAAGTTAATTTGATTAAAATTTTTAATGAATAATCATGAATTTTTAGCATAAGACACAATCTAATTTGTTGAATTATGCTTTAAGTTATAAGTTCTACTTTTAATTTTTAACTTTGCTTTTTATCGTCATTGTTTAATAATTAAACATTTACATTTTTATTGTAGCACATTGGTGGGATTCATTTGGTAGTCAGTGTCTTCAATTGAAAAAGTTTGCAATTAGGATCCTTAGCAAAACTTGTAGTGCTTTTGGGTGCGAGCGCTACTGGTCCGTCTTTGAGAGGATTCACACGAAGAAGAGAAACCGTTTGGAACAACAATGTTTGAATGATCTTGTCTTGTGCAGTACAACCTTTGGCTAAAGCACAACCAATTGTTGAACTGAAGACCTGATACAGATCCCATTGTTTTGGATGATATAAATCCAACCTTAGATTGGATAGAGTAGAGTCAATGAACAGAGCTTGATCCCGATGACTTGGGCTGTGGTGTCCTCGAGATTTCACCCTGAAATCTGGGACTACACCTTTTAAAATTTTTCGTTCTTTTCAATGTAACGGGTCGTTTTGTGTTTATTTTTCCTGTAGTTGTTTGCATTGCTCTAAGGTATCCCCAGAGAGTCATAAAAGCCAAATTCCCCAAGTACCCACATGCTAAAACTCACTCTATCCCTTCGCCAGGTTTTGTCTGAGAGAATTTTATTTATTTATTTATTAAATAAATGAAGTTCTTTTAAAAATAGATTGAGCTAAAATTGAAGGATTTAGGTTATGTAAAGCACTTCACCCCATCATTATTACCACAGAACATTCACCCAGGGGGAAGAATTTTTGCAGATCAGCTAATTGGAGAAATTTTCGAGCAATCGCCTGCAGCTTATTTTGTTTTGTTTTATTTCTTTTTGTCTGTGTTTTGGTTTGTTTTCTCTGGCAATTCTTGTAGCCTATTCATTCTTCCTGCGAGATCTTTCCCCAGGCCTAGGGTTTTGAAAAGCTATCTAGTATTTTTAATTACTAATCTGTCTAAAGACGATCAGAGCTCAAGATTCGTTCAGAAGATTGCAAGAAGTCGCTTGGTCCAAAAAGGTGCAAAAATGGATTTTATGAAAATAAGAAAAATATTGCCATCAATGCGTAGAGCTCGAGAAAATATGCACTTTTAGAGAAAACGACACCTAAAACGGAGCCACGAAATGAAAGTATGGCACATGCAAGTTTTTGTTGCTACATCTTCTCGGACCCTTTCCAAAAATGGCAAATTTTATTCTATACTTTTTTTCACCAAAAATCCAAAAATGGAAAGAAATGCAGTCTTCATGCTAGTCACAATTTTCAAGGCTGCCTTTCGCGTCCAATTTCCACGCTGCCTTAAGTGACAAATTTTCACACAATTTTAAAGGCAGAAGTCATAATGCAAGTCGCACTTTTGGAAAAGAGCTATCTTTCATGCAAGTCGCATTTTTTTGGAAGGAATCACTTACGTTGCCAATGGGAATTTTAGAGGTGGTAGGCAGGTGGGAATTTCTTGCCTGCCTAACAGGTTACTTTTTCCCTTTATGAAAGTCAAATCACTTAAGCTGCCCAATGAGAATTTTAGAGGTGGCAGGTAGGCGGGAATTTCTTGCCTACCTAGCAGGTTACTTTTTCCCATTATGAAAGAAAAATCACTTAAAGTACCAATGGAATTTTTGGAGCTGCCTAACAGGTTGACTTTTCCCATCAAAGAAGTTTATTCACCCATGCAAGTCGCATTTCTAAGGAGGCTATTTTTCATGCAAGTCACTTTTTGGAAGGATTTAAGCTGTCAGTGAGAATTTTGGCAGTGACAGGTAGGCGGGAATTTCTCCCCTGCCTTGCAAGGTGAAAATTCCCATTGCTTTGACTTCTTATTTTTAACATGACTTCTAGCCAAAAAGTGTGACCCATTTTGGCATAGCTAAATGCCTAAAAGTTGACTTTTTTATTAATTGTTGGGAAGCATCCATTTTTGGTGCTTAGGGTTGGAGAAGCTTTCTTTTTATTATTCAGAGCATCTGTATGTTGATGTGAGTGCACGGGTGAATAAAATAATATTCTTAGCTTGCTTGGCATGCAAGCAAAGTCTAAAAATAGAAGGTAGTAGGCTTTATAATCAGATCTCAGTGAGAAAATTAGATATTCATGCTATGAACTACATACTTGTCTGGATTATTTGCAAGAATACTTCATTTATGCCCTTATTGGTGAAGAAAGCAGAAGTCAATGTCTGATATATTGAATATATCTTCAGAATCAGAGGAAGAAATAGATCCAGATCTCATAATTGCAAAGGCTTCTGGCAAAATTTCACCCTCTTGTTTCTAGTGCAGCCCATGTGGAAGTCCTTGCATGGAAAATTCCTTTCAGAAGCTTGTGTATGTTCTCCCAATCTTCTAGTTGAAGCCTTCATTGAATTTACTTGTATTTGTATTCACCCGAAGTGTTTTCTAGAATTTAAAATTGTTCATATGCAATTAAAAATAAAAAATGATGATTTTTGTTTGAATTGTTTATGGCAAACATTTTACTATGCTCGTACTGGAGAGAAATTGCAAAAGCTTCAAGGATAAAAGGGGAAGACAGGTCAGAGGTAGCACCCGCAGACAAATCAGAATCAACTGCTTCCACATCCAATTTGGTGAGAATCAAAGCAAAAGAGTCAACCGTATGTAGAATATGGAAGAAGAACAAGACTGGGAGTTTGCAACTTTCTCTTAATTTCTTTTCCTCTTATTTCCCTCGACAAAGTAATTGAGCAATCAATTAAATTCTAAAACTTAAGTGATTGGTTTAAAAGCCGTTACTTGAAGAAGTCAATTACTTGGAAATAGGTAGCAGACATGCAAAATAGAAGGTTCTATTTTCAGTTATAAATCATGTGTGTCATGCAAAGAGTAATTTCAAGAGGAAGATTGCCAGCTATCCCCTTTTCTATAGCTTCCGCATGCAGGAATTCATTAAAAATTTCCTATTTGTAATTGCCCTCTATATACTATAAATATAGGAAGAACCTATGGGTTAAAGAATCAAAATTTGTAATCAGCATTCTTGTGTTCCAGACTTTGAGCTGAAACCCTTGATATCTTTCTGAAAGCTAAGGAATAGAGAGGAGGCAGATTTCCGGATAACTTTGTGTCAACGGTGCATTTGTTTCTTATTTCTTTTTTTTGATTTTTGCATAAACTGTGTTATCTTAGATCTGGATCTAAAACTTTTCTTTGTTTTGAATTCTGCATTTCAAGATCTATTTGTTTCGTCTATGTGCATGTGACCAACTCTGTCAACTATTGGTTAGGCTGCACATCTTCTTTCTTTTCTGCTCGCATTCAATTATTTTCCTCTTCTGCACATATTTCTTACAACTGCTTACTTGCTGCAAAATTGCCTAGCTATGGTGCATGAGCTACGAGGTTAAAGTAAAACCAACAGATAGATATTAGAAAATATAATTGACAAAATCTTACATGGGAGCCTCACCGGTAAATGAGGGAGATTTATCTCATGACTGCTTAGGTTTTCAACTGTGCAGAAAATCTAGCCAACAAGGTGGATGGGTTTGGATCAGGATGATGAGCCACTAGTAGCACTGCGGCCACCATCACGAGACATAACAGGCACTAGTCGCACTCGTGCTACTGCCAGTGCCAATGCAGTTGTTGCAAAGTACTTGAGGATTTGGGTGGGTCCAATTTAGAGGATGGTGATGATATTGATGAGGATGAGCCTGAGAATCCCATTCTTAGCAGTGGTGCAGAGTTTGATAATTGATCATTGATGTCATCTAGTTTCTTCTTGAGTTTTGTAACTTGTAGTATGATGTATCTGTATCAATGATCATAACATGTTTTTTTGGAGTCTTGGACTATAGAGGCCATTTAGAGCCTCATTATTTATGTATTTTGTTTTGGAATCTCATATATGATATATGTATTGTGCATTGGACTTGGATTTTGTGCCATTTTGTTATAACAGTATAAACACCTTTCATACATATATACATGAGCAAGCTTTGCATATTTTATGTGTAATTGTTGGAATCATGGTTTCTAATCTTTCAAATATGTTGTTTTCATTAAAAATATAAAATTTTATGTGTTTTTTCGTAAACAGGTTCATAAAGTTTGAATTGGTCCAGTTCATGTTCCGGTCCGGTCCAACCCTCGCCCAGTTCCGAGTCCGGTTCCGATTTTTAAGACATTGGTTTGGGTTAAACTACTTCTCCCCTGTTCCTTGTGTTATCCTTCACCATCTCAATTTTGTTTTGTGCCATAGTGCTGATTGTACTAACTGTTCCCTTCCTTTGCCATCACTCCGAGCATCTCAAGCTCTTCCTATATCATCAACTACCACCTCAAGAACTTTTCTCACTTACATTAGTTTCTGAGTTACAAAAACATCTTCCTAACACTGCCCTTTTGCAATATCACAGGTTTCTTGTGCTTACTTCTCAGTTTGTCATGATCCTGGTCTTAGATTTCCTCCAATAGGGTTTTCTAGTTTCATGGAGTTCCTTAAACCCAACTCAAGAAGGATGACTCACCTTTCAGTGGCACAGTTCATTTTTCACACATCTTTCATACTGTTCTGTTCCTTGTCTTTAACACTGTGCATCTCTTGTTGCTTGTCCTGAGGTTTGGCTTAAACTTCTTTAACCTACCTTGGAACTATATCAAGAAAGTCACTCAAACTTACCCATTGCCTCTCATTCTAATCCTCATTGTTCATTCTCCTAGTTCAACTTCTTCTTGATTGTCCCAGTCATAACTTTTGCTAGTTCTTTGTAGCATTCATGTAACTCAATCTCTTAATCCCTGTCAAGTCTCTTTAATGTTGTCTGAGATAGTTAATAGTACTCATTTCATGGTCACAGACCTCTCATAATAGTCAAAAACATATGACATTAGCTTTTACCTTCTCTCTCCCAGTTACACAGTTTCAATCAGTTAGTAGCCCTGCAAATCAAGTGATTTGTCCATACCTTTTGTTAGACTCACCTCCTTAACAAACCAAGAGTAGTTCTAATCACCCATTTAGCCCATTCAACAACCTTGATGACCTTTGTAATTGATTCTTTGAGGAAAAGTGCCCAGTTCTGAGTCTCTCCTACCAAATTAGGTCTTCACAAGCAAAATACAAGACTGTCAAAGAATTTGATGTCCGTACAGTCCCAAATTCCTTAAAACCTCTAAAATCCTTTTCTCTAGCATGCACAGATGGTATGTTGAAAATTTCATGTAATTCCAACCGTTAAAACAAAAGTTATCTCTTATTTGATCTTTTTGCCCTAGGCTAGGGTTTGGTTAAGCCCAAGAGAGAGTTTTCACAAAATCTTGAGCTATCTAGGGTTTCAAACCTCCAAACTTGTTTTAAAATCTGTCCTCTCTTTTCCCAACTTTCTTCTTAAGGATTCAACACGTTTTCACAAAATCTTGAGCTATCTAGGGTTTCAAACCTCCAAATTTAAAATCTGTCCTCTCTTTTCCCAACTTTCTTCTTAAGGATTCAACACGTGAATCATTATAATTTAGTCCCAATACCATGATTTTGCAAAACAACTTCGAACTTACTACTCTGTTTACCCTGCACAGTCTGTCTTAAGGCACTCAAATCCACTTTTCTAACACATTCAAACTCATAGAATTAGTTTTAACAATGATCTTCTTGATTACAAGATCTTGAATCAATTCCCAACAATCCTTTTCAACTTCTCTTATACAACCTTCCAAGGATGCTCAAGAACCACCTAAAGATCATATTGATTAACCATGAACTGAGAAATAACCCTTCCAACAATTATTAACCCCAATTTACATGGTAATTATAACAAGGACTTCTACACTTTCAACATCTATCTCAGGGTCTTATCAGATCAAACTCAGAACTTTAAACACTTACCATCATCCACATGACTCAATATGCCCATTTGTGATTGTTCTCATAGCTTGATTACAAGGTCTTGAATCAATTCCCAACAATCCTTTTCAACTTCTCTTATACAACCTTCCAAGGATGCTCAAGAACCACCTAAAGTAAGGTCTTGAATCAATTCCCAACAATCCTTTTCAACTTCTCTTATACAACCTTCCAAGGATGCTCAAGAACCACCTAAAGATCATATTGATTAACCATGAACTGAGAAATAACCCTTTCAACAACTATTAACCCCAATTTACATGGTACTTATAACAAGGACTTCTACACTTTCAACATCTATCTCAGGGTCTTAACAGATCAAACTCAGAACTTTAAACACTTACCACCATCCACATGATTCAATATGCCCATTTGTGATTGTTCTCATAGCTTGATTCCCTTCATCGCATCTTCATACCTTTCTTGTAGCTATCAATCATCACATACCTGCAACAAGGCTTACAAACAATTTTCCAAAGGAAATCATTGTCAAATGAATAAGTGCTTCATCAAAAACTAGCAGAATAATCACATGCACACAATTTTATTTACAAAGAAGCTTCTTTATTAATGTACAACACTTCTCTACAAAGCTTCTTGAGCCTCATGGATCTGATGCAAAGATTCTCTCCTCTTTTTCACTCCTCCAAAACCTCAAATCCCCCTTTTTCAATTTGAGTTATCCTCCCTTTAAACACAAGGAGTTAGTTTCTAACTACCCACCTAGGGTTTCTTGATAACCACAGTCATGTCAACTTCAAATACCCCCTTTGAGGTCTCAAATGACCTTTACAAACATTATTAATCCCTTTTTTTTACATTTAACCCTTTCATGCTTACCTTAGGGATTCAATTTTATAATACAACTTTTGGAGGGAAAACTTACAATTTGAAATTTCATTACAATAGAAGTCCATGAGGACTCAAAACATCCTTAAACACCTAAATGACCTCCCTAGCACCTAGAGAAACCCATAAACCTTCGCTTATTCAACTATGCCATGGATTCTCTTGCATCACTTTATGAAAGAATGTATCAACTGGGTACCATACAACTCCTAGTTGTGATCCACTCACTAAGTCAAAGCATCAACAAAATCAGAAAAGTCCCCATCGTGATATGACAAAACCCATCTTACCCCATGTGCGGGTGACAACTTTCAAATGTTATAGGGATACATTCAAGTTGTCATCTTGGCTTTTAATCTTTTGTACCCCGAAATTTTATCTGAGCTTGCTCATCCATGTGTGAACTTTCATACCACCTCCAAAGTCATATTTTGGGATCTTCATTTGTAGCTTAAACGAGGGACAACGTGAACTCTCCGCCTCTTCTTCCTCTTCATTATTTGGTGGAACTTGATCAATATCCTCACAAGGGTTGATACTTTTCCTCAATCCTCAATTGCTATGCCCCAAGGGTTTACATATCTTGTATACATTCACTCTTGCTGCTTCAAAATGAAGGAATCCCCCTTTGAACATCCTTGGCAAAATCAACAAATAAATCCTTCATCTCATTCTTGGTCACAAACTTTATTGGAGCACTTGCTTCCCTGAGGGTGCATAGCACTTGCAAATCCGACTGTAACAAAAGAACTCTCATTCAATGGTGGCCATTTCTTGCTTTAGGGTTTTGATATTGTAAAGATGATACATTCTTTAGGGTTCTTCCTCCTTTTGTATTCAATTGATATAAACCCTAATTAACCCATGAAAAAATCATGTCTTAACCTCTTCACTAACTCTAGACATCCTAAAGATAACATGATAAAATAATGCAAAGTACAAAAATAATATATGTTATACTGCGTTTAGGTAGACAATAGACACATCTTAGGTATAGAGACAACACATCTGGGTGATGTAAGACATATCCTGGGTATAGAGATGACACATCTGGGAGATGCAAGACATATCTTGCGTATAGAGATGACACATCTGGGAGATGCTAGACACATCTTAGATGTATAGAAGACACTTCTGGGAGATGTAAGACGTGGACATAAAAAATGTCTTTCAAATCTCCCACGTCTCCTATGGGGCTTCTCCTCAGAAACTTCATTTCTCTTGCCTTAAAAAAAATTATATTTGTTTTTAATTGTAAAGCAGAAAACTTCAAAACATAAACACGAAGTTGATTAATGAAAAGCTAATAAAAATTGGACGTCTCTATTCATCTCATTGTTCGTCATCTGCATCTAGAGATAACAAACATATCTCGGGAGACATCATTGTATTGATTCAATGTATTTTAGTTTTCAGAAATTTAAATATATAAAAATAATTTTTTCATCCCTTTGAGCACCCAATATCTGAAAACAGGCATTATTCTCTCTTAGACCCATTCCCTCCACCTGTTGAATATGGTTTGGAGTATATAGTCTATATTTTAATTGTCATAAGTTGTCATAGAGCACATCTAAGAACAACACAACATGTTATTATTGACAGGTTACAAACACCAGTCTCTTGAATGGAAACTGAAATTTTCTTACGACTTTAGGCATTTTGCAAACTGTTTGTTAGCAAACTAATCACTTATTATGTTTCTTTGGATTGTAATTTTTTAAAAGACTTATGAAAACCACCCCATACTGCTTTGGTTTCCTAATTTAGAATTTTAGGAAGGTCCGCCTATTTGCATGCTTACCAAGTATATATGTTTACAAAGCTCGTATTAAAATCATGAAAACTGTAATTAAAGACTACAATGATTTGGACGTAAATTTATACTTTAAGAACTGATATTGAGCTACTTCATGAGCAAATTGTAATAAATTGTTGAGATTAGTTGCGTTCCATTAGTACTCGACTTTTTTTGTACTCATCTCTATAGACATTAAAGAAGGAAAATTTCGATGTGGTCTAGTGATGGGAATTTTTTTTTTTTGCGGAAAGGTGGTTGGGAAATCCATACGAGAAGCTATTGTTGTATGTTCATCATACACATACACGTCTTGTTGAGTTAGCCCATCCCATGAGCTACATGTGATTCCATTGTTATGATAATTGTTTACATTGATACTTAGCATATTAGGTATAATCATGTAGTGAGATGTGGGTTTTGTTGTCAAATAAGAACCCATGCTTATTTGGACAAAGTACTTAAAATCCTAGACTTATGCGGCTTCAGAAGCAAAGCTGCAGAAGGAAGAAGTATAGTGTGTTGCAGATGAAGGAAATAGTGTACATTAGAAATGCGAAAATCCACAAAATAAGAGAAAAGCCGCGGGAAGTATGGGAAGCATGGAAAGGAAATCCAAGCCGTGATAGGCTGTGGAGCAAAGGAATCAAAACCCATGGAAAGTTATACGGCGCAAAAGAAAGAATCCGTGGGGAGAAAATATTTGCGGTACAAAGAGGAGGCTGCGAAAAACAAGGGACTCCACGAAAAAAAGAGGAAAATCTGTAGATCAAAGGCGGAGGCCAGAAAGGAAGTCACGGATCGTCACAAGTCCACCAAACGATGCTAAAAGCCACGGAGAATAGGAAGTCACGGATCATCGCAAGTCCACCAAATGATGCTAAAAGCCACGGAGAATGAAAGTGAAGACTATGCACCATCGGAAATCTGCCAAAGAAGTAAAGTTGCGTTCGACTCAATTTGAATGTTCAACCACTCCAACAACCAACATTAAAACTTGAACTACGCAGCCCTCATTCCCAGACGGTCTGATAGATTGTGATTCGAGCAACCTCTGGCACCCATACTTGGTCTGCAAAATTGAATGCCGATTGGCCCCAAGTGGTTGGTTTTCTTCATTTACTGGGCGCGATATGATCTCCTCTCCTTCTTTTTCTATTTTCTATATAAACAAATGTAAGGGCATAAGCAAATGGTATTTTTTGATAAGTTCTAGGGCTCTGTCCTTTTGAGCACTAAGTTTTTACTCGCGGACCTCTGTAAAGATCTGTGAAGTTTTCACGTGCCTCAGCTCTGTGGAACTGTGAACGACTAAGTTCTTGATAGTTTTGCAAGTGTGATCCCTTTCCTTTGAATGCATGTGTTTGATGTGAATATCTCAATCCTCTTGCAATATTTTAACCTTGTTGTCATCATTCTATTTATAATTACTGTGTGCATTTTGGAACTCCACATTCTAAGTTATATATGAGTCTCTTAGAGTTAGAATTGAACCCTATTTTAGTTTGGTGCATCACCTTTCTTTATTTCAACATTTCTCTTTCTGAACCCTGGTCCCTTGGAAAACTTAAGTTAGAATTAGTTAGTACTGGTTAGATTAGTTGCATTGAGCTAGAATAGAAGGAACCACCCTTATTTGGAGATTGACCGTAAAGACGCAATTGTTTCACATTTGAAGGTCATTCCATGCTTCACTGAGGTGCTAAGCTCAGCCTCAGCAAGGGATGCAACCTAGGTGACAAATATTTTTGGCACTCTTATTGGGACAGTTTGAGTCACTTATAGAGCTCATTTCTGATCATTCTTTCACTAAGATTGGCATGTCTTGGTGATGTGTCAGCCTTTGGAGGCATCATAGCAACACATCTAGTGACTCCCAAATCCAAATCCATTGTTTTTAAGCAGTTTGATGTCTAGGTTCATCAGAAGAATACAAACACGGTAAAGTTCAGCCAAAGGAGATTGTGTCGAACACTTGTAGCTCTCATTAAGGAGAAGAAGAAAGGGAAGATCAGCTCAAAGAATCCCATCTCCTCCCAACAAAAGTTTTTCTACTCCTCTTGGTAGACCCTACTCTTTTCCCCTCAAAAAGATAATGCCTATCCCCTCCATGGCTCACCAAAGAAACTTACCTTTGGGACAATTTGAGTCACTTATAGAGCTGATTTCTGATCATTCTTTCACTAAGATCGGCATGTCTTGGTGATATATCAGCCTTTGGAGGCATCGTAGCAACACATCTAGCAACTCCCAAATCCAAATCCATTGTTTTTAAGTAGTCGAAATTCCAGTTTCATCAGAAGAATACAAACAAGGTAAAGTTCAACTAGAGGAGTTTGTGTCGAACACCTGTAGCTCTCACTAAGGAGAAGAAGAAAGGGAAGATTAGCTCAGAGAATCCCATCTCCCAACAAAAGTTTTTCTACTCCTCTTGGTAGACCCTACTTTTTTCCCCTCAAAAATATAATGCCTATCCCCTTCATGGCTCACCAAAGAAACTTACCTTTTGTGACCTTCAATGGAGGTAGTCCTTTAGCTTTAGCCTCTCATAATGATTTACTAGTTGCTGCCTTAAAAAACATTCTATTGTTATTGGAGAGAACCTAACCACTCTCATAGAACATATCCTTGATGTTTCTAACCACTCCATTTTGTAACTGAGGATGATGTAGCAGCGAGACTTGTAGATTCATCTCTCAAAGGAAAAGCACTTCCATGGTATGAACTTGGAAAAGCACTTTGTCAGCAGTTTGAAGAAAAAGTAGACATTTTTTTTGTTGGAGCAATTGACAACTATCAAGAGAGCTCCTAATGAACTAGTGACGAACTTCAACTTCAGGTTTCAAAGAACTTGAAATAGGATTCCAACCCTTCTGACACCAACTCCTCAAGGTGCATTTTTTTATATGTTTTTAAGGGATCTTAATTTTGATATCGCAATAGTGATTCAATCTATGGGAGCCGCAACATTACCTAATGCATGCAATAGCTATT
Organism: Taxus chinensis; assembly: GCA_019776745.2. Taxonomy (NCBI): domain Eukaryota; kingdom Viridiplantae; phylum Streptophyta; class Pinopsida; order Cupressales; family Taxaceae; genus Taxus; species Taxus chinensis. The sequence continues at coordinate 740,480,899 of CM034149.1, forward strand.
AGAGCTGAAAATTGTCAAACACAAGCTGGAAAAATAGCTCCTAGACTTCTTGCACCTTTTTTTTTTCAGATTTTCCCCAAGGTATTGAGCCTCACCTTGCTCCTTTCCAGAGACATACTTCCCCATCCACTTCTGTATCTTATTCTTGCATTAGGCTGGATGAAAATGATGACCTTAGAGCTTTGGTAAAAATTCTATCAAATGAGATTGTCTCCCTCAAGAGGTAGCAAGCCCAAACACCTAGAAATTACCATAGTTTCAATCAAAGGCAACCTTCAAATCAGAATTTTAATCAAGGTTATCAGTAGCAGAGAACTCAATCTCTAAATTAGAGATATGGCCAAAATTATCGGTGAAATAGGTTTCAAGAGCACAATTCTAATTTGCCTCTTTAAACAATTTCTCTTGCGCTACAACTTCCTGTTGCTAGCACGAGTGAGGCCCTTGTTCCAGTTCAAAATAATGTAGTCCAAGAAGTTGCGTGGTGTTTCCCATGCAACCAACCTCACAAGCAAAACAATTGGGCAAAGGTGTGCAAGTTCAGACCCTCATGGTACAATTTTTTTTCAATAAACAAGAGTCAGTGATGGAGGTCCCAAACGCTAATGAAGAAGCAATACAAGAAGCTTCCTGCAAAGCTAACCTCATGTTTTGTAGCCCTGATGAGTTTTGTGCCATCAATCAGATTGTTGAGAGCTCAAGTAGACCTTAGCTCCATGTTGCTGATAACATAATGTCAAAGAAGAGGCAGTTAGGGACTGCTTCTCCATCCTCTTTGGTGCAAAATAGCTCTCCTCCCAAGGAGAAACAGTCTGTGGAAGATTTAGGCAAGAGTAGACAATAAGATTTATCTTGCAAGTCTGCCCCTACAGAAGAAGTCAATTCTTATCCAAGGACATATTTTCCAATGAAGGAGTTTCCAATGAAGGAGCAAGCAAGAAAGGAATCCTAGAGCTTTGGTAAAAATTCTATCAAATGAGATTGTCTCCCTCAAGAGGCAGCAAGCCCAAACACCTAGAAATTACCAGAGTTTCAATCAAAGGTAACCTTCTAATCAAAATTTTAATCAAGGTTATCAGTAGTAGAGAACTCAATCTCCAAATCAGAGATATGGCTAAAATTATCGGTCAAATAGGTTTCAAGAGCACAATTCTAATTTGCCTCTTCAAACAGTTTCTCTTGCGCTACAACTTCTTGTTGCTAGCATGAGTGAGGCCCTTGTACCGGTTCAAAATAATGTAGTCCAAGAAGCTGAGTGGTGTTTCCCGGGTAACCAACCTCACAATCAAAACAATTGTGCAAAGGTGTGCAAGTTCAGACCCTCACGGTACAATTTTTTCAATGAACAAGAGTTAGTGATCGAGGTCCCAAACGCTGATCAAGAAGCAATACATGAAGCTATCCCCAAATATAACCTCATGTTTTGTAGCCTTGACGAGTTTTTTTGCCGTAACCCAGACTGTTGAGAGCTCAAGTAGACCTCAACTCCATGTTGCTGATAACACAATGCCAAAGAAGAGGCAGGTAGGGATTGCTTCTCCATCCTCTTTGGTGTAACATATCTCTCCTCCCAAGGAGAAACAATCTGTGGCATATTTAGGCAAGAGCAGACAATCAGATTTATCTAGCATGTTTGCCCTTACAGAAGAAGTCAATTCTTATCCAAGGACATATTTTCCAATGAAGGAGCAAGCAAGAAAGGAATCCTCAACGCTTATGATGCACAAGAATGCAGGTATCCCTTTGAACATCGTAGCACAAATGCAAAAGACAAACTTGAATGTGAGTATGTGGGATGCATTGTCTATCCCCTCTCAAAGGGACCTTGTACAAGAATTTTTGAAGCAGCTATGCAAAAGCCAAACTCTTCAGTTAGCTTATGCCATCCTAGGAACAAATAATTAAAAAAATCAGGAAACCGTCACCCTTCTTAATATCCTTGATTGTGGGAAAACACTTAGTATAAAATTGCATAATAGATTCAGGTGCTAGTACTTCTTTAATGCCCAAAAAAATAGCAGACATTTTAGGCGTTGAGTACAATCCAACTTCTAAGGGTGTTTTACAACTTGATGGCACAACAATCAAGCTACTAGGAGTTATAAAAAATCTTGAGTTTAACCCTTCATGCTTTTCCTAGTTTGACCATCATTTAAGACGTCAATTATTGATTTACCTCTTTTCTTTGCCCTTTGGCTGTCAAAATATTTCACGGCCAAAGTGGGTGGATACTTGTCCTCTAATTGGTCCCATATGCTTTTAAGGACTAGGTGTGGCACAAGGTTCACAATTAGAGCTGAGCCCTTTTCCATCTTATCATGTTGAGTCCTCAGCTCTAATTGCACAGTTCAACAAGAAGAAAACGAGTAAGTGTCAATATGACATAGTTGCTCCACCTATTTTAGTCCCTGACCTTTTATGAGATGAATGGGCCAAAGAGCATTATGAGTTTTGATCCTTATGACACAATTCAAGGGATTGCTTTGGGCACTTATTGTATCCAAGAGGAAAAATCTTGTTGCTCCGATGTCAATTAAGGATGATGATGATGGAGGCCTGTGGAAAATGTTTTTCAATGGATCAATGTAATGTCCCCCTTTTCAAGCAAAAATTAAATAATGAAGGTTGATATCCTTAAATCCACTCCCCTTGGATTAAAGGAAATTAAATTGGGGGAAACCCGATTTGTGCTTGAGAATTAAAAAATTATATATTATTTATTCTGTGCAAGTCAAATTAGTAAAGGAGAAAATCGATTTATTTTGGGCCAATCAAATATCATTTGAGATAAATCGATTTTTTTAAGCCAAGGTGAATCTTGTAAAGGGCAAGTCGATTTACTCTTGGAATTATTTAATATTATTTTTGGGAAAATTGATTTATGGGGCAAAGTTCGACTTCCATGTGGGCAATAATTAAGTTAATTAATTCCTATTTTCAATGTATTTCAAATATTAAATTGGGGAATTAATTTTTGCATTGGAGTTGACTTTTAGGCCAATTTTAAATTAAAAACTCTCCTCTCTAGAAGATGATGCAAAAAAGGAAAGGAAGGTTTGGAGATTGCCCAAGGACAAATCTATAAAATGAGATGATGGGCACCCTTTTTGCATGTTGACGGTTTTTGGAAACTTATATTCATGCTTGAAGAAGGATGTATGCCCACTAATGATCTAAAATAAAAGGTGTTTATTAACACCACCTTTATGTGAAGTGTGTAAACCCTTCAAGCTATAAATTGATGAGTTATTGCTTAAATCTATTGCCTATGTGAAGTCACCATTTTTGAGAGTATGTGGACTTGATTTATGAGGGTATTTGTGAGCTTTATATGGTGATTACAATATTGCTGCTGGTTATTATGGACCAAATCGACTTGCATTAGAGGTGTTTGAGGCATATTTTAGTGGCATTAGAAGTGAATCTCTAATCTGATCTGTTTTAGCATGTTTTGCTAAGTATAATGCCCATGATTTGACTAATTTTGAGCTGGTATGTGCTGCCGGAATTTATTTATAATAAAGCGACTTGTTTGGAGTAATTTTGGCATCATATGAGGGGCATTTTAATAGTTTTATGAACTACTGTGAAGCAAAAGAAAGTGTTGCAAATATTTATTATATTTTTCCTAACCCTAGGCGACTAGGTTTCTAATTTTAATGGCAGATTTGGAAGGTTTTCGATGCTCAGAAAATTTTGTTTAATAAATGGTTGGAAAGACCATAATTTTAGCTTTCAAATGCATTCGGTTTCTTCGGAAAATACTGAGTATTGATCAAGCTATGAAATTTTGAAGTTCAACTGGTTTTTCAGTGTTTTAAATTAATTTTCTACTGCTGCAATTTATTATGGTTAATGAAGTGTCATCTCCAGTTAGTAAGCCCATCTAAACCCATCACCTTGGCTCACTCCAACCCCATTTGGGTTGTATTGAAATTGTAATGTCCCCGTTTTTGAAGACCCTCAGCCTATCATTCTCTGTGGGCTTTAGGGATGTTGCAAGGGAAAAATTATATTAAATAATTAGATAATATTGTCTGGAGAGTGATTTTTAATCATATTACATTATAAAACAATATTTATTTAATTATTTAATATTTATGGAGCAAGTAATGTATTTAATTATTTAATTAAATTCCCAAAATGCAAATTAAAAGGGGGAATTAATTAAATAATATTTGGGTGGCTTTTAAATATTAAAATCACCCTTTTTAAAAGGAGACGCCACACATAGGGAGAATTAACTATTTTTATTTAATAATTTGCCTCTCCTAGGGATTTCAAATTTTGTGCCTCCTTGCTTATAAAAGGAGTGTTAGGATCATTGTTAGACTTATGTTATGATGATATTTATTTTATACTCCATGCTTGAAAATGGGATGTATGCCTTAGTTCTTGCATTTTGCTCTCTCTCATTTGGAAGCCATTATTGAAGATATTGAAGATTTTATTGTTCTCTCCATTGTGATCTCTTGTGTTGGTGTTGGCACATTTATTTGGATGAAAAAACTGCATGTTATTGAATGTTGTGAAGGGTTTTATGGTGCTTTTATTTTTGGTGTTACTGCTGAAATTATTTTAGCCATCACAACTTGGTTTGGTGATGATTTGTTCATTCTTTGATGCCATAAATGCTAGATCTGCAAATTTGCTATGTGTTATTAATTATTTCAGAGCAAAAGGGCTAATTTTTGGGCTAGGAAAGAGCTGGAAATTATTTAATTAATTTCCTCTAACCTTAGCGACTTGAAATCAGTTTTCTGGGGCTGTTTTGGCTAGGTTTTAATGCTAAGAAAATTCAGATCCTTAATGCAGTGGAAAACCCTAAATTTATAGTTTATTTGAAGGAGTTATGGATTTTCCAAGTTTCAGCGGTCTTGGGTGCATTGTTATTGATTAACTGCTGTTATACAATTCAGATCTGCAATTTGGGGGTCAATTTAATATTAAATGTGATTGTAAAAATTGAGAGAAATAAGGGAAAGGTTATTTCATAATTTTTGGAGTAGATTTGGTGCCCTAACTGTGCTAGGCGACCTAGTTTTTAGGTCAAAATTAGGGTTTTGTGTTGGCTGTACAAAATCTGGTTTTTGCATATTATTCTTCATATTTTTGTGGTCCAATATCCAAAATTTCAGCTCATTTGGACTTCTCTAGACAAAGATATGAATTTTTGAAAATTGTAGCAGTTGGGGTTTGAAAATTAATTATTTTTCAGCAGTGTGTGATCAGATTTACATTATTTCCTAATTTGTCCTAGACTGGGACAGTACAGAAGCCAACACTGGGTTAGTTGAGGTGAACTTAGAAGGGTTGCTCTTCTAAGTTTACTTTTATAAGTAGTAATTTTCTGATTTTAATTAATATCCCAAAAGGGGATATTATAATCGAAGAGCGGAAATGGGTAAAAAATTCTTTCTCCAATGGGTAAAAAATTGTTTTTTGCCCATAGACTGCAATTTACATACAACGTTGCCAGATATGAGGCATTGATTCATAGACTATTGCTGACCAAAAAGAGACAAATAATAGCATTGCAAGTTTTGGAGACATTGAGTTAGTGAGAGGGAAGTGTGCTACTAAGAATAAGCTCCTAAAAGCTTACGCGCATAACGTTTGGGAACTAAAGGAAAGTTTTAATGCTATCAACTTGTAAGTGGGTGCTAAGAAGACAAAATGGTGAGGCTGATCAAATGGCGGCTGTAGGATGGCAATTTGTCCGTCAAAAGACCTCATTCAGGGCAATAGACAACACATTAAGATGGTGATTAGACCAACCATTCCTGATAATGAAGTAAGTTGTCAAGTCTTTGACAAAGATAAGCAAATAATTTAGCTTATCCAAAACGAGGCAGAATTCTCATCAGAAGTGCAGTCAAGGCTACAAGAAGGTTATGATGATCAGATTGTTCAATTAAAGACAAACAAGTTGCCTAGAGGATTGGTCACACTCGAAGACGTTTTCAGCCCGAATTATGAGTTCGGGGGGAGAAGAAAATAATGACAATGAAGGAAGAAGATTTTCAAAGGGTTATTATCGCACAAAACAAAGAGCTGATGCTATGGAAGTGTTAACATATGGATGTGCACACATGCAAATGACATGCAACAGTATGGGAATGAATTCCCTCCTCAATGAAGGTGATGCTGCCTTTATTGAAAACCAAAATTGTATGTGGGGGGTGTTTTGGAACATCAATGGAAAGAAAAGTGAATGAGGAAGATGGAATGGAATGAAAAAAATGAATGGAAGGAACATGCAAGAGTTAGGTAAAAGCAAAGCCTAATATTGCATGAAGAAGAACGATGAATAACTAACACAAATAAAACAGAGTTTGAGTTAGCTAAACAAGCATGAGTAAAAGGGAACACACATGAGCAAGTAGATAATCAAAGCTTGATCACTGTGGACTAGAACAACATATTAGTAGCGTTGACAATAAGATCCAAGACAATATTTGCATGCAAAATTCAAACACTAACATCTAATGAACAGAAGAACATCAAATGCTATAAGAAACAAAGAATGGGACACAAAATTCATATTTCATTAACTCCAACATGTCTTCTTAAAAGAACACAGTTTCTTTCTTTGAAATAAAGCTTGCACACAAAAGTATTTTCTTTTCCTCTCTTAAAGTCCCCTTTACAAATGAGCCTCCAACTTCCTTTTATAACCCAAAAGTTGGTTACAAAGTAGTTAGGGTTTACATGCACATTAAATAGGGCATCTTAAGTGATGTTGACTTTTTCAACCAACTTTATTAAAAACAACTAAAATTAGAAATCACTTAAGTTATCCGAAGTTTGTCAAAAGTGAGTTTAACAATAACCCACTTAAAGGTACCATTTTAACATATGACAAAAATCAGTGCCTTATCCATTGAAGTGGGGTCCGCCTATCTCAAACATATGAGAAATGGACTCTCCCACTTCGATGGATATTAGAAAAGCTATCTCCTCCTCCCATTAGTGAAACTAGGATCTGCCACCTTCGCCAATTGAAAGGATCTGAACCTTCCCAATGTTTCGAACATCTTTTCTTCCTCAGGAGGTTCACTCGATCGAAGCACAACCTCACAAAACACCTACAATTCCAAGATCTTACCTGGCATATCATTCAAATTGACCATCTTTGATTGAACATTTTCAAACAAGTTCTTTAATTTGATGCAACATTCCATTGAAGCTAAAGAGAAATTGATGGCGGGAGTATATATGTTTTTGAACAATTGTGAAAATTGCTCCTCGACATGTTCTGATGAATGCCTCTGATTTTGTTCGTTTACAAGATCACAAGGGATCTCAACTATGAACTCCTGAATCAAGGCGAGTGAAGTGAAAGCTTCATTGCATATGCTCTCATAATGGATCATAGAATCCTTGAGAAGTGTCTTCCTTGACTTGAGATGTAGACACCAAGGAAAGCATGTCCCTCGACATTCGAATTCAAGGATTCCTTTGATGGCAAGAGTTGAGGATTCCATACTTGTCATTTCCTGTAGACTAGGCAATATCTCATCCAAATTTGATATATTAGACACAAAAATTTCCTTGAAAGAAAGAATTGGATCAAGATATGCACTAATATCTTCATGGAGCTTCAAGGCTACTTTAATCGTCTCTCCCCCCAAAAATGACCAATCTCTGAAAGCTAAGATTTAGTGACACGGCTCAATGTGTTTATTTCCTTTGAAAAATTGAGAGTTTCTTCATCAGGGGCAGCCATTGCATCAGGTACTGGGAAAGTGGATGATATGGGATTTATCAGATGTTGAACATAATCCACCAATTGATTTTTTTCAGCCTTGAGCTGAGAGTTCTGAGATTTATATTTCTCAAGCCTCTTTAGCACAATATCTATTGAATCTCGGGCCATCGCCATATCACTTTCCAATGTGGACTTCCCAAGTCCAAGTCTAGAAACTTCATAATCAGCAGATGTCATGGCATCATGTTCCTTGTCAACTTGTGGGATGGCAAGATCCGCAAATCTATTCCCGTCATCATCCACCATTATTCGCGAGAACACTTTAGGCTTCTTAGGAATGACTTCATTTGAAAGCTTGAAAAGTGCATCGAAGTCAATATCAATTAGTTTGATAATCCTCTTCCTTTTCTTGATCTCACAATCAATCCAAAAAGGAGTATCCTTCACCACTTCCGCATACAGAAGCCTGGAGTCCGAAGCAACATTCCCATTGTTCTCGACATCATTAGGTTCTACAACTACAAGAATCCTTTCCACGACCTCAATCTCTGGAGAAATAACCTCGATATCAACCTCTTGAACATCAGAGAGACTTTGAGAAATCTCTTCGTGAAGTGTAGGTTTAGAATTGTTCGATATCTGGACTACTTGCATTTGAGTGAACTCTTGTGCAAAGCACGTCTGAGCATTGTTTGTTATGAGCTTCTGCGAACTATCAACAATGTGAGTAGAAGAATCTCTACTTGAAGTGGAAATTCCCGATACACGCTCTGTTCCTTCACTAGGGCTAGGACTCTTAGATGTTTCATCTCGTGACATCTTCTTTGGTGAAGTGGATTTTGGCAACCACTCCTTTTTTGCTTGATGCGTATGGCTATATGGCACAGAGTTTGACTGAGAAGAAGCTTTGGTCGGCTGGAGACCTCCTCGAGTTGGCACTTTTTGTAATCCTGAGGTATGATCTTGGATTGATGGTAACTTTGCAAGTTCTCTTTCATACCTAGATATGCTTCTTTCAAGGATTGGTTGATTCTTGTTATCAAGAGAAAATTCATCTCTTTTGGTTCAATCAATTCGGGGCAACGGAGTAAAGGCAACGACATCATATGAGGGATCAATAACATCTTCATCATCATCTACCAATGAATTTGGAGGTTTTCTGATGCAAAAGGCCTTGATCTGAGCAAGGGTAAGGCAGGAAAACTCTCGCCTTCTCACTTCATGTTCATCTAAACAGGCAGCCCAGAAATCTTCGATGGTAGGATTGTGCTGATACTTTGCCCCAAGAATCTTCTCCATATATCCGTTGATATCAAACTAGAATCTTTTGACATATGGATGAATAGTGATGAGGGCAAACTCTTTCTCCATGAGTTGTGCACTGAAGAGATTTGGACATTGGTATTCCCCAATTTGGATTGGGAAATGAATTCCTGAACAATGCGTGTCACTGAGAAGACAGTGAACTTGAAATACTTGTCGCGCAAGCTCCATTAATGCCCACTTATCACTGATGTACTTAGGAAGCTTCTATGGAGTACCTGCAAAGCCGCTCACGCGAATGTAGGAAAAGGATGGAAATTGAATAAACCATGTTCCCCACTGGGAAATGACATCCATAGCGTCTTTGGAGAATCCTTCCTCTGTATTCCGATTCAAGTTTTGAATCACGCGGAAGGTGAATGCATCATTAACTCTCTAGAAATGATGAGAGCTATTTTTGAAACTTAACTGCAGATAACAATGAAAGACATTATTTGATGGACCCATGACTCTTTTTGTTTCTAGCCCCGAAAATAACTTTCTTCTAGCCACTGCATAAGTCAGGTATGATGTCATGTAGAAACATCCAGTCATCTTCACTTCGATCAATTGTTTGTGAAGAGTATCACTGATGATGGTGGCCCAATCCGCAAACTCTCTCTTGGCAAGGATGATACAGATAAACTGATACATCCATGGGTGGAAAATCTTGGCAGAGGGTAGACTGAAGACTTGGCTTAGGAGAGTGATCATGTCACCGACTTCCTCCACGAACTCAACGCGGTTCAATTCCTTAGGAAGCCGGTTAACTTGAGGCCTCTTGGTCACTAATCAGTTGTTATTAACCATATTGCTCCACCTGAGAGGTTCTTCATCCCAAAAATCTTGTGCTGACTTTCAAGTGATGTCAACATTCTTAGGGAAGTCAGGTATGCTGAGCAATTCCTCAATGTGCTTTGGTGTGATTAAGAGGAAAGGCTCGTGATTATCTTTATAAATTCCTCGTGTATTGGGATCATAATGCTCTGCGTAGGCGATTGCACCAGAATAGGAAATGCCAGCTGCATTGGGGCAGACTTTGGTAGAGCCTATTCGAGAATATGGTTTTGCCTTCAGCTTTCACCTGATCACAAAATTGTTGCACGTTGATGTGGCCAAGATTTGTATCGATGATATTGTCGTATGCAGACTTGATGGAAGTGGGAGGGATGATTCTTTGGAATTCGTACTTGAGCGCGGACTTATTTGATTTCTCCACTGGCTTCCTCGATTTTCCTGCAGATTTATTGGATTTTTCGGCCATTATGAATTTTACAGAAAAATGACTCAGTAACGTAAAACAATGTAAACGGTGTTGTGTCTTAGTCTCCGAACCACCGTTTATCACAAGAAAAATATGGCTCATTTAATTTATTATTGTTATTATAATTATTTTAAAAATAATAATAATAATTGACCCCGAATTACAATTTTTTTTAAAAAAAATGTCAATACAAATAAAAAATATCGAGACTAAGCTCGAATTCCAGATCGGGCAACAATATATGTATATATATATATATATATATATATATGTATATATATATATATATATATATATATATATATATATATATATATATATATATAAATTCTCCCGATTATAATGAATTCGTGTAGGATCAACTTTAATATTTTTAATTCACTATTTCTCCGTCTTGCCTGATTCTAGTTGCTTCAGTGTGAAGAATTGCTTTGATTTTCTGGCAATACTTTGAACTTGTAATTTTTCTTTTTGCTGGCGTTTAAATGCGTGGATAATTATTTCTCTTTCTCTGGCGTGAACTACTCCTACTTGCTGCACGCGTGGGAATGATTTTCTTTTTATTTGCGTGGCCTATGATGCCTGGAGAACTCCTGGTGAAGGCGTGGAAACTGGTTTACTTTGCGTGGAAGTGCTTCTCCTAGTTTGAAACGTGGACTCTTGTTCTTTGCTAGGTGTTAGATTTATGTTTTTCTTAGCAAAAAGAAAAGACAAATATTTTGGCATTTATTATTTTACTGTTTGCGTGGACTGCCCTTTCTCTTCTTTCTGGCTAGGCGTTGGATTTGTTTCTAAAACTAATGCATTAAAAACTTCAATTCCTCCAAACCAATGCATTTGAAAATTCCTTCTATGGCTGCGTGGTGAAGGCTCTTTCTTTTGCAAGTGGTTTATTTGACAGTCTTTGGAAAATGCATTGGATTTTTTCCTTCAAAAAACTATGCGTGTGGGCTGTTTCTTTGGCAAGTGAATGGACAATAACTTTCTTTCTTCCCAACGTTGAATTCTTTCTCTACTTTGTACATGGATTCCTTCCTTCTAACAGCTGAAATGTGGAGCTTTATTCTTTGTAGAACCTAAAACGTGGATTCTTTTGTTGAAACGTGGTTTTTTTGGTTGGCTATTGATTCTCTCTCTTCTTTGGCATGGTCTGCCTCAAAACCAATACGTTGGAATCTCCTGCATGGTCTGTTTGGTGAGTGCGTGATGAATCTTTTTGCTTTTCCTTGGCGTGAGAATTCTCCTTGTCTTGCGTGGATTCCTTTGCTGAAATGTGGTCTCTTTCCAATTTGCAACGTGAGATCTCTCTTCTGCAAAAAAAAAACATTAAAACAAAAATGCGTGGAATACTCCTCTATTTGCCTACGTTGGAAATGCTTTGTTTGGATTGGGTTATTGATGTCTCCTTTCAATGTGAATGGAATGGTTTAGCAATAGCGTGGGAAAATTGATTGACTGAGTTGAATTTGGAAAACTCTTGCATTGAAACCTCATTTACTTCTGGTATATTGCCTGAGGGATGTGATAAAAATATTTCTCTGAAATGTTCCTTCAGAATAAATAAGAAGAAATTGGAAAGCTTTATCTTCGAAGCTTCTTCGCATGACTTTTTCCAACAGTCTTTCACAGAGGAAAAATTAAGAGGATTAAAGAAGCTTCGTTGTAACCGTTTCTTTCTTCCCGTTGAAATAACCAATTTTCCCTTTCTTCGGGTAGTGGGCATTAATTGCCAGGGAAAGATGGGAAAAAACTTAATAATTTGCCTGTTGCAATGGCAAAACAAGCTGGCAATTCCCATCTTATTTCCCTGTGTGGGAGATTGGGAGATTTTTTGCCAGTTTGCCAGCCGGTTGGGTTGGCAATCAACAAAAGAAATCCCACAAGCGGGGAAAAAAAAGAATTTGCTAGGAAAGGGGAAATTCGGGTGCGGAAAGCCAATTTGGCATCCTCGACAATTGGAAGCGGAATTTATTTTCCCCCAGCAATAAAGAAAAATTTGTCAATTGATTTTTAAAAAATATTAAATTAATATTTATTTAATTAAAAACCCCAAACAATAATAAAATTAATTTTATTAAATAAAAGGGTAATAAATTAATTAAATATTTATTTATGCGGTTTGCAACCTGGTGGGAGGAGTTCTCACCCGAAATGAACGAAACGAAGACCAAAATGATCACAAGAACAATATGATCGCGGCGAGGGTGATAAAATACGCAAAAGAATACTTTTGAATTTTTTTTAATTAGCTGATAACAAGAAGGTATGTAATGCAAAAGAACAACATGCTTTTATCCCCTTATGTCAAAGTTATAGTGATATCTTTTCATGGAGTTATGAGGACCTGAAGGGTTTTGATCCAAACATTGCCCACCATGCTATGGACCTTGACTATAATACCATGCCCATTAGGCAAAAACAAAGGTCTGTAAACCCTAAGATTGAGCCCCTTCTGAGAAAAGAGTTATCCAAACTCATAGAATCCAAAATCATCTTTCCTATTAAGTATTCCTCTTGGGTAGCAAACTTAGCTCCTATCAGGAAGAAAAATGGGGAAATTAGGCTTTGTGTGGACTATAGGGACCTAAATGGATCCTCCCTCAAAGATCACTATCCTTTACCCCCTTGGGTAGCAAACTTAGCTCCTGTCAGGAAGAAAAATGGGGAAATTAGGCTTTGTGTGGACTATAGGGACCTAAATGGATCCTCCCTCAAAGATCACTATCCTTTACCCTCTATGGACCAAATCTTGCAAATAGTGGCAGGGGTTGAAAAATTCTCACTTTTGGATGGTTATTCCAATTAAAATAAAATCAAGGTCAAGGAAGAGGATCAATACAAGACAACTTTTACAACTAAATGGGGAATGTATGCCTATGAGAAGATGCCATTTTGACTAACTAATTCCGGTGCTACTTTTTAAAGGGACATGGATTGTGCTTTCAAGGGCTTCATAAACAAGTTTATTCTCATTCACTTGGATGATATCACAATTTTTTCACAGGTGGGTGGAGATCACATGAAACATCTTGAGAAAGTATTTGAAAGGTATAAAGAGTTTGAGGTGTCACTCAATCATAAGAATTGCAATTTTGTTGTTCCTCAAGGTAAGATTTTGGGTAACAAAGTCTCAAATTAAGGTATTTCTATAGATCCAGAAAGGATCTCAGTCATTCTCTCTCTTTCATTACACGCTCATAAGAAGGCATTGCAATCTTTTCTTGGCGATATCAATTTCGTTAGGAAGTTTGTTCCTAACTTTGTAGAACTAGTCAAGCATATTACCTTGATGCTTAAGAAAGATGCTTTCAAGTGGACTGACTAAGGAAGGTAAGGATATCTTTGATAAGATCAAAGAAGCAATTGCTCGAGCACCTACTCTCATCAACCCAGATTTTGAGGACTTCGTTCTTTATGCATATGGGGCGGAAAATAATGTTGTTGCTGTTTTTACTTAGCAAAATCATGAAGGTTTGGAGCAACTGGTGGATTTATTCAGCCAAACATTGAAGGACTATGAGTTGAGGCTCAACCACATGGAGAAACAAGTGTTTACCATCGTGAGAGCTCTCAAAAAATTCAAACATATGCTTGCTAACAACCATATCAAAGTGCTGGTCTCCCATCTTGGTGTTAGATATTTCATCATGGGAGCTTAGATCAATGAGAAGAGGGTAGTAATGATTAAGAAGCTTCTTATGTCTTGGAAGAACAAGGAGAACAACCGGGAGTAGGTGTACCTCATGAAAAGAGTTGGACAAATGTCATGGCAAGATTTTTGCCTATCGGTGAGTATCATTTTGGCTTGAACAAAGCCAAGAGGCGACACTTTAGGCTGCAGTTCTTTCCTTATGTATTAATAGATGGAGTTCTTTTTAGGAAGAATTTGGATGGAGTGTTGTTGAGATGTATTGAAGGAGAACAAATGAACAAAGACCTTTTGGCTTGAACAAATCCAAGAGGCGACACTTTAGGCTGTATCCTTTCTTTATGTATTAATAGATGGAGCTCTTTTTAGGAAGAATTTGGATAGAGTGTTGTTGAGATGTATTGAAGGAGAACAAGTGAACAAAGTCCTTTTGGCTCGAACAAAGCCAAGAGGTGACGCTTTAGGCCACAGTGCTTTCCTTATGTATTAATAGACGAAATTCTTTTTAGGAAGAATTTGGATGGAGTGTTGTTGAGGTGTATTGAAGGCGAACAAGTGAACAATGTCTTTACAGAATTCCATAATGGTTTTCCGGTGGTTATTTCTTCCCAAGAGCTACAACTATGAAAATCTTGAGAGCAGGAAACTTTTGGCCCACATTGTTCACGGATTCATATAAATGGGTTAGAAAATGCAAAGAATGTGCCTTTTCACTGGCAAGAATAAAATGGCAGCCCTTCCACTCCAGCCAATTCAAGTGGATGAGCCCTTCTCTCAATGGGGTCTTGACTTCATTGGCATGGTGAATCCCACATCCAGTCCGGGATACAAATGGGTCCTAAAAACAATTGATTACTATTACTTCACCAGATGGACTGAGGTGTAGCTCTCAAAGAGGCAACTGAATCAACTATATTAGACTTCTTGGAAGATATTGTAACAAGGTTTGGAATTCCTCAAAGTATAATTTTTGATAATGCCAAGGCCTTCTTGGGCTTCACAAGCTCTGTTTGGGTCTCAATATCGCGTCTACCTGAAAACTTCCTTCAACTTTTATCTTCAAGGTAATGGTATTGTTAAGTCAACCAACAATAACTTGATTAGGATAATGAAAAAGACAATGGAGATGAACCAGAGGCAGTGGCATATGAAGATCAAAAATGCTCTTTGGATTGACAAAATCACACCCAAGAAAGCAATAGGTAGCTCTCCTTTTGTTCTTGTTTATGGTAGAGAAGCGAGACTTCCATTATCTCTTGAATTACCTTCATTAGAATTGGCCCATCAATTGGAGTTGAAGAAGAGAACAATAGGATGACAGAGTTGGTTGAGCTAGAAGAACTGAGGCAGTCCGTCATAATCAAGTTGGAAGAGCACCAAAAGCTAACAAAGAGAGAGTTTGATAAAAAGGCTAGAATGTAGACTTTTATTAAAGGAGATCTGGTTTGAAAATGGGACACAAACAAAGTCAAACCAAGGAGACACTGCAGTTTTGATGCACTGTGGAGTGGGCCGCACACCATTACAGCTTGTAAGCAAGCCAATTCATTTGAGCTGCCAAAGCAAAATGGGGAGGCACTCCAAATCTTAGTCAATGGGATTTACCTTAAACCTTTCTTATTGAGAGGGTTTGGTTGCATCTTGTACATACTGTTTTTGGTGTTCTCGTGTTTTCCCTTTTGTTGTATCATGTTTTGTGATCACTAATTGAGATGCCCTCCCTCAATCCTTTTGTTGTGACCTTCCTTGAATAAGTGTTGTGCTTCACAAGTGTTGGTTCCATTTGCAATTCCCACATGTTAGAGAGGCTGTGTAGTAAAGAAATCAAAGTTGCAGCAAGGAAATGAATCTGCGGATCAAAGTAACAGTGTACTAAGAAAAAATGAAAATATGTGGATCAATGGAAAATAATTATGTGGCTTTTGAGGGTTAGTCTCAGAGAAGAATGTTTTTTGAAACCCTGGGATTAGAGTAAGGGTGGTTTTCAGAGCTTCCAAGATCAATTTTCAAGTTATACACCGACTCAATGCCCAATGGATATGCTAGGCTACTAATCAATTTAAAATGAACTAAGAAAAAATGAAAATATGTGGATCAATGGAAAATAATTATGTGGCTTTTGAGGGTTAGTCTCAGAGAAGAATGTTTTTTGAAACCCTGGGATTAGAGTAAGGGTGGTTTTCAGAGCTTCCAAGATCAATTTTCAAGTTATACACCGACTCAATGCCCAATGGATATGCTAGGCTACTAATCAATTTATCTAGCAGGCATGTGTCCCCTAGAAGTCGCCAAAATGTTGTCAAATAAACACCCATGCTTATTTGGACAACTTTCTTCAAATCCTAGACTTATGCGGCCTTAGAAGAAAAGCCGCAAAAGGAAGAAGTATAGTGTGCCACAGATGAAGGAAGCAATGTACAACGAAAATGCAAAAATCCGTGAAACAAGAGAAAATTCGTGAGATGTATAGGTTGCAAAAAACAAAATCAAAGCAAACAGGAAAGCCGAGGGACAAAAGAAGATTTGTGAAGGAATCAAAACCCTCACAAAGTTATAGGCCGCAAAAGAAAGAATCCACCAGAAGAAAACATCCGCAATACAAAGAGGAGGCTGCGACAAACAAGGGACTAGGTACGAAAAAAGAGGAAAATCCGCGGATCAAAGGTGGAGGCCAGAAACAAAGTTGCGGATCATTGCAAGCCTACCAAATGGTGCTGAAAGGCACAAAAGATGAAAGTGAAGACCGTGGACCATATAAAATCTGCCAAAGAAGCAAGGGCACACCCAACTCAGTTTGAACTCAACCACTCCAACAACCAACATTAAAACTTGAACTGTGCAGCCCCCATTCCTAGATAGTCTGATAGAGTGTGATTCGAGCAACCTTTGGTGCCCATACTTGGTCTGCAAAATTGAATGCCGATAGGTGCTGAAAGCCGCAAAAGATGAAAGTGAAGATTGTGGACCTTTTAAAATCTGCCCATACTTGGTATGCAAAATTGAATTCTGATTGGTGCTGAAAGCTGCAAAAGATGAAAGTGAAGACCGTGGACCATATAAAATTTGCCAAAGAAGCAAAGTCACACACAATTCAGTTTGAACATTCAACCACTCCAACAATCAACATTAAAACTTGAACTATGCAACCGTCATTCCCATATAGTCTGATAGAGTGTGATTCGAGCAACCTTTGGTATACCTTTTAAAATCTGCCCATACTTGGTCTGCAAAATTGAATTTTGATTGGTGCTGAAAGCTGCAAAAGATGAAAGTGAAGACCGTGGACCATATAAAATTTGCCAAAGAAGCAAAGTCACACACAATTCAGTTTGAACATTCAACCACTCCAACAATCAACATTAAAACTTGAACTGTGCAACCGTCATTCCCATATAGTCTGATAGAGTGTGATTCGAGCAACCTTTGGCACCCATACGTGGTTTGCAAAATTGAATGCCGATTGGCTCCAAGTGGTTGGCTTGCTTCGCTTACTGGTCACGATATGATCTCCTCTCCTTCTTTCTCTATTTTCTATATAAACAAATGCAAGGGAAAAAGCAAAGGGTCTTTTCTGCTAAATTCTAAAGCTCTGCCCTTTTGAGGTCTAAGCTTTTGATTGCGGACCTCTGTAACACGTTGTGAAGTTTTCACGCCCCTTGGCTCTGTGGAATTATGAACGACTAACTTCTTAATAGTTTTGCAAGTGTGATCTCTTTCCTTTGAATGTATATGTGTTTAATGTGAATATCTTAGTCATGTTGCAATATTTTAACCTTGTTGTGATCATTCTATTTAGAATTTTTGTGCGCATTTTGGAACTCCACATGCTAAAGTTATATCCATGTCTCTTAGAGTCAGAACACAACCATGTTTTAGTTTGGTCAATCACCTTTCTTTATTTCAACATTTCTCTTTCTGAACCCTAGTCCCTTGGAAAGCTCAGGTTAGAATTAGTTAGTAATAGGTTTTCGTGTTGGTTAGATTAGTTGCAGTGAGCTAGAATAGAAGGAACTTGGCTTCTCTGGAGATTGACCTTATATGTGCCATTGTCCTACACTTTGAAGGTCATTCTATGTTTTACCAAGGTACCGAGCTCAGCCTTAGCAAGGGGTGCAATCTAGGAGACATCAAGTTCCTTTACTTGTCAACAACTAATTTGATGAGCTGCATTGGTCTGAGCACATCTAGGTTAGATTTTTAGACCAGTGTGGATTCCATTGGCGATCAACACAACAGTGCCATAAATTAAGGACATTTATATTTGTAAATTATGAGAGATACCACGATTTCATAGTCCACTATGAAGCCCACATCAACACTGAGGTCCCACGGGCCCCATGGGAACCACAAAAAATAATTGTAATACAAAAGAAACAAGCCCCAAGAAACCATTCAGAGAACATCTTTGATATCCATAGTCATCGCGACACAACTTTTCTTAGATCAAAATCAGTTAGGTATACCAATCTACAAGACATAATTGTAATACTTAAAAGACGCGTGCCCCAGGAAAGCAATTTGACATCATATTTGATATCGAGAGGCTTCATGACACAACATTTCCTAGATCAAAATCAGTTAGGTACACCGGTCTTGTTGAAACTCAAAGGGGTTGGGAAATGGGGCTCTTTTGCAAATGACTAAGATTCAATGATTGTAACGTTTTTTGATTCTCACCGGGTTGGACAATGTTAGGAATTTTCAGTCTCCAATCCTTTAATTAGAACCTCACGTCACATAGTTCACCAATAAAAGAGTTGTGGTTATTTATCACCTATTTCATTGCATGTGCAATGATGCTTTCACATTTGTTTACATTTCCATTGTACATTCAACACTAATTTGTAGGGTAGATAGATTTGTGTACTAGTTAGTTAATGAGTTAACCCTCCTGTCCCCCGTTTACACACAAAGGTGAGGCACACTTCATTGGTATAAGAGCACTCTAAATCTGCTCTTAGAGTACGAACTCTAAATCTGAAATCCTCATGTTGGGAAGATCAAAACTCTAATATCACTGTAATGTCCCTTTCTAGGGATGAAAATGAAAATCAAGGCAATAACACAAACCCCAAGTGAAGTAAATTTTGATCTTTATAACAACAGATCTAATATTCCTTAAAACCCTAGCAACGAACTATATAGGGACTTCAACTCACCATACAACCATGCAACAACTAAAAATGCTTCTAAATGATTATTTCAAGTACGACAACTTTTATCTATCCAAATTACATCAAAATAATGGAGAAAATAAGTGATTATACCCAACTATAATTAATTTTATGGCAGCAATAGGGAAGCCACAAACAAGGGCTAAAAGTGATAGATAAACTCCTCCAAGAATGACCAAAATGTATATTCCAGCCTTATAAAATATGATAAATCTGAATATCAAAGAATAATGAAGTTTTGTGCCCTAGAAGGCACCCAAATCCTTTTCTACCCTAGTTGCTCCCTAGGAGAGGGGCTTCAAACATTGTCAAAATCCTTTGTATGACTCCTCCTTTATGCGCTAGATGCAAACCAGTAAGATGGTCTTCAATGAAAGTCTTCAACACCACCAAATTGAAGGGTTTTTGTCCTCTAATCTCCCACAATGAAGGGTTTCATTCTCCTTGGATGCCACACTAATGGATTGTCGCCCAATAGTGGAATGGAGTAAGAGCAATCATCCCTAGAGACCAAGTATAAAGTGTATATGCCAAAAAATGATTTGCAAATGAGCATCAAGACTCTTCTTATACCCTTGGTTGGCGGCAAGAGTCATAAGAGTGTAGACCGACCTCTTAAGCTTACTTTATCTTGTATTTCCATGTTGGAAACTTTCCAACCTTGCTGACCTCATAAGGAAATTACTTTATCTTTTAATTGCATGTTGAGAGCATTATAATCCAACCGACCTGCCTCGAAACGCAAAACACAAAAAAACTAAAAATAAAACATAATTATGAATAAAGAAACTGAAATATAGCTCACGTTCTTCCCTTGTTCAACTTCTTCTTGCCCACGGAAAGGAAGATGAGCAAGAAGTCTTCAATTTATATTATTTCGAAAAAGAGGATATTACAGTCCTCCCTTCCCAAATTTGCTTGCCCCTCAAATAAAATGCAAGCTCCTGAATCCCAGATAATTCTATGTGGCTCCTTCTTTGATGTACCTACACATGAAACAAACATATAAAAAAAAAAAGGGTATTTAACAACACTTTTACAATTTCTTCATCATGCCGTAGGGACATGATAACTAGCTCCCTTCCTTTGTTTGTCATCATCTCATAATTTCCATCCAAATGATGGATTCCCCAAACTTCGGTAATGCTTTCCCAAAAACAGTTGTAACCTTGAATTTTTCTTTCAAAAATCAGAATGTTAGTGGCTTTCCCAAAAACGAACATAAATCAACCACAAACATGCTAAGGTTAGTAGTAGTTTGGATCTTCTTCAACCTTATAATTGGAGGCTCTTTTCTTTGTGTCTCATAAGTAGGAAGGTGGCTAGAAAAGTTGTGAAGATTAGTTGAAAAGAGGGTACTTCAAAATAATCCACACTATTAATAACGTGGGGTCTGAAAACACCCCAACATTGATGGAATAAGTCCCAACAATGCCCAAGAACAACCATTTACTAACTCCAATGATTGAATCTACTTGTACGACATCAAATATAAAACTATCACATGGCTTACCCACTTCCCATATCAAGCATCTCGCTGCCCCAGTCATGGTAACTATCCTACCATCACTGTTTTCCCAATGAGCTGATATAGGAAAAAGAAAACAATAAGCAAATTCCCGTTGCTTGGCTACCATGAATCCCTCCGTTAACATGCCTTGGATTCTCCTTTCTTTATCTTCAATCCAAAATTCCTATCTTTTTCCTGGGCAATTGAGAATGAGTTCCCCCAAAAACTGAATTGCATTCCAAGAACAAATTCTTTCTCAGGTGAAACAAGAAATTCAATGCAAAATTTGTACCTATCCATGAGAAGAGTGAGGTTGTCCCCTTGGTTATGGTGATCATGGAGCCTTTGTAACCAACCGTACTCAACCGCATCCTTCTTGCAAATTTCGCTTCCATAAAATTATGTATGGTGCCATAAGTTGCAAGCATGGTGGCTTCTTGGCCATGATTGGTTGATAAGTATGTACGTCATACACCAAAATAAGAATGCAGCCCTTTCTTCTTATTCTCCTTACCCTTTTCCCAAGCATGGAACAATGGGTCAGCCCCTCATCAATAAGAAAATTAGAATTGGGATTTCTTTAGATGATCCCAATGTAACAATGACTTAGCAAAAGAGGGCTACAAGGAGTATCTTTTAGGAATAGAACTACTAGGCTTACCAACTTGTATGTATACCAATGAGACCTGGTGGTGGCTTATTTGAATAATGACTGCAGCACTAAATCTGAAATTCTGAGCTATATTTCTCCATAGTACACTCCCCTTGTGACCAGTAACCACCCACATACTTAGTTGGTGACCTTTTGCATGGATACCCAACCATGAAGCAATTCTACCATGTTTATCTTGCGCTGATCTAGCATTATACTTAGCAAAAGGGGGCTACAAGGAGTATCTATTAGGAATAAAACTACTAGGCTTACCAACTTGTATGTATACCAATGAGACCTGGTGGTCGCTGATTTGAATAATGACTGCAGCACTAAATCTGAAATTCTGAGCTATATTTCTCCAAAGTACACTCCCCTCGTCACTACTAACCACTCACATACTTTGTTGGTAACCTTTTGCATGGATACCTAACCATGACGCAATTCTACCATGTTTATGTTGCGCTGATCTAACATTATACTTGGCTGTAACTAAAGACTCCCAATCTTGAAGTATTACTTTCGTTCCCTTATCCATGAAGCTTGACTCCACACTTTGGTAGTTAAGAGTGCGATCTCCCAATGAATGTAACCATTGGAGCCCATGCACAAGATTTATGTCAGTTATGCCAATCATAATATAATAATCACATTCCTCATGCTATCCCAATGTGAAATGGATTTGGGGACACCTTGTGCATGGCATGGAGTAGACATCCGCTATCTTCCACCTTCAAATCCACCTTTGCCCTCAAGCTCTCATCAATGAAACTGTAAGTAGCTCCATTATCAATCAAAACCATGACTCCTTGTCGAGGGAGGGTAGAATCCTTCACGACATTGTTAGGATACATAATAAATTCAAAACAATCCTTAGACAAATTTCTTTCTTACCATATGCATGGTGTAGCAATATCAAGGACTTCCTCTTTCTTACAATTCAAAGGATCAACCGGAACCCAAACTTTTATGTCTATATAATCTTGCAAGAAAAGATCTGTGTCATATGTTACGAACAAGTTCGTCACATTACAAGGCATCAAACATGACATGTGACCTTTTGCAACAAGCTGCCCATAATGACACAAGTATGACAATGACATAAGAGGAGATAAAATGTGATTTTTTTCATCATACCTTGTACTGCCAACAAGGATCCCACCATTTTTTGATGGTACTTGTTTCGAACCTCTCCGGAACTCACCCCAAGGTGATAAACTCCCTCAACTTGCCCATCATTGACTGCTGCTTAGAAATTTCTAGTGAACTGAAAATAATCATGAGGAACCGGAAGTGCACTTCCTTCATGGACATACCCTTCTGTAATGTCATCCTCTTTACCCTTATGCAAATTTGATTACTTTTCAACATTTAGCCACATTCACCCATTAGAAACCAATGAAATTTCATTAAATATTAAAGAACTATTACCTTGGGACTCATTCTCCATGATTTCCCTTTCCTTTCTAGGCTCATGCTTGAAAATCTCATCAAAATTTGATGACTTCATGCTGCTGTTCTGAAAATCAGTCAAGAGCTCAACTTTGGCAATGGTGATTGGGGCTTCGAGGGCTCCCATGGCTTGCTCCCTTTCGTTGTCCAACAACTTCGATTGTTCTTCTTCCTTCTTTGGCTCAAGTTCCTTGATGTTTACCTCTACACCTTGCATGATGGATTCCTCCATTACTTGCAACCCTAATACTTACTCTTGTGGAGCTCGTGATCTAGGCTTGGGCCTTGATCTTCCCTTGCTTACTACCATGAACTTGGCAAATAACATGGCATTGCTTACTCCTCATACCATGTAGCAATGTTGACCACTTTGGATGGCAGAGCATTATTGACCCCCTTTGAAGAGCTCCTTCCACCATTCGGATCCTGAAGGGTATGGATCAGCTAAGCCATTTTATTGGCCAATTTCTCTTGCCCTAGGGCAAGGCTTTTGAATCTAGCGTAAAAAATTCTATCTGCCATTTATTGTAATATCCCTTTTTGGGAGGTTAATCAAATTTTATTAATCTACTTACAATGGAAGTAAACTTAGAAGAGAAACTCTTCTAGGTTCACCTCAACTAACCCAGTGTCAGCTTCAATACAATCCAAATAAGGTGGGAGTGAGCCAAGGTAAGGGTTCAGATGAGCTATCTAGTCGGAATTAACACTTCTTTAACCAATTAAATTGCAGAAGTAAAAAAATAAATTAAACTGTTGAAAATAACTGCAAACTTCAAAAATTAATATTTTCCTTAATATTGACTTTTTTTGCATGAAACCAAATGTAGATGGAAGATAAAATTAGGAGCTTTCAAAGGAACCAACAATCAAAAAAATTTCACCCACTTAAACCCACTCAAACCAGCCCCCAAATCTGCAGATCAAGTCGATAGGGTTAGGGACAAATAATTAAATTTATTCAAGCTCTTTTTCCTTCACTTCCCATCCCAATAAATGTTGTTTCAGATCTGCAATAAATAGTTTATAACAACAGCTTGGAAAACCTTTAA
Organism: Taxus chinensis; assembly: GCA_019776745.2. NCBI lineage: Eukaryota > Viridiplantae > Streptophyta > Pinopsida > Cupressales > Taxaceae > Taxus > Taxus chinensis. The sequence goes on from CM034149.1 coordinate 740,504,665, forward strand.
AAAACCCTTCCAAAACACCGTCATCAATTATCCAGGTAAGTCGATTTGCATGAAATATATTCCAGCAGTGTTAGCAGAACAAAATATTATTAAAATGATCACAATATGCCCCAATTAGATGCAAAAATAAATCAGATTGTAAGCTTCTTGTGTAACCTTATAAAATCATGTCAAAATGCTTCATATCAAGTCGATTTGAGCTTACTAAAAATCTGGGATGAACAAGTGTTTGAGCACTTGAAACACCTCTAAACAAGCTTAAAATTACCCTAGGCAATTCAATTTCATCAAGGGAAAACCGGTAGCGTATAATAAATTGCATTCACCATAAATCACTGTCAACACCCTCTTAAAACAAGCTTGAACAAGTGTTTGAGCACTTGAAACACCTCTAAACAAGCTTAAAATTACCCTAGGCAAGTCGATTTCATCAAAGGAAAACCAGTAGCATATAATAAATTGCATTCACCATAAATCACTGTCAAAACCCTCTTAAAACAAGCTTGAACTCTTTCCAAAAATGGTGACTCACATATATGGAATAAAAATGCACATTGCTCATCAATTCATAGCTCTCAAAGGGCACGCACACTCTACAATAGGTGGTGTTGATGAACACCTTTTGTTTTTTGATCACAAGTGGGCATACATCCTTCTTCAAGCATGAAGATAAGTTATAATAACCGTCAACATGTGAAAAGGAGAGCCAAAATCTAGGAGAGAATATTTATTTAAAATTTTCTTGGAAAACATACTCAAAACAAATATTAAATGCATGGGGAAATTAAATCAAATCGGGCCCATATGGATCGACCCATGCTTAAAATAAATTGATTTATTCTAAATAACAATCATTAAATAATTCCCAGGAAATGCGACTTGCTTAGTCACTTTATTCACCTTCAAAATAAATAATTATTATCCTAAGGTAATCGATTTTTTTTTTTTTTTGATTTGCCTAATTAAAATATATTTTGATTTTTAAACTCACATGTGCAAATCGAATTTCTCTTATTTTAATTTTTATTTTAAAAGGAGGACATTACATTTATCTTCTTGCAAGAAACCCTCATTTTAGGAATACTAAAGCTCTGATACCACTGTATGTCCCTTTATAGGAATGGGGCAAAGATTTCAAATCTAGCATCAAAAATTCTATCTGTCATTTATCTTCTTGCAAGAAACCCTCAGTTTAGGAAGACTGAAGCTTTGATACCATTGTAATGTAATTTTTTAGGGCTGAAATTGAACCCTCTGGCTGGGAAGACAAAATCTTTGATACCACTGTAATGTCACTTTCTAGGGATGAAACTGAAAATCAAGGAAATACCACAAACCCCAAGTGAAGTAAATTTTGATCTTTATAACAACAGATCTAATATTCCTTAAAACCCTAGCAGCGAACTGTATAGGGACTTTAACTCACCATATAACCATTCAACAATAGCTGAAATTGCTTCTAAATAATTATTTCAAGTAGGACAACATTTATCTATCCAAATTACATGAAAATAATGGAGAAAATAAGTGATTATACCGAGTTGTAATTAATTTTATCGCAGCAACATGGCAGCCACAAACAAGGGCTAAAAATGATAGATAAACTCTTCCAAAAATTACCAATATGTAGATTGCAGTCTTATAAAATATGATAAATTTGAATATCAAAGAATAATGAAGTTTTGTGCCCTAGAAGACACCTAAATCTTCTTCTACCTTAGTCGCTCCCTTGGAGAGGGGCTCCAAACAATGTCAAAAGCCTTTGTATGACTCTTCCTTTATGCCCTAGATGCAAACCAACAAGATGGTCTTCAATGAGAATTTTCAACACCATCAAATTGAAGGGTTTCCGTCCTCCAATCTCCCACAAGGAAGGGTTTCGTTCTCCTTGGATGCCACACTAATGGATTGTCGCCCAATAGTGGAATGGACTAAGAGCAATCATCCCTAGAGACCAAGTACAAAGTGTATATGCCAAAAGATGATGTGCAAATGAGCACCAAGACTCTTCTTATACCCTTGGTTGGTGTTAAGAGTCATAAGAGTGTATACCGACCTCTTAAGCTTGTTTTATCTTTTATTTACATGTTGGAAACTTTCCAACCTTGCCGACCTCATAAGGGGCTTACTTTATCTTTTAATTGCATGTTCAGAGAATTAGAACCCAATTGACCCCGCCTTGAAACAAACAACAAAAAAAAAACATAAATATGAATAAAGAAATTGAAATATAACTCAAGTTCTTCCCTTGTTCAACTTCTTCTTGCCCACGGAAAGGAAGATGAGAAAGAAGTCTTAAATTTATATTATTTCGAAAAATAGGACATTACAACCCTCCCTTCTCAAATTTGTTTGCCCTCAAGCAAAATGCAAGCTCCTGGATCCCAAATAATGCTACGTGGCTCCTTCTTTGATGTACCTGCACATGAAACAACATATCAGCGAAAACAAGAGTCTTTAACAACACTTTTACAATCTCTTCATCATGCTTGTCATCATCTCATAATTTCCATTCAAATGATGGATTCCTCAAACTTCAGTAATGCTTTCCCAAAAACAGTTGTAACCTTGCATTTTTCTCTCAAAAATCAGAATGTTAGTGGCTTTCTCAAAAATGTTTGTAATTGGCATTTTTTTCTCTTAAATCAGCCGCAAATATGCGAAGGTTAGTAGTAGTGTGGAATTTCTTCAACCTTAAAATTGGAGGCTCTTTTCTTGGTGTCTCATAAGTAGGAAGGTGGCTGGAAAAGTTGTGAACAATAGTTGAAAAGAGGGTACAACAGCTGTAATCATGACCTCTCTTCAAAATATTCCACACTATTAATAACGGGGGGGCTTAAAAACACCCCAACATTGATGGAATAAGTCCCAAAAATGCCCAAGAACAACCATTTACTAACTCCAATGATTGAATCTACTTGTATGACATCAAATATAAAAATATCTCATGGCTTACCCACTTCCCATATCAAACATCTTGTTGCCCCCGGTTATAGTGACTATCCTACCATCTCACTGTTTTCCTAATGAGCTGATACATGAAAAAGAGAAGAATAAGCAAATTCCCCTTGCATGGCTACCATGAAATCATCCTTAAACATGCCTTTGTCTTGAATCCAAAATTCCAATCTTTTTCTCGGGAAATTGAGAGTGAGTTCCCCTAAAAACTGATCCATTGCATTCCAAGAACAAATTCTATCTCAGTCGATACAAGAAATTCAATGCAAAGTGCATACCTATCCATGAGAAGAGTGAGAGCTGTCCCCTTGGTTATGGTGTGGAGCCTTTGTAACCAACTATACTCAGCCCCCATCCTTCTTGCGAATTTCCCTTCCATGAAATTATGTATGGTACCATGAGTTGTAACCAACCGTACTCAGCCCCATCCTTCTTGCAACTTTCCCTTCCATGAAATTATGTATGGTACCATGAGTTGCAAGCACTATGACTCCTTAGCCACGAAGAAGACCCTTCACCTTGATTGGTTGATAAGTATGTACGTCATACACCAAAATAAGACTGCATCCCTTTCCTCTTATTCTCCTTACCCTTTTCCCAAGCATGGAACCATGGGTCAGACCCTCGTCAGTAAGAAAAACAAAATTGTGATCCTTCTTTAGATGACCCCCGATGTGACAATGACTTAGAAAAAGAGGGCTACAAGGAGTATCTATTAGGAATAAAACTACTAGGATTACCAACTTGTATGTATACCAATGAGACCTGGTGGTGGCTAATTTGAATAATGACAACAACACTAAGTCTGAAATTCTGAGCTATATTTCTCCAAAGTACACTCCCCTTGTCACCACTAACCACCCACATACTTTGTTGGTGACCTTTTACATGGATACCCAACCATGAAGCAATTCTACCATGTTTATTTTGCACTGATCTGACATTATACTTGGCTGTAACTAAAGACTCCCAATCTTGAAGTACTACTTTCTTTCCTTTATCAAAGGAACTTAAATCCATACTTTGGTAGTTAAGAGTGAGCTTTGCCAATGAATATAACCATTAGACCCCAAGCACAAGATTTATATCAGTTATGCCAATCATAATAAAATCATCACATACCTCATGCTCTCCCAATGTGAAATGGAGTTGGGGACACCTCCTTGTGTGTGCCATCTGCTATTTTGACCGGGACACCTTGAAATCCACCTTTGCCCTCAAGCTCTCATCAATGAAAATTTAAGTAGCTCCATTATCAATCAAAACCGCGACTCCTTGTCCATGGAGGGTAGAATCCTTCTCAACTTTAGGATACATAATAAATTCAAAACAATCCTCCGTCAAATTTCTTTCTTACCATATGCATGGTGTAGCAATATCAAGGACTTCCTCTCTCTTACAATTCAAGGGATTAATCAGAACCCAAACTTTTATGCCCATATAATCTTGCAAGAAAAGATCTGTGTCATATGTTACTCACAAGTTCGTCACATTACAAGGCATCAAACATGATATGTGATCTTTCTCAACAAGCTGCCCATAATGACACAAGTATGGCAGCGACACAAGAGGAGATAAAATGTGATTTTTTTCATCATACCTTCGGCTGCCAACAAGAATACCACCATTTTTTTGATGTTACATGTTTGGAACATCTCCGGAACTCACCCCAAGGTAATAAACTCTCTCAAATTGCCCATCATTGACTGCTGCTTAGAAATTTCCAGCGAACTGAAAATAATGATGAGGAACCGGAAGTGCACTTCCTTATTCGACATACCCTTCCATATTGTCATCCTCTTTATCCTTATGCAAATCTGATTTCTTTTCAACATTTAGCCACATGTACCCATTAAAAACCAATGAAACTTCATTAAATATTAAAGGACTATTACCTTGGGACTCATGCTCCATGATTTCCCTTTCCTTTCTAGGCTCATGCTTCAAGCTTTCATCAAAATTTGATGTCTTCATGCTGCTGTTCTAAAAATCAGTCAAGAGCTCAACTTTGGCAATGGTGATGGGGGCTTCTAGGTTTCCTATGGGTTGCTCCCTTTCAATACCCAACAACTTCGGTTGTTCTTCTTCCTTCTTTGGCTCAAGCTCCATGGTTTCTACCTCTCCAACTTGAGGAGTTTATCATATTTTATAAGGCTTCAAATTTTTGATGTTCTTCATGACTATCCATACTTGTATGATGAAGATTTACCTTCTTTAATAATATGAATATGTATTTGAAGAGACATAATGCATATATATCTTCTAAGTTTGTTATTGTTTAGGTGAAGAGTATTTTCCTCTGAAGTCCTATAACAATGTGTACAAGAATTTCCTATTGTAAGGAAAAAGTGGGATGAATTAGTGAAACATTGGGCACCCTACAACATTTGTGGTCTCAAAATGTAGTATTGGTCTTAACTACTATTTACAAGTTGTAATGGAATTCTTTCCTTGTGAAGCCATGGTGCAAATCGAATTTCATTCCATGGAGATGATATAGAAATCCAAGAAGTAAAAAGGCCCAACCTATGTTTTCCTCCCTCTTACAAGATGAAGCCTTCAGGAAACACTCAAAATTGCTTTGCATGATAATGATCTTGCAATGGACTACCTTTTCCTAAGCCACAGGGGACTACTCAACCAAAGTTAAGAATGGCTGTTGGCTAGATTTTCTGCATAGCATCAAACCTAGGCAGTCATGAGATAAATCTCCCTCATTTAACCGGTGAGGCTCCCGTGTCAGATTTGTCAATATAAATGTGTTTTTATCTATCAGGGGTTTTACTTTAACTACTTAGTTCATGAACCATAACTAAGAAGTTCTGCAGCAAGTAAGCAGCTGTTTAAGAAAGGAAAAATGATATAAGAAGAAAGTCAAGATATTACAGAGAAGAAGTAAGGAAGATGTGCATCCCAATTAGTAGATAGCAGAGCTAATTGCATGCACATAGAAGAAACTTAATAGATTTGAACACACAGAATTATAAAACAAAGGCAGTTCTAGATCCAGATCTAAAATAACACAAAGTTTACTTTAAAGATCTAAGATTTAAAAGCAAGAAACACAGTACGCCGTGACACAAAGTTCTCCGGAAACCTGCTTCTTTGTATTCCTCTGCAACAAGTGGCTCTCAGGGGTTCAACACAAAGTCTAGAACACAAGATTGCTTCCTACAAATTCTGATCGATGATTAACCCGGAGGTTCTTCTCCTACTTATAGAATGTAGGAGGGGCAATTACAAGTTGGAAGCTTTAGTTGAACTGACATATGTGGAAGTCATAAAGAAACAACTGGCAATCTTCCTCCTGGAATTCCTTTTTGCATGACATGTATGATTTGCAACTGAAAATAGAACCTTCTATTTTGCACGCCTGCCACCTATCTCCAAGTAATTGAATTCTTCAAGTAATGGCTTTTAAACCAATCACTTAAGTTGTATAATTGAATTGATCGCTCAATTACTTTGTCGAAGGAAAGAAGAAGGAAGAGGAAAGTTGACTTTATCGGAGGAAAGAAGAAGGAAGAGGAAAGCTAACTTTGTCTTTTTTCATGTCTGCATGCAGCTGATTCAAACTGGATCTAGAAACATGCTGGAATTAGTTGGATCTTGAAGCGGCTGGATCTGGAAACAAGCTGGAATTGCAAGCAGTTGGAATTGGAAGCAAGCTGGAATTTTGCCTTCGCATTGTCTTCTCTTCATGGGCTACATTCGAAACAAGAGGATGGAGCCTTTGTGCTAGAAGCTTTTGCAACTATAAGATCTGGATCTGGATCTGCATATGGATTTGCACCTGCATAACAAATTCTGGCAACTGGGCTATGGATGGAAAAGCTGCAACTCGAATAATTCCACTGCTTTTAATCTGCACGCATGAGTGAAGTTTCTCCTGCACTGGATTTGTCTATCAATTCAGCAAGAGGTTTCGAGCCTAGATCTGTGTCTCCAGTATCTGTAAATTTAGAAGTGATGCATGACTCCGTTGTGCTTTCTTCTTCATCTTTCTTTGCCATAGCTTTGTCTATCTTTGTCTGAATAATTCTTTTTCTTCTTATTTAACTGGAATTCTTCAAAATTGGTGCAGATCTGGACAATTCTTCAGATTCGAAGGATATATGCAATGTATTGGACATTGATAAAAGCTCATTTTCTTTTGTAAAGCACCTGTAATGAATTCCTGTAATTTATTCAGACAAAAATGGCCACCGGAGCATGAATAGTGAATTTTAATTGTAAAAAATCTGCACTTTTCAAGCCTGCTGCCCCAAAAAAATGGTGTTTAATTTGCACATAAAGAGAGCATGAATCCTTTCAACAACACATGAGCTCCTGTAACACCTGTGTAAACAATTATGCAGACAAAGATCAACCTCCTTCAAAGCATGCGCCAAATCTGGAAGCTTTTAGCCTTGTTAGCACTTTGTCTGAACAAAATCCTTCCTCTAATGGGGCGCACTTTTCCTCCTGGCTGCAATTCTTTACCTGTGAATTAAATTATTCACCCATATGGCTGCCCATGCTTATATAACCTTCACAATTCTATAATTAATAATTGCCCTAACAATTAAAGGCAATTAATTAATTAAAAATCATGTTTTTCTCTTTTAAAAATAGCATGTTTAAGGATAGCCATCCAATAAATTAAATTAATCCAATTTAATCCTTCACACAGCACTTCACTCAAGCTCCACAGTGTGCTTTGACCATAGCCACTGAAAATAGAATTTAATATAATCTTTTAATACTTTAAAAAGTATTAATTCCTTCTCAAAAGGGGCTGCATTAAATAAATTAAATTTATTTAATTTTGGAATTCTATTTCCAATTGATTTATTCCCTTTTGCTTTTGTTGACTTTTCCACAAGCCTAGGTGTCAAAATTGGGTGAATAAATATTAACAAATATTTATTTAATGCATTATTATTCACCCAAGGTGGGTCGCACTTTTTTGCATAATAGAATTCTATTTTTAAGAATTTCTGACAATGGGATTTTTTACCCTGCAAGGCAGCCCCGGAAATCCCATGATCCACTTAAGTGATTTGACTTTGACAATGGGATTATTTACCCTGCAAGGTAGGCAATAAAATCCCGTGATTTCACTTAAGTCACTTTTCTTTTATTTCACCATGGAAATTTTTACCCTGCAAGGCAGACAATAAATTCCTGCCTGCCTGCAGCCTCTAAGTTTCCCACTGCAGCTTAAGTGAATTTTATATTACGGGAAAAAGTACCCTGCTAAGCAGATACAAAATTCCCACCTGCCTGCTGCTTCTATTTTTCCCACTACAGCTTAAGTGAATTTTATATTACGGGAAAAAGTACCCTGCTAAGCAGATACAAAATTCTCACCTGCCTGCTGCTTCTATTTTTCCCACTGCAGCTTAAGTGAATTTTCTATCACGGGAAAAAGTACCCTGCAAGGCAGGCAATAAAATCCCACCTGCCTGCTGCTTCTATTTTTCCCACTGCAGCTTAAGTGAATTTTATAACATGGGAAAAAGTACCCTGCTAGGCAAGTATAAAATTCCCATCATGCTTGCGGCTTCTATTTTTCCCATCGCAGCTTAAATCCTTTGTTTTCCAAAAATGCGCCCATCCCCGCAGGGGCTTTTCTGTGCACGACTTCGCTTTTTTCCAGTGATCCAGACCTCCGATGGCGACTTCCTCCGGGCATAATGTGCGTATATGTTTTCCAGCTGCTCCAGGCCAAAAATCGGGCTTACCCGGCGAGGGAATTGCTCCAGAGAAATTTCACAGAAAACAAAACGGGGCACCACAAAAACACAAAAAATTGCCAAAAGTTACAAATAAAGCCCAAAACTTAAAATAAGTTAAAATCCTTCTGGCACATAGGAATAATAACATATTCGCTCATAATAGAGTTAAAACAGAGCGCAAATAGTCTCATACGGGGCTCAAAATAATTAAATACAAATTTCCCGCAGACAAATCTCGACGACAGAATAAAACAATTTTGGGCATCTGGGTATTTGGCGAAAAGGGCTAATATGGCTCTTTGGGATTATCTTGACGCAATACAAGAACTTTCAGGCAATAAAAACAACAAACGACCCATTATTTTAAAAGTACGAAATTTTTTCGGATAGGGTAGTCCCAGATTTCAGGGTGAAATCTGAGTGACACCAATGGCCAAACCTCCGATTTTGATGTTCCACTTTTTGTGAAAATCAATTTCTTGATGACACTCATTGATGTTTAAGAACAAGAGAATATTTTTAAAACCAAGAATTGGGTCAAGGGACAACAACTTTTTGTCATCATTGACGCTAGAAGCCAGAAGAATGTTACTGTAAATGATTTTACGAAGCATTTAGGCCTAATCATAGTCAAAGTTACATTCCAATGCACATGCTTTTGAGTATGGCATTGTGCTCATGTGTGAATTCGTCACTTGTGATGTGGAACCACTTAAAATTTGTAATGTTCCCCTTGGTAAACAATAGTTGAATGATGAAGATGCCATCTTCTATAACAATAAAATATGTATGTGAAAAATACGAAGACATACAATCACATTGCTTTGTCACACATCAAATTAATCTCAATCCAAATCTCCACTTCAAAATATTCCTCTCTATATGTCAATTTGGGAGAGCATTGAGACCGATAGAAAATCCAAGAACTCATTTCCTAAGGGAGGAATTGACGAAGTTCTCTACCTGGTTGTAATCCAATCATCCATACACGAAATAAGGGTAATTTGTTACCTGCATTGACTATTGTGCCATCAACATGAATTTGGGAGAGCACTGAGACCGATAGAAAATCCAAGAACTCATTTTCTAAGGGAGGAATTGACGAAGTTCTCTACCTGGTTGTTGTCCAATCATCCATACACGAAATAAGGGTAATTTGTTACCTGCATTGACTATTGTGCCATCAACATGAATACATGCATATCATTATATCCCCGACTATCGTGCATTGACTATCATGCCATCAACATGAATACCTACATTGACTATTGAGGTCTTGAAGAATGACCCAAAACATAAGATATTAGTAAAAGAACACAATTTTTCCCATATGAAAATTACAAATGTCTACCTATGGAAATCTCAAATAATTAACATAGATACATTGAAAAATAGTTATCCTTTACCTTGCATTGATGATATTTTGGACAAACTCCGAGGTGTGTACTAATTTATAAAAATCAATCAAAATCTAGTCATCACCAAGTTCTAGTCAACATAGAAGACATCTGTAAAGAATTCTTTTCATGTTTTTAGGTGTAATACGCCTTTTAGGTCCTCCGACTCTGTCAACTACCGCCAACTCCTCATTCTAGCATCGTTATCCATTTAGGGTCCAAGCCAATCACGACGTCTTGGTGTTCCATGGAAAATATGATGTTAGTAGGTGGATTAAGTTTGACAGCAATATCTTCTCAAGCCCAATAATGATGTATAAGAGATTTTTCTTTTGCTAAGGCAATAAAGGGATCGATCAGTGTAACATTATACACCCTTCAACATGGGACAAAGAAAGCATGTGCACACTAGTCACAGGGGGGCACTCAAATTTCCCATAACCATACACCATACACTAACGTTTCAGACATGTCTTGGATATTAGTGAACTTTTCTGTATAGGTGGTCAAAGTGCCAAGAAATCAAGGGGAGAGAATTTGACACCTAGAGTACGCTGGTAGAAAGGTCAGAAAACATTGATGGGTCAAACGCAAGCAATTATTGTGTCAAAGAAAACCTATCCTTGTCATTATTGACACTGGAAGCTGGAGAAATGTCATTGCATATGATTCTACAAAGTGTTTAGGCCTTATCATAAAAGCACATCCTCCTTTGGGTGTTTTCAACAACGGGATGTCAAAGTGATCTGCTAAATCACATTTGAGTAGAGAACTGTATGCCCATGTGCGATTCTGTTATTTGTGTTGTGGCACGACTTGAAATCTATGATGTTTTTCTTGATAAGACATACTTATATGATGAAGATGCTACCTTACATAACAATACAAAGATGTATTTTATGAGCACGAAGGCATACCATCACATTGCTTTTTCCTGCATCAAATCAAAATCTCATTTCCACTACAAAATTTTCCTCTCTAATATAGATCACTCGGGAGAAGAATGAGATTTGAAGAAAAATATTGGAACTCATTGACCAAGGGAAGATTTGACCAATGTTTGTAGTCTAATTATCCATACACAAAAATGACAGTTTGTTACCTTATTGACTATTGTGCTCTCAAAAAGAATATTAAGAACTTGCATAGGTCAAAGAAAACCTATCATTGTCATCATTGACACCGGAAGTTGGAGAAATGTCATTGCAAATGATTCTACAAAGTGTTTAGGCCTTGTCAGAAGAGCACATCCTCCTTTGGGTGTTTCAACAACGGGATGTCAAAGTGATCTGCTACTGCACATTTGAGTAGAGAATTGTGTATGCTCATGTGTGATTCTGTTACTTGTGTTGTGGCACCACATGAAATCTCTGATGTTTTTCTTGGTAAGGCATACTTGTATGATGAAGGTTTTACCTTACATAACAATACAAAGATGTATTTTATGAGCCCAAAGGCATACCATCACATTGCTTTTTCCTGCATCAAATCAATCTCAATACAATATTTCCACTTCAAAATTTTCCTCTCTAGTGTAGATAACTCATTCACCAAGGGAAGATTTGACCAGTGTTTGTAGTCTAATCATCCATACAGAAAATGACAGTTTGCTACCTAATTGATTAATGTGCTCTCAAAAAGAATATTACGAACTTGCATGTGAGAACCACTGAGATTTGAAGAAAAATATAAGAACTCATTGACCAAGGGAAGATTTGACCATTGTTTGTAGTCTAATCATCCATACAAAAAATGACAGTTTGTTACCGTATTGACAATCGTGCTCTTAAAAAGAATATTACGAACTTGCCTTGATGATCTTTTGGACAAGCTTTGAGGTGCTTGATACTTTCACAGAGATCAATTAGAAATCTGGTCATCACCAAGCTCTAGTCAACATAGAAGACATCTTGAAGACAACTTGTAAGCTAAAAGAAGGCTTGTATGAGTAGTTGTCTTGACCAATGCGCCCCTAACCTTCATCTTGCCTATGAACGGTATTCTTTGCCCATTCGTCAACATCTTTCCCTTTGTTTACTTTTATGACATCCTTATCTGTAACATGACATTGAAAGAGATTATCACACATGTTAAGAAGATTGTCGATGTACTTTGAATTGCAAATTGCATCCCAACAATCGAACTTAGATTTTCGGTGTCACTCGAGTTTAGTAATTTGGCAACATGAGTGATCATGATAGATTTCACGTGGATCCAAATACAATTTGAGGTCATTTAATAGTATACAATTGGCTTCATTCTTATAGAAGCGTATTTTCAACACAGACAAGAACTCAAAGTTACATGAAAAATTCAATAACTCATTGACAAGGGGAAGATTTGACCAATTTCTACAGTCTAATTGTCCATTCAAAAAAGGAAAGTTTTTTACTTATATTGACTATTGTGCCCTTGACAAGAATATTGTGAAAATATGCATCCTTTACCTTGCATTGATGATCTTTTGCACAAGATTGGAGCTGCATAATATTTTACAAAGATCTATCACAAATCTGGTCATCACCAAGTTCTAGTCAACATAGAAGCAAGGTTGTAGGATACAACACCCCTACTGCTAGGGTGCACATATCCGCGTGCCGGATGCGGATATGCTATCGATGCAACTTGGATGCGGTCCAGATACTACACCCATTCGTATCTAGATATGAACCCATAAGTGGGCCATATTAGATACAGTGGGAATATGGTATGAAGGCCAGCTATAGCCATCGCTGATTTAAAAGATAAAAAATCAACAAAAAAAAACCCCTTCAAAAGGCTAAAAAGTTGCTTAAAAACTGCAAATGACCTATAATGCAATTTAGCAACAATAATTGAGGACATGGTGAGTGTTGATTTGCTATTTTACAGTGGGATATGGTATGAAGGCCAGCTATAGCCATCGCTGATTTAAAAGATAAAAAATCAACAAGTGGGCCATATGAACCCATAAGTGGGCCATATTAGATACAGTGGGATATGGTATGAAGGCCAGCTATAGCCATCGCCTGATTTAAAAGATAAAAAATCAACAAAAAAACCCCTTCAAAAGGCTAAAAAGTTGCTTAAAAACTGCAAATGACCTATAATGCAATTTAGCAACAATAATTGAGGACATGGTGAGTGTTGATTTGCTATTTTACATTAAACTTTCGCTTTGGATTTGGTCAACCTGCAATTCTTTTGATTTGTTTCCTTTGGCCTGCTCTGTTTGTTTTCTTCCATTTTGTGTATTTTCTGTTGGCCTAACACAACCTGCAATTTTTTTAATACATTGCATACCCAACTTCCTACCTTTCCCCGTGGCTAGGATTGTGTAATTTTCTTGTAATTTTAATCCAATCTATAAATTTGCTTATAATTTAAATTGATAATTATTATTTATTTATTTATTTTAATTTATAATCTAGATTATCATAATATTTTAAATATCATATATGTGTCGTGGACCAACTCGTATCTGATACCATATCTGTATTCCACATCCTCATCTGTATGAGTGGTTTGCATATACCAACACATCCCTAACCATCATCTTGTGTATGAAAAATATTATTCGCCCTTTTTCAAACACCTTTTCCATTGTCTACTTTATGACATGCTAATCTATAGCATGACTTTGAAAGAGAATATCACACACAATCAGGAAGATTCTCGATGCACTTTGCACTCGCAAATTGTTAGAAAACCTAAACTCAAGGATAAAATGAAGAGGAATTGGACTGCACATCAAATGCATGTGTCCTTCATTTTATCATGTTGAGAGTAGTTACAATGTAGTTGGAAGAGTATTGAGATAGTTCATAATTGAAAACTATCAACTAACATGTATGTCTATAAATATATCCATAATATTCAATACCCCCAAATGAATTTATTGCAAACAATGCCAAGTTTGTCCCAAAATTTTACAAACAAGATAGGACAAAGAGATTTTGGCAGGCTGCTCCTTAGAAGAACATAAATGATAGAGATATCACTAGAATAAACCAACTGTTGAATATAGTGATGATAAATCTCAATATGCCTTGGTGCTGGGCATGATATATGAGATTCTTGACCATCTTCAGTACACCTTGATTGTCACAGAAAATGGAGAGTGGAGTAGGTGCAGTATGAGGAAGTTGAAGATCAAGGAGACTCTGACGAAGCCAAACCATTTCACAACTAACGTTGACAATTATATTGTATTCTCTTTCAGTGGAAGAGATATCCACAGTGGGTTGAAGCTTACTTTCCCCATGAAACAACTCCCAAGCCAAAAAATTATCCAGTGGTAGTTCTTCGGGTATGCATTGAACCTCCCCAATCAGAGCCTGTATAGCCAAACAATCTGAAATCTGTGACCCTGTGATAGAGAGTGCCAAAGTCAAGAGTACCTTTGACATATCAAAGAATACGTTTTCGTGCTCCCTAGTGTGTCAGTTTCAATTTAGACAAAAACCAAGTAAAATAGCTAACAAAAAAGCAAATGTTTGACCGTGTGGACATAAGTTATACTATGCTGTCCACCAACTTTCTATAGATCGATTCATCGGCTGGTGGTGAATCGTCATGAGCTGATAAATTCAACACTACCTCCATAAGTGTAGAAGTAGGATTATAATTAGACTTCCTACACTTCAACAACAAATTTGTAGCATACTTGACTTGAGCTATGAAAATCAAATGATCATGTTGCCAAAATTCTACACCTAGGCAATAGTGTAGGAGGCCTAAATTAGTCGTGTCTAAAGCAACACATAAATATGATTTTACTCATTGAATAGCAGTGGTCCCACTATTGTTACCCCTGTGATAGAGTGCCAAAGTCAAGAGTACCTTTGGCATATCGAAGAACCTCGTTTTCCTGCTCCCTAGTGTGTCAGTTTTAGTTTAGACAAAAATTGAGTAAAATAGCTAACAAGAAAACAAATGTTCAACCACGTGGATGTAAGATATATTAGGCCGTCCACCAAATATCTATAGATTGATTCATCGACCGGTGGTGAATCGTCATGAGCTGATAACTTCAAACCGACCTCCATAAATGTAGAAGTAGGATTATAATCAGACATGCTAAACTTCAACAACAAAATTTGTAGCATACTTGACTTGAGATATGAAAATCAAATGATCATGTTGCCAAAATCAGTCATGTCAAAAGCAACACCCTAGGCAATAGTGTAGGAGGCCTAAATCAGTCAATAGTGTAGGAGGCCTAAATCAGTCATGTCAAAAGCAACACATAAATATGATTTTACTCATTGAATAGAAGTGGCCCCACTACTGTGACCCTATGATAGAGAGTGTTCAAGTTAAGAGTACCTTTGACATATCGAAGAACTCGTTTTCCTATTCCCTAGTGTATCAGTTTCAGTTTAGACAAAAACCGAGTAAAATAGCTAACAACAAAAAAATGTTTCGACCGTGTGGACGTAAGCTATATTAGGTTGTCCACCAATTGTTTATAGATTGATTATCAGCAGTTGGTGAATCATCAACAACAAATGTAGAAGTAGAAGTAGAATTATAATCAAACATCCTAAAACTTCAACAACAAAATTTGTAGCATACTTGACTCGAGCTATGAAAATCAAATGATCATGTTGCCCAAAATTCTACACCTAGGCAATAGTGTAGTAGGCGTAAATCAGTTATGTCAAAAACAACACATAAATAAGATTTTACTCATTGAATAGTAGTGGCCCCATTAATCGAGGATCTTTCTTAAGCCTGTACAAGGACTTAATTAACTTGCAAACCAGATGTAGATGTTCATGATCACATGCCTGAAACTGATCAGGCTGCACCATATAGACTTTCTCCACCAAGTCTTTGTTTAGGAAGGCAGTTTTTACATCCATCTGAAAACCCTGCCATCCAAACTGAGCTGCAATTGAAAGAAGCATTTGAAAGGTGACCATCTTTGTAGTAGGAGCAAAAGCTTCTTCTTAAGTCTATGCCCTCCTGTTGTGGAAATGCTTTCACAACAAGACGTTCTTTGTACTTATTCAAAGGACCATCATCTTCGCACTTGATTTTGTATACCCATTTGTAGCCAATGGATTGAATTTGTAAGCCCGTACAAGGACTTAATTATCTTGCAAAACCATATGTTTAGGATCACATGCTTGAAATCTGCCAAGCTGCACCATATAGACTTCCTCTACCAAGTCTCTATTTAGGAAGACACTTTTTACATCCATTTGAAAACCCTTCCATCCAACAAACTCGAAATTGATTTGTGTAGGGGCTGGAAACGAGTTACAACAGCTACCAGTCATTTTGAATTCCACCCAAATCAACATTATAATGGCTGGGGTGAGTGTCTTTGATGATGAGACTCTCTTACCCAATATTATCATGCAAAGAATTCCTTTCAAATGTACAGCTGTCCATGACTGAAATTGAGTGGACCAGCAATAAAGATATGATGTAACAGCTGTAAGTGTGACAAACCCAAAATTCCCTTGCAACAGTCAACCATTTGGGCATTGAAAACAACCATGCAAGGGCTGAAAATATCATGTTAGCAACTTTAAACCAAAAAGAATCATTCCCCATGATTGAAAGTACCTTTAGGTTCACTTGCAGGGCAAATGAAATCATGAGCGAGTTTATATAACACTTCTTTGCATTCAAAATACAAGAGATGGAGAACTCATCATTGATGTTTACCTTGTTCCTTACCCCATTATCCGGAATTATGTTCCTTTCATCCACATACTTGGCTGGAAATGCACATGTAGTTGCCCAAAATGCTGCAAAAATGTTAAGAAGTGGGAAACACAACTTTCCCTTGTCAACCTTTCACCTTGTGACTGTGATCAGCAAAAAGAATTAACTGAAAATGCCAAAAAACAGCAGTTAATAATTCACAAAACAACCCTCTTAATGTTCATTTGGTATTGGCACTTGTCAGCCCTCATTGCTCCAATGATTTTTCCACTTGTATCCTTTGATAAATGGGGCCAAACTGATTGTAAATTGGCTATATTGTAACTGTAACAGCCCTTAATTGCTCCAATTTTACTTCCAAACAGCGAGCAATGGGTATTTAAGAACTCCATATGATGAATCCCCTCATACCAAACTTCAACCCACTTGTCCCTCTTCATGCTATGGCTGTTATAATGTGTTTTATTGCTTAAAAACTGAATTATGATGATTGGAAAGGATTTTGCAACAGCCGTACATACCTTGGTTTTGAATTGTGGGCTAGTAGCACTCTTGTGTCTATCATGGCAGCCCACAACAAGTCAATGAAGCCTGAATATTTCTGAACCATATGAGAAATAAAGACAACTTCAGCATGGTACTTTATGTTAGTTATTTCTCAATCATTGCGCGAGCGAGGGCTGCCCACAAATTCAGTCATATTGTTCTACACATAGATGTATATTTGTCTTTCACATTCCCAAATCAGAATATTATTCCTTAGAAAGAACTATGCATGATTCCCCATGAAAGTTCCTTTGATGTGTGCAATAAGGAACTCATTAATGATACCAAAGTTGAAGTTGGGAATTCTATCATTCTTTCTAGCTTGCTTCCCACGATAACCATGATAACAAAATGATGTAGGAGGAAACAATAATTTTGTAATGCTCTCATACCTGGGGCTACCATCAATATGCTCACCTTCCAACATAAACTTCTTGAACTGCACATCCACCCTTTTGATAAGAAACTGAAAATCTACTTGTAGCAATACCTCACATTCCATTTTGTTAGAACCCATGAGCAAATTTATATGACTGTTCTTAACCTTCCTTTCATGTAAAGTACAAAAGATAGGTAGCTTACCATTGATATCTACCTTATTTCTTACCAAATCATTTGGATTTTTTGCACCTTTCATCAACACTCTTTCTTATAGGATGGCCACCAACACTCTCATGATTGGTTGCAATTTGTGCTCCGTTATCTGCTGTTATAGAAAACATGGAACAAAGATCTGCCCCTTTTTGCAAAATGTCATCTAGCAAAGAGCTCACTTGAGGTGTCTTATCAACATTGCCTTGAGGGATCATTTTCTTAAAAACATACTCATCACTTAGGCATGATGAGTATATTGAAGATGCATGAGTAGGACTTACCCAACAAAGTGCTGCCCCAAAGACATGACTGAAGTGTTGCATCCTCTTATCAAAGACCAACATGTAGATGGCTGGAATCAACTGTATGGCAGCCGGAACAAAATCTAAATAACCATGATTAATCCAGATTTCCTTCATAAATTCACTGGGCTCATGAGGAGCAATGATATCGTTGTTGTGAAACATTCCCCAATCTTGGCATGTGCCAAACATACCACCAGAAGTAGCAATTCTGAAATGTACATTATCCTTTTCTTTATGCAACATAACATCTCCATCCTTACATCTCAATTTACCCGCACATGAATAAGCCCATTAACTAAGTTGAGTGGGAATCAAATCAAGTAGCTTACCCTTAGTGGCTGCCATAGAGAGTCCATCAAGAAGAAAGTTGTCATTAGTACCCTTGGAAGGTACTTTTGCCTCTTGCACCCGAATCTCCTAAGGTCAAATCATGTTTTCCAACACTTAAGCTTGCCACAGACAATTCTAAACTTTCACTTACTCCCATGAAATCAGATGTAAAAATCAGAACTGATAATCTTTGTAGAAAGTGGGAAATCACTCGGTTCCCATACCTTAGAAAGCCCATATGAGTGACCTTGAACCAACATTTTATTTAGTTGATTTATTGACTTTTTCAGAACCAACATTTTATTTAGTTGATTTATTGAGAATCTTCGAGACTCTTCTTATTTATTTTATGGGTATAGGATCATTTGATCCTAAGGTTCATATTAGCTCTAGAAGGGCCATAGTCTAGGAGTTGGTCATAGTTATCCATATTCCCGTTGTTGAAATGGGAAAATCACATAATTGAATTAAGTAGAAAGAATTTTAACTATATGTATTGTGGTTGAGGAATTATTACGTGATCTTTCTGTATGAAACAGTATTTCAAATTTTAATATATTTTGGCTTTTGCTGAATTTTTTTAAAGATGGAGGCATATTATGCCATGCATGATGATTAATGATTCATTAGCTGGTATATTTTAGAGGATGGGAATAAAAGTAGCATTGCAACATTTTGTTTACATTTGTGTTATATAATATTTTGTTGAAGTTATGCGGTGTTGATAACTTGAAATAAATTATTAAAAATGCACAAAGCACATGACTTGATTGTTTATGGAGCCCTATCACACATTTTACTGATCTCTTTCCACAGGTTACAATTTAATTTTTACTAGGCTTCGTATTCATGTTTCCAAGATGTAATTAAAATGGACATCTTGTTTACAAAAGGTTATGAAATTCTAGTCGCCCCAATTCCTTGCAACACCTAAAATTCATTCAGGTCTCACGAACACGACCACAGAACCACATTTTGTCAATCTTAAAGTGTGAATTCACGGGTTCATAAAAATGTGCGTTGGCCTTATCCTGCTCTTTGCACTGTATGAAATATGCAGATTTTGTTGTCGATTACTATAGGCTGCACTCATGCCCAACCTGGTGGGAGCATCACTCCCCTAGTTTATATATAGGGTGATCACATTCAATTTTGACTTTTCTAGTATGTTGATAGGTGTTGTAGGTTAAAGTTGTGTATGTGTGTTAAGTCCTTCAAAATTTCAAATTAGGCCATTACCCTCCAAAAAGCCAATTTGAACCCTTGAAGGCAATTTTGGTATGTACTTGGTGTTTGGTTGTCATCTTGGAGCATTTAAAGGATGTATAAGCTTGTAATAAGTCATATTAAGGTCTAAGAGTCTTACTTGGGTCATAGTCGTGACCTAGTACCTAGGGCATAGGTTTCTAGTCTAAATTTAGGCCATTTAATGATTAGAAAAATGCAAACCATGTATCTTAAGAGGTTTCTTGAACCAAGATTCAATTAGAAAGCTTGTGAAGGCATACTTAAGCCTCATCTTGTAACTGTTTGGCATCATTCAAATGATCAAGTGAAAGGAAAAGTGGAGCTCCAAGGTTTGAAGACAAGAAAGAAGATTAGACACTGTATTTTGCTTTAGAAATTGTGCATGAGTTAAAATCTGTGCTTTGATTCTTGAATTTTGTGATGCATGTGTTGGAAATGGTGAAATCTTGTTGATGGTAGCATAATGAGGTTGTTAAGAACTTAAAAGCATGTTTATATGATTTCCACAGATGCCTATTTGTTTGGATATTGTATATTGTGATGCTTCTTGTAATAGTAACAAGGTTGTTTGAATACAGTTAGCAAGTGAAGGGCAAGAAAACGTGTATTGGAAGGCAAAATGCAAGAGTTCAATAATTTGAAGGGATTTTACATTGTAGTCAAGAATTAGTTCATCATCAAAGACCTTAGCAAGTGAAGGAGTGGGCTTTAATTAAAGTGAAAACCCTTGACAACTCAGAAAACTTCGTTCTCTGGTGGCAGAGCAGGAACAACTTGAACGTGTTTGCACTGGTAAGTGGGGAATGGATCCATAGTGGCAAGTTATAATGCTTTAGAACATTCATACAGACCTTGAGGTAAGTTTTTAGGCCTTGAAATTGTGGGAAGGAGGCTTTGTAATAATAACTCAGTATCAGGATCTCAATTTAAAGCCCTCCTTAGGGTTATAAGAAAGAAGTTGATTAAGGAGGCTAGACTGTGAGACAAGCTTTGGGATCTTTAAGGTATTTTTATGGAATCTTATAAGATTGAATTATAATGATTAGGACTTTTGAAATCTCTCGAGTTGGGTGAAGTACGTGAAAAATTGTCACTGACCTGTTGAGACCATTTGTAATCCTAAAACAAGTTACAGAGAGCAATGGAGGGATTCATAGTGGGAATAAAGGAAACAACTCTCTTAAGGTATGCTTTGAGGCATCAATAACCAAACATGCACTAAAGAATTGAAGGGTAATTAACTTCATTTGTGGTTTTTGAGTCTAACAGTACATAGCTAAGAAGACTATTTCGATACAATGAGTATTTTGATAAGTCAATATAGCCAAGGAGCGGTACGGGAGTAGAATCTCACCTGGAAATTCATTAGAGATCATAGAGAGAGGTAGAAATACAAGATTTTAAAAGAGTCAGTGCCTAGAATTACTCCACGAACTCTAAACTTGTATTAGAAGTTGACTATGATAGTGTAAGCCTAATATAGGCCTCAATTCAGGACTGTAACCAAAGATTTGAGTGAAATCTTGCATAAGAGGTCCTATTAAAGCTTTACACACAAGAATTGCAAGCTAAATGGGTATCCAAAAGTGAGAATAGATTGGGATTTGAGTCACCAGAACAAGAGATAAGGGTGTTTATCAGTCTAAGCAAGGTTGGTTAGAGTGGAGAAGCTAGAAGGGATAAGGTAATTGGATGAAGATCTTAAACAAAGCATTGAGGCTCAAAATTTTACCCACTCCTCAGTGGGCCAAAAGGGTGCTAAGAAAAGTCACTACTTCGTTTTGGGCATCTGTAGAATGCTCCACCCATGATTGTAGCTGTGGCAAGTGCTTGAGAAGCATTTGAGGCTAGATTTGCATTAAGGTGAGGCATTTGAACTTCTTGTTTGATTTGAATGATTTGGGAGGTTGAAAATTGCATTGAGTAAGATCTAGAAGCAGGATACAAGTTAAGATTAAGTGCCATAAGGTGAAAGGTCAATAATTTGCATGTATTTGAGTTGTGTACATAGTAGAAATAGAGCTAATTTGAAGGCCTAATAGGCATTGTTGAGTTTTGCAACATTTCTAACTTGATGAGTTGGTTTGAGTTTGAATTTTCTTTGCATCACAAGCCTTGCCCATATACCAACCTATGCTCACAAGTTTATCCCTTACACAATCCCTTAGATCCAAAACCTCACTATTATACTCTTGCACACAATCTTTCTCTACACATGCCATATACCAAAAACTTGTCCTTATGTACCCTTGCACCCAGGCTTTTTCTTTCATGCCGAAATCAGGTGCCAATAAGCAATACATCGAATATGTTATCACAATGGGGTGTTTCATAAAATGTTTCCTAAAATGTGCAAGATCTTTGATTTTATTTTATTCATCTAAGATTATTTTCATCATGATCTACTTTGAAACATTTATCGCATTATCTTACATTATCATTCAAAGCAACAAAATTTTCTTTTAAATTAAAAGCATATAATTGGACAGAGAAACCACAATTTTAGGAGCAACACTAATCATTTGCATAATTCATTTTCTTTCTCAAACAAGCTATAGAGCTTAAATAGAGGAATTTCACAAAAATCAATAGGGTTCAAATGTATCCTCGCATTCCTCCTAATTGTGGGTTTAGATCTAACTACTTTGGATGGCAAAAAAATGAAAACATGCATATCATGTTAAGATGATATCGTTTGAACCATATGCAAGTAATGTAATTTATCCTGTAGGGTTAACAAATTTGAATAAATAGCAAGAAACAAACCCTAAAAAAATAAGATATATCACAATTTGAAGCAAGATCTGACTTAGAGGGTTATAATGTGTACAAGACAATGCTAGTTAACCAAAAAAATTATGGAAAAGTGTTTTCTACATCAAAATATGTTACTCTACCCATAAACACGCAATCAAATCTAATCATAACTAAAACAATAAAATCATGCTTAGTTGCTAAATTAATATTGCCCTGATTGCAATAGATGACAAGAGGGAGTTTTAAGAATAATATTTGATTTTACACAAATATGGAAACAGTCATTAAGAATGTACAACAAAGCCAAAAAAAATTAGAGTTGGACATTCAGAACCAAAAAACTTTTGGCGACTTGAGCACCTTGCTTGAACCATACACTCTTGTTCCTAATATCATCATGACATTTCTGATACTATTGAAACTGTACAAAAAATTGTCTGTCAATTTTTGGTAACTTTCAAGAAAGTGGAAACTTTTTTGATGATTCATTTGCTAGGTTTGTGGATTTGAAAACCTCACTTGTTTTCTTGAAATTATATGAGGATCCTTAAGACATAGATCTCCTTTTTCAAAACTGATGTATAAGCATCTGGGTTCACAACAAATCTTGCATCAACACAAAAAACAATTTAAAAATAAACAATTTGAATTGTTATGTTTAGGTCCTTAGTTTGCAAAGTCTTCATCCATGGTCTATCCCTCTTGTATAGTCCATTCATAGCTATTCATTCATCGGAAGTTTCGCTAAACTCTTTTGATCCCTTAAAATAATATCTATCCTTATCTCTCATTATAGGTATATTCTTGAAGTCTTTGTTTCACAACATCTAGATCTCTTATGTAAATTTGTTTCTCACATACTTATTGAACGGTTTTTATGATGTTTAATTTAGTCATAATTTATTATTGAATTTACCTTCACTTTTGATCTTTAAAAATTAAGAAACCTTCTTCATAATTCTCTAGTATGTTTCTTTTCATACGATAAATATTCGATTTTCCATCCTTGATTATGATAATTCAAGTCTCGGGTATTTCAACACATCAAGTTTGTATCGAAAATTTCCTTGAACTTCTTTTGAGGGTTCAATCATTAAAGTATTTATTATCCTTTCTTTATATTTATCTTCACATTTGAACCCTGAAAATTAAGCAGATTTTGAGTGTAACTCAAGTTTCTTTTCGTATCATCCTTACACATTAAATTGTCTAACCGTATTTATAGGATAATGGTTGAAGTTTGTAGTGGTGCATTTTCCAAAGGTGTATTCAATTGTTAAATCTAGTAGATTGAATGTAATATAATGTTTGTTGGTGGATTGTAGTGTGCAGCAGCGTACCAAACTGCATCAAATCGGCATATCAAAAATCTTATAAACAAATACATTTTGAAAAACTTTTCTATACATTTTATTTTAATGTTTTACCAATTAAATTTGAATGTTTAATCAAATATGTTACCAGGAAAGGTGTCATATAAATGCATCGATATGTTGCCCAAGAAAAATCTGCACCTGACATCTGAAACATGCTATCATTTTTGGCATTGGAACAATACTTTGTATAAATTATATGGCATCATATAATTAAGGCTTCTCATGTAAAAAAGAGGCACAAACTGTGGTTTAATCTAATTGATATGTTTCAAAAAACTTTAGATAAGTTATTAGATATGGTTGAAATTGTTAACAGAAAACTCTTAATAAAATGTTTTGTGTGTTTTTTATTAAATTTATTCGGAAGAGGCTAACAACCTCTTCTTAGAGCTCAAATGGATGGTCGAGGCCATTAGTACCGAGGGTTTGGAGTTATCTTTCCCTTTTCATGTTAAGTTGTATGGTAGTAATAAGATAATATCACAAGATGTTAGTCATGTTATAATTTATAAAATTTAATTATGCTTTTATAAAAATCAGTCAGTCTATATAATGTTAAATAAAGTAATAATAATATTTAACATAAATAAACTTTTGAGTTTGATACAATGCCCCATGCTAAAACATTCTATATTTGTTTTCCAATGTGTAGGAAACACAATGTACTTTTCTACAGTCAACATAAAATCTTATAATTGTTTTCGAATGTGTGGGGGAAATAGTTTGACACAATGCCCCATGCTAAAACACTCTAGATTTGTTTTCCAATGTGTAGGAAACAAAATGTAATTTTCTACACAATAAAAAATAAATCCTATAATTGTTTTGGAATGTGTGAGGGAAACAAAATGTAATTTTTTCATATCTACTAACAAAAATGGATCCATTTTTAACATTTATATTGATGTACACAATACATTTGTAAAGAGTTCATTAGAATTTCGTTAAATACTACCTAAAGTTTTAAGTTTAAATTTGTAATTTAAATCATTTTACTTTGACTAAATTGTCTCATATAATTTACTTTTTATTATTTATGTAAGCACATTATATGTATTTGTAGTGTCTTTTTATATGTGAAGAGTTTTGGGTTTAGTTACATGTGAATATTAATGTTGGGTGGCTTGTACATATCTCTAGTATATTATTTTTAGGTATGGATTGTATTTATTCCAAAATTTTATTATTTGTATTCTTTATTTTTAGATCATTTATAGATGTTTATAGTGTTTGGGTTTATTTGAATGTTAAATTTGTTGCAATTAATTAATACAAACTTTGGTTACATGTTAATGGTATAGATTTGTGTTTTTTAAATATTGAAAGAGTGTTTACACAATGCATTATATGTCTCATGGACAAATGATAAAGCAAGAATGAAAAAAAAAATTATAAACAAAATCGACCACCTATGGCCAAGTAAACACTATACCAATATTTTAAAAAATGCTTATGAAACCAATTATCGGTTAAGCCAATAGACGAACATAACATTTTAGATAGTATCAAGTTCCACTAAAGCCTTGTCATCCTTAGGTCCCATGATATTTCCATCCAAATGATCAAGCTGCACAACATTACCATCTAAAATATTAGGCCCCACAACATTTCAACGTAAGTTATCAGTTCCCAATTGAGTAAGACAAGGTGACAATTCAATTGTGCTAGATTGAGCCACGATTCCTATTCTACTATCAATCTGTATATTAGTGTTTTTGCCAAAAGATTAAGTGTCCCATTTTGAAACCTTGAATTTGATCCAGTAGTTGTTACTTTTTGGTATTGCTACATTTCTCAACATAGTCCTGAAGTATTAACAACATACTATTTAAGTTCTCAATAAATTTCTTCAATTTTGGATCAAGAACGCCATTGTATCCAATAACTGACAATTGCAGTGCAACCAAAGAAGTCGATGATGAGTGACTACTATGTACAAATTCAATGTCTTTGGCTCTTTTGGATACAACCACATCCTTAGCCATCTCAAAGTGTTGTAGTGAAGCTTGTAGAATGTTCAACATGCCCTCATTGTTTTTCGCCATGCCTTCATTTCCACCCTTATTAGACTTAAAAACAACCACCAAATTTCGATCAAGATTAGATGCCTGCTCAAAATATGTGTCCTTCATCAAGTCCCATTCCACCTTCGTAATTTTAATCTTAGTTGCATGAATGAAGAATTTTCCAGTTGGGTGTCCTCCAATGTCCAAAACAAATTTCAAAGTTCTTTTCATCATAAGTCCTCAATAATGTTTCCATCTAGTCCTTTGGGACCTTGAGTTGTAGAAATATCCGCTCTTGTAAAATGTGCACAATAACTTCTCTTAAGAAGTTAGTAAGCACCCCACTAATAAAGACCTCAAGGTTCCTTTGTTTCTAGATAAGCATATGATTTCTATAGAGAACACAAAACAAAATTTATTGAAGAATAAGCAATGGTAATATCATATGTAAACTCTCTAGACCAAGCATCAAGACAAATTCTCCATAAAACAACATCAAACAAACAAAAAAGAAAACATGTTCAATATATTCTAAATCCTCACATGGAGTAGGTTATGGGTAATTCATATCACCAATAAGAAGTTTATTATGCAACAACCACCATCTAAAACAAAAAAATAGGATTCAAGACAAAATGACCAAATAAATTAAAATCTAGATACTTCCATTTAAGAGGGGGATCACATACAAACCACATTTTGTATTGGCCATTTTAAATATTGTTGGTGAATGAGAGTTTAAGATCATATTTGCGGTAGCATTTCCTAATCATGGACCTTTTAAACATTTAAAATTATTCCAAAATTCATCATCTTCTTCCATAATAAGGGCAACAACTGAATGTAGAGAAATTGATGCCCATAGAAGTGAAGATCCTTGACATCCTCTTTGATAACTAAATGAAAGTAGAACAACCCCTGATCAAAGCCAAAGGATATTGTTATGCTTCATGTTCCACCGTACTGATTTGTAACCCTCACATCTAGAGTCAAACCTACTAAAAATAGGTTTAACAATCACCAACTCTTTAACCATTTCACATGCTTTCTACAAGGATGGGAAGATAGGAGAGCTTGTAACCCTAATTGAGTAGCCAGTCAAAAGGTTAGACAAATGGAGTCCCTTCCACTATGGTTTACCTTTTGGAAATTCCCTTAAGATATTATTTCTCACAATAACATTCCAAGGTTCATTCCCCCTTAAGAAATGCAGGAGCACTTGGGTCCACTAGTAATCTTGTATCAACCAAAATAATTATAGTAGATTTTGTGTTTTATGCATTGCCAATGAGGTTCGAGTCACATTGTGGAAGTATAAGCCATGTCGTGAGGGTCTACCGATGTCATGAAGGTCATGATGCTGCGAAGGTCTACCAAAGTTGTGATGGTTTGTTGAACCCGTGCAAATCCAAGGATGGGAGTGTGTAATTTGCGGAAGTCCAAAGTCAAGATGACTCACTTTATATGGGTTAGTTGGGCCTTGTTTTGTAACATTTTTGTAGCTTTAGGAGTTTTGATGGGTAGTGTATAGCTAAGCTTGAGGATGCCTATGGGTGGCTTGCCTGCTTATATAAACAAACCCATAAACCTCAAAGTAAAACAATAGATCTAGTGATGAGATAGAGTTACCAAACATTTAGTGATGGCGTAGATTCTTGAAGTGAGACTGCTTGATTGTGATTGTATTTATCTCTTAGGATATTGTTGAGGCTATATTATTAGCGATCCTTATGTGTATGCGTGTTCTTTTTGAATCAATAAGAAAGTTGTGATCTTGTGTTTTGTTATATATCTGGTATTGTTTTGTGTAACTTTGAGGATTGTGTGGTTGAAGGCTACTCTTAATTGGGGTCCAATGGCGTGTCTCCATTATTCTGTATTAGAGAAAGATTTCTTTCCTTGTAAGAGAGGCACAATGAGTATTGTGGTTTTCCTCATTTGTGAATGTGTGTAGAAAATTGTTGTGGACATCTTCCATCAAGGCATTTGTTGGGTAAAAGGTGTAAGGGTCACACAATAAACATTGGGGATTTTCTTTGTTTGCGATTGTGGGTAGAAAATCATTGTAGACATTTTCTAGCGTAGTGGTTGCCGGGTAGAAGGTATGAAGGTTGCAAAATTTGTAAATCTCTTATTCTTGAGAAAGTGCTCATGGAAAACAATAGAATAAATGCAGAGAGTTGTCAAGCAAACAAAAATGCAAGACATGATGACTTGGTTGAGTTTGTGAGAATAATACATGCACATTTGGAGGCTATTGAGAATGCGTGTCATATTGGCGATGATAGCGACAATGAAATGACACCCACTGAGCCAAGGGCACAAGTCGCAGAAGAAGAAGCACAAGCTGAAGGGAGGGAGGAAAGGATCCTACACGCTATTGGGAGAACGAGGAGTAAGCCTAAATTGGATAGCCCAAGTTATTTCGAATGTCTGTAACCAAGTATTTCAAGTATGAAGATGTGGAAGATCTCAAAAGATTCAAGTTTTCCCACACCAAAGTAAAAGGTCATGTCTCACTTTGGTGGGAGCATGTATAAACAAAATGAGTATGTATAGGCAAACCGAATATCAATAATTGGGAGAGATTGGAGGTGAAGATGAAGGCAAAATGATTTCACGTAGACTACTAACTCAAATTGTTTAAGAGGTTGCAAAATTTGTGATAGAGGGAGCTCAGTGTGAAATAATACATTGATATTTTTATAGACTCGCCATTTATGTGGTTCATGTAGAGGATGACATGGGGAATATATTACGTTATATGAACGGACTGCGTTTCTCAATTAGGATGAGTTTAGGATAATATACGCACGAATTGTGGAGGAGGCCTATTAGTATGCGTCGAGGGTGGAAGAGAAGCTCTCGTGTAAAGAGCAAAGTGTGACACAAGGCAAGGGAAATCTCACACAAGGTTGTGGACAAAGTGGTGAGAGGGAAGCTTTGTGTAAGATGGTGAGGCTAGTACTTCATCCTACAACGAGGACACACAAAGAGGAAGATGAAATTTTTCTAGGGCAAGCCGAGGATCTAACAACACATGTTTCAGGTGCAAAGAATAAGGGCATAGGTCTTTTGAGTGCTCGCACACACAAAACGATGGTAGAAGAAAATGTGGCAATATAAGTGCCCATATTGCATAAGTGGAGGAGAGTGACATGTGAATGGACTATATAAAATACCCAAAGATGGGAGAATCATTGATGATATAACACTTTTTTTTTTAAGCTAATAATGGAAGAAGTTAGCCTAACACAAAGGAACAAAATTGTTTAGAACCTCATGTAAGGTGGGAGGTAAGGTTTGTAAGTTGATAGTGGATAACGATAACACCAATAACTTGGTAGCACAAGAGATGGTGGATAAGTTAGGGTTGAAGAGGATTTCACATCCTAATCCTTACAAGGTTTCATGGTTACAGAAGGGACACCAACTCTTAGTGAGTGAACAGAGTTAGGGAAAATTCCAAATAGTGAGGTATGAGGATGAATTCATGTTGTGACATAATGCACATGGATTCTTGTAATGTATTACTTCGAAAATCATGGTAGTTTGATTAGAAGGCACAACACGATGGTCACACATATACTCACAAAGTAGTGAAGGATAGAAATTAGTACACTTTGAATCCTTTCCGAGAGCAGAATGAAGAAGTGGAAGAGGACATGAGGGTCTTAATGATACAAGGAACATAGTTTTGAATGAGGTAAAGTATAATGAGACATGTCTTGCACTAATGATGAGACTCGTGTAAAAAGAGATTGTAGACATCGTGACATGAATAGTTGAGTTACTTTCAGTTGATGTGAAGGAGATGTTGGAAGAGTTTGTGGAGGTAGTATTAAGTGACCTACTAGGTGGGTTACTACCCATGAGAGACACAATCCACTGCATGGATCTAATACCAGGGACAAGTTTTCTAAACAAGGTGACTTATTGAACGACACAACAAGAGAATGTAGCTATAGAAAAGCAGATTCAAGGACTGTTGGATAAGGGGTTGATCACAAAGAGTCTAAGTCCATGCGTAGTCCTTGTAGTTCTAGTGCTCAAGAATGATGGAGAGTGATGCATGTGCATCGATTCAAAAGTAAATAATAAAATCACTATAATGTATAGGATTCCATTTCTGCACATGGATGACCTCATGTATTGTTTGAGTGGAGAAATATTTTTCACTAAGATTGATTTGAATATTAGATACCATCATATTATCATTAGAGAGGGGGAGGAATAGAAGACTACCTTCAAGATGTAAGGATTGTTTGAATGACATTTGATGTCATTTAGATTACGCAATGTATTAAGTAATTTTATGAGATTGATGAATGAAGTCATGTATCCATTTCTAGGGAAGTTTGTGATTATATATCTGTATGACATTCTGATATTCAACATGACGTGGGAAGACCATTAAAGCACATAAGGAAGGTGTTGTAGTGGTTGAAGGAAGAAACATTGTTGATCAATTCAAAGAAGTGTAGTTTCATGCAAGAGAAACTTATATATTTGGGTTTTCTCATTTCTCATGTAGGTTTGAAGATGGATCTTGAAAAGGCGTAAGTGATACTAGAGTGGTCATTGTTGCAGAATGCTTTTGAAGTACAAATATTTCACAATTTGGCAAGTTTTGATTGAACGTTCACTAGGAACTTCAGTGGGATATGTGTGCCTATAATAGAGGCTATGAGAGGAGATAAGAAGGATTTAGTTTAGAGTCTATCCATTGATCGAATTTTTTAGGAGTTGAAGAGGAAGATGACCAAGAAATTAGCAATAACATTTCCATATTTCACAAAGGTATTCCACGTTATCAGACATACAAACACAAAAGAAAATTTGGGCTGAATTGGTTGCTGAAGGCTTTCATTCAACACCAATTCATAGAATACAATGGAGGAGCAAAAATACAAAAGGATAGTTCTAGATGGTCTATGGAATAAAATATTATTTGCTACAGATTTGGTCTGTGGTCTTTGGTATGTGCAGACCATATTTATTGCAGGCACATGCTAGTTTTAATAAATTTATTCCAACACTCCCCCATAAATTTATTCTTACACAAACTTAAAAAAACTCCCCCACACTTTATGGATCCCGCCTGCCTCTATGGGTCTTATGGCTGTTGAGGTACCCATTTACATAATTTCCTTGACCCCTAATTTATCTCCAAATTTTTACAAACTTTCTTTCACTTAATGCTTTGGTGAAAATATCTACAATTTGATCCTCAGTGTTGCAATAGACAAGTTGAATCACATCATTTTAAATCGATTCTCTGAAGTAGTGATGATGAATCTCCACGTGTTTAGTTCTTGCATGATAGAAAAAATTCTTTGCCAATTGAATTGTACTTTTGTTGTCACAATATAGTATAAAAGGTCGATTTTGAGGAAAATGTAAATCAGTGAGTATTCTCCTCAACCATACTACTTCACGAGCAATTGCACATGCTAAAGCATATTCTGTCTCTGTTGATGATAATGCAATTGTTGGTTGCTTTTTGCTAGGCCATGAGATAACACTAGATCCAATGTTGAACACAAAACATGTAGTAGATTTGCGATCATCTATACATCCAACCCAATCAAAATCTGTACAACCTATTAAAGATATATAACCACATGTAAAATACTCAATCCCAAAAAATTGAGTTCCTTTAACATATCTCAAAATTATTTTAGCATCTTTCCAATGAGGAATTTTGGGAGATGACATAAACCTAGAAACTAGGCTAACTGCATAAGCAATGTCAGGCCTAGTTATTGTCAGATAAATAAGACTTCCCCCTAACTGTTTGAATAGTGTGCCATTTACATATCATGAATCATCATTTGTTGATAATTTCATCCCTACTTCCACTGGAGTAGTAGAAGCTTTACAATTTTCCATTTTAAATTTGACCAACAAATCATGTGCATATTTGGATTGACAGAGTACTATCATGTCATCTTTCTGCCATACTTGTATGCCAAGACAATAATGAATCAATCCTAAATCAGTCATCTCAAAATTTTCCTTAATCTTTTCTTTGTTCCATCAATTAACATGTCAAGATTACTTGTAATTATAGTGGAAATCTTTCGCTTTGTACCTTCTATTCTAAGTAATGCCTACTACGAGAATGGGGTCACAAAGGTTAGTTGCCAATATATTTGGAGGTGACAACCCTCTTTTGGAGGATAATCTCACCACAATTACTATTCCAACATCACTCTTTTTTCACATAAAGATTAGGGTTAGAGGGACTTTTTACAAAACCTTCATGTTGAAGTACTCATCAATCTTTGCATACCATACCCTTAGTGCTTGCTTTAAGCCATATAAATATTTCTTCAACCTGTAAACAAGATGCTGACTTGTCTCTTTCTCACAAATCCACGTGGTTGCTCCATGTAGATCTCCTCATGTAGCTCGTCATTGAGGAATGCATTCTTTACATTCATTTTGAACCTACTCATTATCACTATTTTCTTCCTTTTCTACATCCTCAACTTCAAAAACTATCTCAAAAGTAGATGTATATTCCTTATGAAGACCTTCATCAAACACATCCCTATTGATAATTACCTCTCCAGTAGCCAAAGCAAAAACAAGCCTTATTGTATTCATTTTTTCCACTGGAGCAAATGTCTCACTAAAATCAACCCCTTATTTTTTGAGAAAATCCTCTTGCAACAAGACATGCTTTGAATTTTTCAATTTTGTTGAGTTGTATATCCATTAGATCTAAACTTCATCTTATAGACCCATTTAATACCTACAAGATTTTTACCTTTAGGAAGTTCTGTCAATTCCCGTGTATTGTTTTTCATTAAAGAGTCATACTCTTCTTGCATTGCGTATTCCCACTCTTTCTTTCTTTTTACTTCCGCATAAGATTGGGGATCATTTACCTTCTCTATTCTAGTCAGCAAGGCATAGTTAACATGATGATATATTTCTTCAACTTGCTTACTCTTTTGATAAATTTCTTGAAGACTTTTTATTTTCATTGGGGGGATTTGTTCATTATCACTATTTTCTTCATTTTCTACATCTTAAACTTCAGAAAGTATCTCAAAAGTAAATGTAGATTCCTTATGAAGACTTTCATCAAACACAACATCCTTACTAATAATTACCATTTCAGTTTGAGGATCATATAGCCTATAGCCTCTAGATTGTTCACTATAACCAATGAAGATACATTTCATGCTTTTCTTATCAAGTTTATTCCTTAATTCATTGGGCACATGAGCATAGGCATTACATCCAAACATTCTAAAATAATTGACTGATGGCTTACTACTATACCATGCCTCATGAGGTGTCATATTTCTTACAGTGTTTGTGGGAGATGTATTTAATATGTAGGTAGCAGTAACTATTGCTTCAGCCCAAAATGAATAAGGAAAATCCTTAGTCTTAAACATGCACCTAGCCATTTATTCTAAGGTTCTATTTTTCCTTTTTGCAATCCCATTTTGTTGATGTGTGTATCTAATTGTTACCTGCCTTTTAATACCTACATTATCACAAAAAAAATTAAACTCTTTTTTGATATACCCTCTTCCGTTATCTGTTCGAAGAACTTTAATTTTTCTCCCATTCTCATTTTCTACTAGAGATTTAAATGTCTTAAACTTTTCAAACACCCCATTTTGTTCTCGAGACAATAAATCCAAAATTTTCTTGAGAAATCATCAATTAAAGTCAACACATATTTGTATCCTACAATGGAAGGAGTAAGAAATGGACCAATAACATCACTATGCACTATCTCAAGTTTTTCTCTTGCTCTACATGCTCCATTCTTCTCAAAACTATCTCTATGTTGTTTCCCATACAAACAACCTTCACACACATTTGAATCTGAATGAATTTTTAGAAGACCATACACCATGTCCAATTTCTTCATTAAACCCAAACTTTGATAATTAACGTGCCCAAATCTTAAATGCCATAACACACTAGTATTGTCATGTGATGCAATACGAGTATGCATACATGTACTTCATCAAATTTATATATTTCCCTATCTAGAGTACATGATGCAATCACTTTGAAACCATGTTTCATATCCTTAATCAAACAATTATCCTTATAAAATTCAACTTTGAAACCTTGTTTTGTGATTTGACTAACTGAAAGAAGATTCTTCTTTAAACTAGGTACATATATCACAATTGTAATACATATAGTTCACCATTATTCATTTTAATAAGAACATCACCATGGCCATTTATACTATAAGCACTATTATCACCAAGCAATATCTTTTCTCTTTCACATTCTTCATATTTTTCAATAGATTTGAAATTTTCTTTCTTAAAAGCCATATGCTTACTTTCTCCTGAATCTATATACTAAACATCATTTGAAGTATCTTGAGCAGATAAGGATGCAATGAAGAGATTACCTTCCCTTTTTACTTGATTTGTCATGTTGTTGGTTTGCTTTCTAGACCAATTGTGCATCTCTAGATTCTTTTTTGTAGATTCCCATTGAAAATGGCCCAATTTACCACAATTAAAACGCTTCACCTTATGCTTTTGTTGCCTTCTTTTATCTTCTCCTTGGTTCATCCTTTGCTTGGATTCTATAGCCATCTTGTCTTGACTTTCCATCTTGTTACATATGAATCTGCCTCTTGAAAAGTAGGCTTGCTCTGTAGAGTTAGTTTCATCAAACTTCCTTCTAACTCTCTGTTCTTCCTGCAACAAGTATCCACTTAATTCTTCACATGTTAGAGTATCAATATTTTCAATAACTTCTAAAGATGTGATTAGCTATTCACACACTGTGGGGAGACTATTAAGACTTATCTCAACTAATGATTTTTCTTCATCGTTCTCTCCCATAGCCTCTTACTGATTCTTTATCTCCTTTAATTTTGTAAGATGATCTGTCACATCCTGATTATTTTTCATTATGAGATTATGTAATTGCCTTTCTAGATTCAAAATCCTAGTCTTTGTAGGATTTTCAAATATTTCCTCGCAGTGTTTTCCAAGCATCATTTGCATTATCAGTATCTTGAATTTGTG
Organism: Taxus chinensis; assembly: GCA_019776745.2. Lineage (NCBI taxonomy): Eukaryota > Viridiplantae > Streptophyta > Pinopsida > Cupressales > Taxaceae > Taxus > Taxus chinensis. The sequence goes on from CM034149.1 coordinate 740,539,591, forward strand.
GGATGATTTTATCAACAACAAACATACCAATAATAGCTAAGGCATTCATTATTCTTTCTTTTAAATTGGGCTAACTCTCTATAATTAGCATAAGGGCTTCTTTCTTTTCTTCTACGAATTCTCACAAATCTTTTGCAAGCAATACATTTTTATATTTTGTATTAACTAGAAAGGAGTAATTCTTTCCATCTAATTTGCAGTCACGAATTACAATGCTTGAAGAAGCCATCACACTAATAATTTTTCACCAAGATTCAATCTCAGATTTCATTCACCCAAAAAGTAATTCTTCAATTTCAAATAAGAGAAATCCCCAAATGAAAATTGTTAATGACACAAAAAAAAGTAGCACTAGATATGTGGCCCTTCTAATTCACAAAATAATAAAAAAATCTTACACAACCTTCTTTGTTATGGCAGCGACATCAAACTATATTTTTCTTGCAGTATCCTTCTTTATTTTGACAACAAAAAATCTGCTCTTTCACAACTAACAACGTTTTTTAAAAAAAACTCTTAGCCACTCTTGGCTTTTATATACCCAACCAATTCACAACCAACTATGATACCATATTAAACATACAAACACACACACGAAAATTTGGACTGAAAATGGTTGCCTAAGGCTTTCATTCAATGCCAATTTATAGAATACAATGGAGGAGTGCAAAAATACAAATAGGATATTTCTAGATGGTATATGCATCTAGATGGTCTGTGGAATAAAAATATTATTTGCTACAGATTTGGTCTTTGGTCTATGTAGATTTGGGTTTGTGGTCTTTGGTCTGTGCAGATCATATTTATTATTGGCACGTGCCACATGCTAATAAATTTATTCCAACTCACGTGGATTGGGATGCTAACAACACCTCCATCGGCTCAATACTAAATTTGGAAGGAAGACCAGTAACATATTCTAGTGAGACATTGAATGCTAGAAATATGAAGTATAATGTGTATGATCAAGAGTTCTATGTGATTGTGCAAGCACCCATGAAGTAGAGACATTACCTATTTTAGAAGGAATTATCATCAAGGAATATAGCGATCATCAAGCGTTGTCACGTTGCAATTCATAAACAACCAAGGAAGATTGAATTAAAGGCATATGAAGTGGGTAGAATATCTTCATAGCTATACATTTATGTTGCGGCACAAGAATGAAAAATTCAACAAGGTTGTTGACGTAACATTTTGTCAACAAAAATGAGAGTGGATTTTTTCCTTTTTAAATCCACGGAGGCGTTGTATGTGGGAGATGAATATTTCAATAAGGAATGGAAGAATGGAAGACATGCATAAATCTAATGAGTGTGGACAAAATGCACTAATTGGAGTATTTTGTGCAGGAAGGCTTGTTGTTTAAGGGAAGAAAATTGTGCATTCCTAGATAAATGTGGGAGAATCTAGTGAAAGAGTAACACAATGAAGTAATGGCAAGACACTTAAGAGTAGATAATATTCTAGCACAACTAGTTAAGATTTATTCTTGGTTGCGGATGAGTATGGATGTGCACAATTTTGTGTAGGAGTGTAGAGTATGCTAGATAACTAAGGGAAGATCACATAATGTAGGGTTGTATCAACCTTCTCCCATCCTAGAGAGACATTGAGATGATATGAATATAGATTTTCTTGGGCTTGCCTAGGATGTAGCGAGGAGTTGATTCCGTTTGTGTTTTGGTGGATAGACGTTTTGAAGATGGAACATTTTTTTACTTGCAGGAAGATAAGTGATACAACACGCATTGCAAATCATTTCTTCAAGGAGGTGGTGAGGCTACATGGGTTACCACACAGTATTGTGTTTGATAGGAATTACAATTTTATTGGTCATTTTTAGAAGACATTGTGGAAGAATTTGAATACAAAGTTGTAATTTAGCTCGCATACCATATGGAGGTAGACGAATAAACAACAATAGTAAACAAGATTCGTGGGGATTTTCTCCAGTGTCTTGTAGGATATAGGTCAGGAATATGGGATTTGGTACTAGTGCAATCAAAATTTTCATATAATAAATCCATCAACAGGAGCACAAGGAAACTGTAGTGTCCCCTCCGATTCATAGAAAATTCCTTTCGTCGGCCTTTATGGTTTGTTTGGAATTTTGAATCGTGTTTGTGTGTTTTGTGAATCCCCGAGTTTTGTCAAGGTAAGGATACAACTCTTTCGATTTTTTATTCAAGGTATTTAAAATATTTGGCCTAGCGTCTCTGAATGGTCGTTAAATCTCAGACTCAATGCAGTTGTCATTATTCGACCGCTTTTGTTGTTATTGTTAAATGTTCCCCAAAATCGTTTAAATGTTCCATGGATGAGGAGCCTTCCATTCTATGGGCTGTCTATTTCATCTTGGAGAGTGGATTGACGGTCGTTCAAGGTCCCTTTTTAACAATCGTGAGATAATATAAGCAATTTAATAAATTTAAATGTGTGAGATTATAAAATGATGTAAACCTTTTTGGAGACAAATGATATTATCAAAAGAAAAAAGAAAATTAAATAAAACTTAAAATATTCAAAACTCCCTAAACTACTTGGGGCTTAGGCCAACCTCATTCCAAGAATAAAATTAATGAAAATTTTGGGGTTTTGTGTGATTTGTGCATGAGAGGATTTCAAAAATCCTTTTGGGATTTTTGAGGAATTTGGGTCAGGGAATGTTATGGAAATCCCTTGGCATCGTTTTGGGAGCTCTCATGGAGTGAATGTTGATTATGTTTGTAGGTTTGCACAGATGGATTCTTTAGAAATGCTTTTGAAGCATGTTTGCAAGATTTGTCAGGTGTTGAAAATTGCAAATGCAAATGCCAGGTGTAAAAATACCTCCACAACCTTAACATGCTTTCTCCCAGCTTGTACGTGAAGCTATGAAACAAGTTGTAAAGCAAGATTTATCAAAATTTGCTTGCATCCTCCCTGCCAATGGAAAAATGGGAACTTTGGAGTAGGGAATGAACTTCCATCAAAGCGTAAAGGATAGGAATTTGTCAGATGTTGTTGCAGCTCCCCTGGTAAGCATATTTGCAAAGTTTGGAAGCTTAGACAGGGCACATGAACTATGGGGAAGAATACCATGATGGCAGGAGGCACTTTACACAAAATAGATTTGTTGAAAAATCTGCGGGAAAATTTAACAAAATGCGATTGGCTGGTGTAAAGCCCGGCCCCCTTTACCTTTGCCAACATGCACCTCGCATGTGCCGACAAAAGCTTTTCCCAAGTTCTGCACAAGCCGCCAAGCACAATAGGATAGAGGAGAATTGTCATATGGTGCAGTTGCTAATGTACTGGAAGACATGTATGAAGGTTGGGGAAGCCTGCGCAAGGAAAACAAACTATTTGACAAATTGCCTGAAAGAAATGTGGGCTCATGGACAATAATGATTGTTGTTAGTTGTGCCTCCTTTGTTTTAGAATGGGCATATTATATGTTTGAGCTTAGGGAAATAAGTAAGATTAAGCAACAACTATGTTTGAAATGTGGCAGTTTGGTGTTGTTGTCTACTGCTCAAGCTTGTGTAAGTGGTTGGAGTAAAACTCAACTAAGCAACCCTTTACAACACTCTCATTGCATGATTCAGAATGGGAGCTTTGGGATAGGGTATGAAAACCTGTCAAGTAATATTTTAAGTGGATTTTTATCATATATTATTGGTGCAATGTGAATACCTTGTTTGACATGTATGCAAATGTGGAAGCATGATCTTGGTACACAAACTGTTTGAAAAAAATACCTAGGAGAAGTGTGGGTCATTGGGACCACCTTTGGTGAGCTGATTTGCATTGGCTGTTGGTTGGCCACTCCATGCGGACTTTGTGAGCTTGATGACTTGGTTTGGGATAGATTCTTGGTCCATTGACAAGCTCGATTAGAATTTAAATGTCTCGCTCTACCAACCCGGTTGTGAGCTCGATTCTTGCTCACCTTGTTCCTAGCCAAATTGAGTAATCAAGCATGGTCATCTAACTCTCTCCTTGCATGATTTTCACAATCCTAGTTTTCTTATTTTAATGTAGTAGAAAATCATTAAAGAGGAATAAATTATTGGTGAATTAAATGAGACATAGTAGCATATAACACATTTACCTCTATTTTGTACGCAACTAGAAAAGTAACCTGGAATGTTAACTCTTCTCTCAATCTACCTCGTGAGATGTTGGAAAACCCTTTTATCAGTTTTTGGATACTGAAGCCACGAGGTTGGAAAATCAAACTCGAAATAAAAAAACTACTCTTTGGTGACTTTGTGAAATATTATTAAAACTTGTTTTTAATGAGGTGCAAAACATCTTTATAAACCTCGAAATGAGAAAATCAAGGTTTGAACTTATTCCTCATCATGTGGAGTGTTACTTTGAACCATGGGTTTCCCTCGAATATTTCATTTGACTTTGTTTTCGACATGTGTTAGGAGGCTAGTGGACCATTTCACAGTTTTGGACAACTGTTGTCAGTTAAAAATGTCGTTTGGTTTTGACCCATCGTTTAGGCCCTGAGTGGAGAAATGGAATTCGACCTCCACATACCTCTTGTTTAGGTTTGTGAAAATCACCACTAACCATTATATTGAAGAAAATCACCTTGTAGGCTAGTTTTTTGGGTGGGTTTTGTAGGCGTCATGTTGTTGGGTGACAAGGTCAATCTTGTGTAATTATGGTTGGTAGCTCTGGAAAGACAGACGCCAATCAAACTTAGTTCGCCAGTTTTGGGTTATTTCAGCTTAGAGTGTTTCCTTGTATATATGGGAGTAGGTAGGGATTTGACTCCTTATGTGTTCGCGTCTCGGGGGTTATTTTTGAACGTGGGTTTTCAAGCTACTTGTCTAAATTTAGCGCTTTTTTGGAACTTGTAAACAGATGGGGAAAATGGTCGCATGACCTTACTCAAGAAAAATATCGACCAAGAAACCTTTTATACACTAACTTATGACTGTAGGACACTTCTTTTGACTCTTGTTTTGAGAAGAGTGATTGTGGAAAAATAGCGTTTTCTCTCTCCTATCTAACTCTCTCTTTATAGCTCTAAAAAAAGAACTGAAATGGCATTTACATTTCTTACTCTCTTTATAAGTATGTTAGTTATTGTTTTCATTATTATTGGAAATCTATGAAATCATGAATTTTTCTAGTTTGTAGATAGATGCCATGCCAGCAGTAGTGTTGACCATGTGGTAATTGCAGGTATCCAGACAAGGAGAAGTGTAATGTTACTTGTGTCTTCGTATGAACATTGCTATCAGAATGCAATGTAATGGTATATAATATTTCAGTGATATTGTTATGAATAGAATGTATTATTTCATTATTTCCATGATGTATATGATAGTGTTGCGTATTGAGAAAATGTACTATTTCATACTATTGGCTATATTTTCTGCATAGCTGAAAACCTAGGCAGTCATGAGATAAATCTCTTTCATTTACCGGTGAGGCTCCCGTGTAAGATTTGTCAATTAAATATGCTAGTATCTATTTGTGGGTATTACTTTAACCATACAGCTCATGAACCATAGTTGTATAGTTTTGCAGCAAGTAAACAGCTGTTAAAGAAAAAAATACCTGATGAAGAAGAAAATAATAAAAACACATGAAAGAAAGATGGAAGATGTGCAACTCAATCAATAGATTACAGAGTTGATTGCATGCACATGGATATAATAGATAGATATTAACATACATAATTATAAGCAAAGGGAACTTTCAGATCTAGATCTAGAATAATGCAAAGTTTATGAATAGATCTAAGACAGAAAGTTAGAAACAAAATGCACTGTTGACACAAAGTTCTCTGGAAATATGCTCCTTTCTTCCTCTGCTTCAAATAGTTATCAGGGGTTTCAACACAAAGTCTGGAACACAAGAATGCTGCTTAGAAATTCTCGATCCTTTACCCGTAGGTTCTTCCTCTACTTATAACATGTAGAGGGGAAATTACAAATATGAAGTTTTAGTGAACTGACATATGTAGAAGTTGTAAAGGAAACAACTGGCAATCTCCCTCCTGAAATTCCTCTTTGTATGACATGCATGATTTGCAACTGAAAATGAAACCTTCTATTTTGCATGTCTGCCACTTATTTGCAAGTAGTTGACTTCTTCAAGTAATGAATTTTAAACCAATCACTTAAGTTTTATAATTTAATTGATCGCTCCATTACTTTGTCAAAGAAAATAAGAGAGAGAAGAAGAAAGAGGAAAGCTGCAGTCTTGCTCTTTTTCATATTCTGCATGCAGTTGATTCTTTTGCCTTTGATTCTCACCAAACTAGATCTGGAAACGGTTGACTGTGATTTTTCTTACGGGTGTTGCCTTTGACTTGTCTTTTAGTGTCCCCAGATTTCATCCTAAAATCTGAGACTACCCTATTCAAAAAAATTCGTACTTTTAAATTAATAGTTCGTTTTTTGTTTTTATTGCCAAAAAGTTCATGTGTTGTGTCAAGATATTCCCAAGGAGCCATATTAGTCATTTTCGCCAAATACCCAGATGCCTAAAATTGTTATATTCTGTCGTCGGGATTTGCCTGCGGGAAATTTGTATTTAATTATTTTGAGCCCCGTTTGAGGCAATTTGTGCTCCAGTTTAACTCTGTTGTGATCGTACATATCATTATTCCATATACCAGTAGGGTTTTAACTAGGAATGAATCCTGGGTTTTATTTGTGACTTCTGGCAACGTTTTGTGTTTTTGTGTTTTCCCGTTTTGTTTTCTGTAAAATTTCTCTAGATCAATTCCTTCGCCGGTTTGGCCTGAGATGTTCTGGAGTATCTAGCAAGATCACATACGCACGTTGTGCAGAAGGAATTCGCCATCGGAGGTCTGGTTTTCTTGGAAAAGACGAAGTCGTGCACCAAAAGTACTTCTTCTGTGCTGGCCGCATTTTTGGAAGTGCAAAAGGGTTTGAAGTGGATCAGAAGGATTTTTGGAAGCTAGCAGGCAGGTAAGAATTTTGTACCTGCCTAGCATAGGTACTTTTTCCATGGGAGCAACACCACTTAAGTCATAATGGGAAAATTAGAGGTAACAGGCAGGTGGGAATTTCTTACCTGCCTTGCAGGGTAAAAATTCCCATTGTGCAATAAAAGAAAAATCATTTAACGATGGGACTTTATTGCATGCCTTACAGGGTAAATAATCCCATTATGAAAGTCAAACACTCAAGAGGAAGCACGGAGGAGAAAGCAGTAGAAGCATAGGACTTTCCTTCCTGGCAGGGTGAATAATCTCATTGAATCTGACTTTTAAAAATAGAAGATCACTTGCCAAAAAGTGCGACCCCTTTAGGGTTAGTTCAGCTTAAATTAATTAATTTAATTAATTTGCTTCACCAATTTTGCGCCCAGCTTGTGGAAAAGTCAACAAAGGAAAGATGGACAACTGAAAGTTGGAAATAGACATTCTAAAATTAAATAAATATTATTTATTTAATGCAGCCCCTTCATGTCAAAAAGTGCGCCCCATTTGGCAGAGAAATAATTTGTTTTTTCAGAAGATGACAACCATAAATGTAACAATTTCTGATGGAAGGAATCAGAGCGGGAGATAGTAGTACACTCAACAACTTCTCATTGGCTAAAAGTAATTTCTCAGAAATGCATGCAGTTGGTTCCAGAGGCTTGAGTGGAAATGAACTTGGAGGAACACGAAAGTCTGCTCCAATTAAAAAAGATAGAAAACCTAAAGTTGCCAAGGTAACTTCAAGGTTAATCATCAAGAGTAGCCAGTCAGCATGCACAAAAAGGCGCCCCATTTGAGAGTGTTAGTACTGGCGGAATTAATTAATTATGAGCTCACGGCAAAAGACAAAGACATTAACCGAATTATATTGGTCAAGCCACCATAAGGATTTATAAGCAGGATACTGCACATTGAAGAATGAATGAATTAATTCAGGCTTGACAGCAAAAAAGTGGAGCCCAGTTGAACTTCAGATGCGTATCTCATGTTGGAGATCATTGCCATGGTTGCTCAGAATCTTTCACTCAATTAATTCCAGCGCAAAGCATTCCAGTGATCATTTGATGCAGGAGATTGAAGGAGCAAAGCAATCAGGTGAAAGCTATTGACGAATGGAAGAATCTGATTATTTTCCAGCTTCTATACAAGTGATAGAGGTGCTCAACCCGCCTAAAGTTGGAAAGATGTCAGCAGATTGCTGAAGCAATGGTGCAAAGTAGATATGAACATCAATTTTTGAGAGTAAACCTGAGTACTTGGCCGAAATCAATGCAGATTTTTAAGAGAAAAATCCGGAACAGATAGTACCAGATGGATCCAGTTGGTTGCAAAACAGTTGGAGTTTGTATACCTTTCCGTTTGGAGATCTACAAGAATTCATGCTAGAGGTACAGGCACTTGACAAGTATGGCATCGTTTTTACCAGGACTTTAATCATTGCTCCAACTACATTGAAGTATATCCTCTGAATGTTACTTCATACATACGGATTATTCCTAGCAATTGCACTAATTCCTTGAAGGGAATTCCGATGGTACAAGGGATAAGATGGAGCCAAAGAATTTTCACGATGAATTCCATCAGACAAATTGCCATGGCAAAGAGGGATAAAAGGAAAGCCAGTATGGAGTCATGCATCACTTCCATGTATCAAGGTGCAGAACATAGGAAGGATTAGGTCCGGAACCTCAGTTCATGAATTGATTGAAAAGGATCCAAGCTGTGGCTAAGACTTCGACAAGTATATTCAGTTACATGAACGAAAGAAGATATAATTGTTACAGAACAAAAAGAATTATCTCCTTACAGCTATTCTTTCTTCTTCTATTTTCCACGTTCCCGGATGAAATTGTAAAACTTTGAAGTTATTGGTTTTGAAACCATTACTTTAAGTTATGCGGAACGATTCTATTAGTTAAGTGATAGATGTGTCACTTAAGGAGGAAGGTAGAGAAGGATGATTGCCAATTGTCATCTTTACTTCTTGTTTATGTTTCAGTTCAGTTAAGCTTCCTCATTTGTACTTTCCCTTCTACATTCTATAAGTAGAAGAAGAACCTTCGGGTTAATGATCAGAATTTGTAAGCAGCATTCTTGTGTTCCAGACTTTGTGCTGAAACCCCTGAGAGCCACTTGAAGCAAAAGAATATACAGGAGCAGATTTCCGAGAGAACTTTGTGTCACGGTGTAGTGTTTCTAGGTTTTTATCTTAGATCTTATAATAAACTGTGTTATTTTAGATCTAGATCTGAAGTTGCCTTTGCTTATAATTCTGTGCGTTGATATCTATTTGTTTCTTCTATGTGCATGCAATCAACTCTGTTATCTATTGATTGGGATGCACATTTTCCCCATTTATTCACTGTGTTTTACTATTTTCTTCTTCTATAAATATTTCCTTTCTTAAACAGCTGCTTACTTGCTGCAGAACTATACAGCTATGGTTCATGAGCTAAATAGTTAAAGTAAAACCCCATATAGATACTAGCATATTTTAATTGACAAATCTGACACGGGAGCCTCACCGGTAAATGAGGGAGATTTATCTCATGACTGCCTAGGTTTTATGCTATGCAGAAAATCTAGCCAACAGTTTTTGGCGACTCCGCTGGGGAACAACTATCTTTGCAGATCAAAGCTTATCTTTTGAAGATCAGAGTGTTTTCCATACAAATATCAACCTGGCTGAACGTCCATTCACCCGATCCATGAAGGCGCAAGGAAGGACTGATCATTTCTTCAGACTGCAGGAGCAATTCAATTTCAATCATCCTCCTCAAGTTAGAAGCCACAGATCTAGTCTCTCACCAGGAAGGAGAGTGCACACCCATCCAGATCCGGATCGTCTTCAGCATAATCCGGCGGCTGGAATTATTCACCAAGTCTACACAAGGAGAAGACGTGCTCCGTTTATCATGGCAAATCAGAACCAGATAGTACCTGTCCCATGGGGAGCAGCTTTTGGGCCACTGAACTTGGCTCCACCTATGCACGATCTGCCAAAAGGATCCAGAAAGAATTTTCCAAAATTCTTTGGAGATGGAAAGCAAAACCCGGATGATCATTTGGCAGCCTTCTTCATATCTTGTGGTGTGCTTGCAGTGGAGCATGAAGATGTCTCAGTCAGACTCTTCATTGAGACTCTACATGACTTGGCTGGCGAATGGTTCTATCAGCTAGCTCCTAGACACCATAACCAACTGGGCGACTATGCGTGAGCAATTTCTGAAAAGATTCAAGCCTGCAGAGGACGCTAGCACATTGATTACCAACTGACCCAGTTGAAGAAAGAGCCAAGTGAGAACATGCAGAGACTTTATTGCAAGGTTCCAGAGGATTTTATATAAAATCCCCACTTCTGCCGCATTGAGTGATGAAAATCAAAAGACGTTTTTTATAAACGCTCTGTTGCCTGAAGTTGGATATCAACTAAGAAGGGCAAGACCTGTGAATCTACTTGAAGCACAAAATGCTGCCGTGGAAGTTGAAGATGACTTGATCATGGCTGGAAAACTCAAACAACCATCTCACAAAGGTGATGGAGCTTCTTCAAGTACTTCAGATCCTTTGCTACAAAGATTGGCTAATGACATGCTGCAAATCAAGAAGCAGATCTCTCAAGCAGGAAATGCGACCCCTTCAAGAATAGCTCCTGCTTGGACCTTTAATGGTCAAAATCAAAATCAAAATCGAAATAGACTTGCTGCTGCACCACAACGGTTGGCAATTGAAGCTGCTCCAAGGAATAACTTGGAAACTAATGAAGAAGATCTAGGCATTGACGAATCATTTGATGATGAAGACTTTGTAGATCCCACTGGTGACTCCAATATTGGTTACCTGGACTACAAATCTGACGATGGCTATTATGAATCTTTTGAAGATTCTGATGGTCACACATTTGCGGTGTTCACAAGGTCCTAGACACGCCAAAATGCCGAAGCATCCACAAGCGGCCAAAGAAAGAAAGAGAAGATCCTGGGCCGGATGTTACTATCTTGAAAAGAGGCAGCCCTCTTCCTTCTTCATTAGCTCCCAAAGATAAATATTCAAATTCTTTCAATTCGCAGCAAAGGGCCAACACACATCCAGCTGAAGCAAGTCAAGATTTTGACATCATCGATCATATCAAGAAGACCAAGGTCCAAATGTCAGAAGCTGAGTATTTGAGGGCATTTCTTGATCAGCTAAATAGATTGGTCAAGTATGTGCAAAGTAATGGTCCCAACCCTTCAACAAATAATACTTCACGGGGTATCTTGTCAAGTCCAAAGATTACTCCTTCAAATAATGCGGCTGCAAGTTCTTCTCCTTCTACTTCTTCTCCTGCTACATCAGAAAGGATCGAGCCATTTTATGTATCATTGCTTATCAATGGGTACAAATTGAGCAATTGCATTTTGGACTCTGGAGCTTCTGAACAACGTCATGCCTGCCAAAGTTGCTGATGCCTTGGGTCTCACATTGACAAAAACCATCGGAAGATGTTATTCAATGGAAAGGCAAGTTCCTCTTGTTGGGCAAATCAAAGATGCACAGGCAGTACTTGCTTCTTTCCCAGACAAAAGATTGAAAATGACTATCCTTGTAGCAGACATCCCAGTCTCTTATGGCATGTTGTTAAGTAGAAATTTCTGTAAAGAGCTGGGCGGAGAAGTCAAGATGGATTGGTCTTGTGCGCACATACCAATCAAAGGAGTTAATCAGAAGTTAGAACCTGAGAAGAAATCCAAGTACACAGTATCAAAGTCTGAGGATCCTAGATCTCAGATCTTGTTTCAAGAATCTGATCACGGAGTCTATTATCTAGAAATGGATAAAGAAGAAATTCAACCTGTGATTCAAGAACCACATCAACTTGACAACAAGGTTTGGTCTCTGGAATTTGATGGCAGCTGCTGTTCATTTGGATCCGGTGCAGGCGTTGTTCTTATCTCTCCTGAGGGAAAAGTGCATGCACATTCCTTCAAATTGATGTTCGAAAATACTAACAACACACAGAGTATGAAGCACTGTTGTTAGGTATGGAGCAGGCAAGAACAATGGGAATCAAGCTCTTACATGCAAAGGGAGATGCTGAGCTGATTGTTAAGCAGATAAGAGGTCTCTATCAAGTAAAAAAGGACAAACTTCGGCATTATAGAGATCGAGTCTACTCTGCTATCCTGGATTTTTCAGCTTTCTCGGTATCTTACATTCCGAGAGAACAAAATTCAAGAGCTGATTCACTTGCAGTGACTGCAGCTTTGTTAAATCCAGATCAGCCTCCCACATTTTTCAGACAGGGGGATTAAAAAGTTGAGATGGTTTTCTACCCAAAAGTTCCTGACAACGTCCAGCAATGGCAAGTTTTTAACGATGACAAGCAGATTGCTGCATTTCTCCAACAAAAGGACAACTTCGAAGAGATCTACTATGAGGGAAGCAACTCACCTCTAAGACAAACTACTGTGGGAGAAATGGATGCAGACGTCTTAGGAAGTCAGGAGATTATCCAGCTAAAGGGAAATAAAATTCCCAAAGGCTTGGTATCTCTTGAGGAAATGTTCGACAAGCATGATCAGATGCTTAAAAAGAATGAAGAAAGTGGGGAAGGTTCTTCCTCCGATACACAGTTACTAAATTTGGGAGCCAGCAATGATCCCAAATTAGTAAATCTGGGTAAGTGTTGTTCAGAGGCAGAAAGAGAAGCTTTTACAGAGCTTCTTAAGAAATACATGGATGTTTTTGCCTGGTCTTACCAGGATCTAAAAACATATCAGCCTGCAGAAGTTCAACACTACATCCCATTAAAACCAGAACAAAAGCCTTTCAAGCAGAAGTTGCGGCGGCATAACCCTACTATTTCCGGAACTATCTTTACAGAGATCCAGAAGCTGTTAGATGCAAAGATAATTTATCCCATACATCACTCTGAATGGTTAGCCAACATAGTTCCTGTGAGAAAGAAGAGTGGCGAGATTAGGTTGTGCATAGATTTTCGCAACCTCAATCAAGCCTCATTGAAAGATAACTACCCCATCCCCATCATGGATCACACTCTAGCAGGAGGAGTGGTACGAGTAACATTGCCTATTTTCTACATATGGAGACTGTGGATCAAATTTCTATCGAACTATTAAACTGAAACCCAACAAGACTTTGTTCTATGGGATAATGTTTATACAAAAGAGGGATTGATGCATACATGCGTGGGTAAAGCTGAGCGATCAGTTACAAGAATTTCACGACCTTACGGTGGTCATTTCTCAGCCCAAGTCACTACACAAAGATGGTTTGAGGAAGAGGTCTATGTGCCCACACTTTTTCAATGATACTGGAGAGTGGGTATCTAAGTGTCAAGCAGCCAACACTTTGTTGGGCATGGTGCCTGCATCACCTTTAGAAGAGCAATAGTAATTGAAGAACCTTACCAGTAGTGGTACTGGATTTTATAGATCTGGTGGAGGAGTGGCCATCAGTATACATTGACAGCTATTGATTCTGATGTAAGTGGGTAGAATGCCCTGTGAATCAACTTCCGCTGAAGGTGTGCAGTTTTATAAAAGATAATATTTTTTTCAGGTTTGGCGTGCCCACTAAGATAGTAGCAGAAAACTAAATCTATCTTCTGAGGAGCTGGTTGATTTCTGCTACACTCATGGGATCCAACTGGTACATTTTTAACTACATCCACAAGGGAATGGCCAAGCTGAATCAAGTAATAAAAACTTGGTGACTATCGTGCGAAAGCTTAGTAACGGAGAATCAAAGAACTTGGCATAAGAATTTGTTTGATGCATTATGAGCCGATAGAATTACACCAAAGAGGGCTGATAGGCATGTCCCCTTTTCAACTATTATATGGAAGAGATACAGAGTTGCCTCTTTCCTTGGAACTACCTGCCCTACAACTTTATAGGGCCCTGGAGGATTCTACATTCATTGATGTTGTTGAGAAAAGGATAATGTACCTGACTGAATTGAGGGAGGTACAAACTCAAGTTGTAGATAGGTTGACAGAGCATCAAAGGAAGGTGAAAGTCATCTTCGAAAAAAAGGCCAGGGAGAGAAATTTTGAAGTCAATGACTAGGTCCTTTTATGGGACAAAAGAAGAGAAACAAAAGGCATGCATGGAAAATTCGATTCACTGTGGAAATGGCCTTTTGTTATTAAAAAGATCGCCGGAGTAGATAGCTTCATTCTTGCTCATCATGATGGAAGTTGAATTGTTGTTTCCTGTCAATGGGCAACACCTGAAGCTGTTCCGGACATGAAAAGCAAGGTAAAACCTGTATGTATAAAAATAAAACTTTGTTTGTTTTTCCTTGTTTTATTTTTGTGTTGTGTTGTTTTTGTTTGCCTGACCCCGTGCCCAAAAGACGAGATACGAAACAAGAGATGTTGGGATCTCATCTTTTCCCTCATCATTCTGACAGAGAAAAAGATGTCCACAGACGGAGCTGAGTGGTGTCCCCAGATTTCACCCTGAAATCTGAGACTACCCTATTCAAAAAAAAAATCATACTTTTAAAATAATGGGTTTTTTTTGTGTTTTTATTGCCAAAAAGTTCCTGTAATGTGTCAAGATATTCCCAAGGAGCCATATAAGTCATTTTCTCCAAATACCCAGATGCCCAAAATTGTTTTATTCTGTCGTTGGGGTTTACCTACGGGAAATTTGTATTTAATTATTTTAAGCCCCGTTTGAGGCAATTTGTGCTCCAGTTTAACTCTTTTGTGATTTTACATATCATTATTCGCATATACTAGTAGGGTTTTAACCATGAATGAATCCTGGGCTTTATTTGTGACTTCTGGCAACGTTTTGTGTTTTTTGTGTTTTCCCGTTTCGTTTTCTGTAAAATTTCCCTCGATCAATTCCTTTGTTGGTTTGGCCTGATTCTTGTCCTAGAGTATCTAGAGATCACATATGGATGTTGTGCTAGAAGAAATTTGCCATCAGAGGTCTGGTTCTCTTGGAAAAGACAAAGTCGTGTACCAAAAAGCTTCTTCTGGGCTGGGCGCATTTTTGAAAAAAGAGGGTTTGAAGTGGATTATGGGATTTTTGGAAGCAACAGGCAAGTGGGAATCTTGTACCTGCCTAGCAGGGTACTTTTTCCCATGAAAGCAATGACACTTAAGTCACAATGGGAAAATTAGAGGCAGCAGGCATGTGGGAATTTCTTACCTGCCTTGCAAGGTAAAAATTTACATTGTGGAATAAAAGAAAAATCACTTAAGGCATGAATGAGATTTTATTGCCTGCCTGGTAGGGTAAATAATCCCATTATGAAAGTCAAATAGCTTAAGTGAATCATGGGATTTTCAGGGATGCCTTGCAGGGTAAATAATCCCATTGTCAACTGACGTTTAAAAATAGAAATCTCTTTATGCCAAAAAGTGTGACCCCTTTAGGGAAGGAAAGGCAACCTTAAATTAATTAATTAAATTAATTCCTTCTCCAATTTTGGCGCCCAGGCTTGTGGAAAATTCAACAGAGGAAAGTAGACAAAGGGAAGTTGGAAATAGACAATTCTAAAATTAAATAAATATTATTTATTTAATGCAACCCCTTCATCTCAAAAAGTGTGTGCCCCATTTGGGAGAGAAAAAATACTTTTTATGTATTAAATGATTAAATTAATTTCTATTTTCAGTTGCTAAGGTCAAAGCATACTGTGAGGCTTGAGTTAACTGGAAGAAGAAGTCTAAAATTAAATAAATTTAATTTATTTAATGGCAGCCATGAGCATGCACAAAATAGGTGCCCCATTTGAAGAGTTAAGCTTATTAAATAATTAATTAATTGCCAGGAATAGGAAAGGCATTAATTAATTATAGAATCATGAGGATTATATAAGCAGGGGCTGCCATAAGGATGAATTAATTAATTCCAAAGCAGAGAAGTGCAACCCAGACAAAAAGTGTGCCCCATTTGGAGAGGATTTTTGCTCAAAAGAAGGTGAAATTAATTCTAAAAGATTCCAGAATTGGCGCATAGGTTGAAGGAAGTTGATTTGTGTCTGGATAATTGTTTGCATAAGTGATACAGGTGCTTAGGTGAAGTTGGTAAAATTCATGTTTGCTTTGCATGCAAAATAAAACATCAAATTTGGGGCAACAAGCTTGAATTATGCAGATTTTTATGATTAAAATCCACTGTTCATGTTCCGGTTGCCATCTTTGTCTGAATTAATTGCAGGAATTCATTACAAGTGCTTTATAAGAGAAAGGGAGATTAAATCAATGTCCAATACATTGAATATATACTCCGAATCTGAATAATTATCCAAATCTACACCAGTTTTGAAGAATTTTGGCAGAATAAAGAGAAAAAGAATTGTTCAGACAAAGATAGATACGACCATGGCAAAGAGGGATGAAAAAGAGAGCACAACAGAGTCATGCATCACTTCCAAATTCACAGACATTAGAGACACAGATCTAGGTCCGGAACCTCTTTTCGAATTGATTGATAGATCTAGAGCAGGAAAGACTTCCCTCATGCGTGCAGTTAAAAGTAGTGGAATTATTCGAGCTGCAGTCATTTCCATACACAGCCCAGTTGCCAAAGTTCATTATGGAGTGTGCTAGGTCTTACCATCCATCATCCAGATCAGTCTGAGATGCCACGGGGAAAATTATAATCTGGTTGGACGCAAAGTTCATCAATTATTGTTTGAAGATTCCGACACGAAAGGTGATGACTTCTATTAGCATACAGGATGCCTCGGGTAGCAGGTGGGAGAAGCATAAAGTTGACTGCATGAACATAATGAACAGCAGATACATGAAGAAGCTTGGATTTCCTTCCAAGTTCCCAAGAACTCTTCCGCGGTCCAATCTGGTACAAGAGGTAGATGATATTGCAAAATTGTTTTGCAGGATAAATGGCGAAGCAAATGCTCACACCTTCCGCACATGGATGTATGCTTTCATCAGGACCATTGAAATCAACAAAGTGGATTTGATAATCAATTGGTCAGAAATCATTAGCGAAAACATTGGTGAGAAACTCTGGAATGTGAAGCGTCCTTTTAGCTTCAAAATGACTTCCTACTTGGTATACGCAGCAGCTTCACAAGGCATCTTCTCCAAGCTGGAAAGATGTGGTGTTCTTTCCAAAGACCCCATTTTCGAGTGCTACCCACAGCTTACCGTACCTATGTGCAAGAAAGATTTCAAAGTGGTCAATGATGGATTCTTCTATGAATTCATTTGCAGGCTAGACAGGGACCTAAAGGCCAACAGGGTGAGCAAGGAAGCGTGGGAGGTTGTGTCCAGAATTGGCAGTCTCTTCATTCAGTTTGCGGATTTCACATACCTCAGGATCACTGGCTTTTCTAGAGAACCGGTTAAGCTGCCCAGATATCCGAATGATAGATTGATCACCATGGAGCTGAGCGGGCAACTTGTGGAGATGTACGACCTTCAGTCGAAACGGCACAAGTCTACAGGCTTCTTCCCAATCACTGTGGGTCATTATAGCTGTCAGAGCATTCATAGAGCTCGAGGAATGGAGGTGGAAATGTTCTCTCAGTACGAGCAAAGGTTATTCCCGGCACAGCGTAACTTAGATCCATTTGGAGTAGCCAGGAAGATGATCTCCCAGGAGTACACACATGTGCCTTCATTAGAGGATTTCTGGATGCAGTGGAAAAGTGAGTAAGAGATTAAAAATAAATATTTCAGCAGGCTATCAGCACGGTAAGCATTCAACTTTGGATTAGCAGAGATACATGTGGATATTAAAGATGATGGGGCGGTGTTACTTGACACATACCATCAAATGGGAGGAGATAGATCCGTACTTCAGGAGAATGTAGGGGGCTGCCATACGATTGAGGAAAGGTCTGCCACCGTTCTGGTGAATACGTCAAATTGGTTGCTAACTAAGGGATACTGCCTTGATGAAGCATTGATGAATCAAGTCACGTGGTGCAGGAGATTCCCTCAAGTAGAAGCACGTAGGAGAAAGCAGCAGGAGGCCCAAGAAGATGAAAGTGCACAGAAAGTCTCCTTTGAAGGAGAAGATCACTTCCATGGCCATGACGTTAGTTCTGGCTTCTCCAACATCCAATACTTCACCAATTGTTGCACCTCAGCAGAACATTGCCATTCCTCAGTTGAATCTTGCAACATTCATCTTCTCTCCTCAGCCACTCTGCTCAGCACCTATTCTTGAAGAAACATTGAAGCTACATATGGCAGAGTTTGAAAGAGCTTTGTCTTTGGATGATTCAAAGGATGGTAGCCACAACACTGTAGCAGTTTCTGATGGAGAGGAATCAGAGCGGGAGATAGTAGTACACTCAGTAACTTCTCATTCTCCAAGAAGTAATTTCTCATAATGGTTGACTTTGTAGTTGGTTTCAGAGGCTAGAGTGGAAATGAACTTGGAGGAACATGACTTGTAGCTGCTCTAGAGTCTAGGCAGAAAAGACAGAAAACCTAAAGTTGCTAAGATAACTTCAAGGTTGATCATCGAGGAGTCAGGGCAGAAGTTCATTGAGATGTTAGTACTGGCGGAAGGGAAGAAAGACAATGAGCTCACTGCAGAAGACATAACAGTAACTAAAGTACCTATCGGTCAAGCCACCACAGAGGGATTAAATCAGGATACACAGACATTGATAGATGCTCTATTCCTTAGGCTTGATAGAGAAAAGACAGAGAAAGTTGAATTTTAGAAGCAGGTATCTTAGTTGTGTGAGATAATTACCGAGGTTGTTAAATCTTCTACTCAGTCCATTTCAGCGCAGAAATAGGTGAGTGATCATTTGATGTAGGAGATGGAAGATGCAAGCAATTAGGTGAAAGTTATTGACGAATGGAAGAATCTAATTATTCGTCAAACTTCTGTACAACTTAGAGAGATGCCAGCCCGCCTAAAGGTTACGAAAGATGTAGCAGATCAACTGAAACAACTGTTGACAAGCGTAGTAGATATAAACACAGTTGTTGAGAGTAACATGAGTACTTTGGCCAAAATCAATAAGTTACCAAGAGAAGTTTTGGTTGCGGAATAGATAGTACCAGATGGATCAGTTGAGAAGGGGAAGCAGCTGGAGTTTGCAGTATCTTTCCATTTGGAGATTTGCAGAATTATGTTGAAGAGGATGCAGACACTTGAGAGTATGGCATCATTTTTACCAGATAATATCATTGCTTTCACTCAGGAGGAAGTGGTCGGAAATGTTACTTCATACATATGGATCATTCCTAGTAGAGTTTCTAATTCCTTGGAAGGGTCTCTTCTGATGTTACAAGGGAGAATTGATGGAGCCACTAAGCCTTTCATGACGAACTCCATCAGCAGACTGGTGGCATTACAGTCGGATATTGCGAGGTTCAGGCCGAGCTTGGAGGATGTGGAAGCATGGATCAAGGTGTTGAACGAAGGATTGCTGCAGTTTAGGACTAAAAATGAAGTTGTGGCTAAGATAGATGGGAAGATGTTGAATTACATGTTCTAAAAGTATATTCAATATCAAAATAAAAAGAAGATATAAATGTTACAGTTGGCTTGACTTCTTCTTTTTTCCACGTTCCCGAATGAAATTGTAAAACTTTGAAGTTATTGGTTTTGAAACCATTACTTTAAGTTATGTGAAACAATTCTATTAGTTAAGTGATAGATGTGTCATTTAAGGAGGAGTTAGTGGAAGATGATTTCCAGATGTCATCTTTAGTTCTTGTTTATATTTTAGTTCAGTTAAGTTTCCCATTTGTACTTTCCCTTCTACATTTTATAAGTAGAAGAAGAACCTTTGGGTTAAGGATCAGAATTTGTAAGTAGCATTTTTGTGTTCCAAACTTTGTGCTAAAACCCCTGAGAGCCACTTGAAGAAAAGAAATATACAGGATCAAATTTTCAGAGAACTTTGTGTCACGGTGTATTTTGTTTCTAGATTTCTATCTTAGATCTTTGAATAAACTTTGTGTTATTTTAGATCTAGATCTGAAGTTGTCTTTGTTTATAATTCTGTGTGTTTATATTTATTGGTTTCTTCTATGTGCATGCAATCAACTCTGTTATCTATTGATTGGGATGCACATCTTCCCCATTTTATCCCTGTGTTTTACACGTTTCTTCCTCTATAAATATTTCCTTTCTTAAACAAATGCTTACTTGTTGTAGAACTATACAACTATGGTTCATGAGCTGAATAGTTAAAGTAAAACCCCTTATAGATACCAGCATATTTTAATTGACAAATCTGACACGAGAGCCTCACTAGTAAATAAGGGAGATTTTTCTCATGACTACCTAGGTTTTATGCTATGCAGAAAATCTAGCCAACATCTTCCCTCTTATCCTTGAAGCTTTTGCAGTTTTTCTCTAGTACATACATCAATGCAATGTTTGCAGTAAATAACTCATCATTTTTATTTTTAATTGCATATGAGCAATTAAAAATTCTGGAAAACACTCTGAGTGAAGGAAAATACAAGTAAATTCAATGAAGGCTTTAACTGGAAGATTGGGAGCACATGCACAAGATCCTAGAAAGAATTTTCCATGCACTGACTTCTACACGGGCTGCATTAGAAACAAGAGGATGAATTTTTGTCGGAAACCTTTGCAATTGGATTGATTTGTGCAGATTTGACAATTAAATCGGAGATAGGTGCATGGCCCGTGTTTGTATCATCGACTTCAACAAATGTGGAAGCTATGCCTGATTTCACAGAGCCTTCCCTTTCATCCCACTTTGCCATGGCTGGAGCAATCTTTTTTCTGAGCAACTATTTTTCTTTTTATTCAGCCGGAATTCTTTACAATTGATGCAGATCTGGGGATTTCTTCAGATTCGGAAGATATATTCAATGTATCTAACATTGATTTAAGCTCCCTTTCTCTTATATGAACACCTGTAATTAATTCAGACAAAGATGGATTCCAGAGCATGAACACTTGATTTTTATTACAAAAATCTGCATATAAAGCCCGCTGCCCTAAAATTTGAGGCTTTGCTTGCATGCAAAGCAAGCATAAATATTTTTAACTTCACCTGGACACTCATACCAACATGCAGATAATTAACAAGGTTTAAATCAAGCTCCTCTAACCCTAGGCGCCAAAATTTTAAGCTTCCCAGCAGTGGAAAATAAACTTCAATGCAAAAATCCTCCTTCTTCGGGCACCAAAACTGTCTGGGATACAATCCTTTGCAAAAATAATTAATTACACCTTCACTTATGGGAGCGCTTGCTTATATAACCTTCAACATTCTATAATTAATAATTGCCTCTCCTATTCTTGATAATTAATTAATAAACAAACATGTTTATTCCTCCAACTTGGGCGCTCAAATGTGCATGCTCATCACTGTCATTAAATAAAATAAAATAATTTATTTTTAGCATGCTACCTTCAATTCTCTTTGGCTTGTTTTCATGCATTGACTTTCCTTCTATTTATGGCGCCAAAATTGGGTGAATAAACATTAATAAATATTATTAAATGCATTGTTATTCACTCAAGGTGGGTCATACTTTTTGGCAAGGGTGAATTCTAAAAATAAGAAGTCAACTTCTGATGAGAATTTTCACCCTTCACTGCAGCTGTAAAAATCCTTTCTTCCACTTAAGTGATTTGACTTTCATAATGAGAATTTTTACGCTGCCAGGCAGGTAAGAAATTCCTACCGGTGCTTTAAGTGATTTTTATTTTATAATGGAAATTTTTACCCTGCAAGGAAGGTAAGAAATTATCGCCTGCCTGCCACCTCTAATATTCCCATTGCAGCTTAAGTGACTTTGACTTCATGGGAAAAATTACCCTGCCAGGCAGTTAAGAAATTCCCGCCTGCCTGTCACTGCCAAAATTCCCACTGGCAGCTTAAAGTCTTTCTTCAAAAAAGTGCGACTTGAATGAAAGATAGCTCCTATCTAAAAGTGTGACTTGCATTGTGACTTCTGCTTTTAAAATTGCATGAGAATTCATCACTTAGGGCAGCTTGGAAATTGGACGCGGAAGGCAGCCTTGAAAATTGCGACTGGCATAAAAACAACATTTCTTTCCTTTTTTGGATTTTTGGTGAAGAAAACACAAGCATGGAATAAAATTTGTCATTTTTGGAAAGGGTCCAGGAAGATATAGCAGCACAAATTTGCATGTGATGTAACTTTCATTCCATAGCTCTGTTTTAGGTGTCATTTTCTCTAAAAGTGCATATCTTCTCGAGCTCTATGCATTGATGGAAATATTTTTCTTGTTTTCATAAAATCCATTTATTCCAAAAAAATGTGACTTGCCTAGGAGAGGCTTTTTGTGCACAACTCCGTCTTTTTAAAGAGAAGTTGACTTCCTCAAGCTGATTCCTTCTGGCATGGCGGTCCTAAATGATCTCCAGATATTCCAGGCTAGAAAAAAGACTGTACTGGCGAAGGAATTGACCTAGGGGAATTTCACAGATAAAAACACACAAAAAATAATAAAAATGAAAAACATTTCCAGAAGTCACAGACAAAGCCCAGGATCCATTCTTGGGGAAAACCCTACTGGTATATGTGAATATTGACATGCAAAACTTCAATAGGGCTACATCGAAGCACAATTTACTCCAAACGGGGCTTCAAATAATTAAATAAAATTTCCCCGCAGACAAAACTTGACGAAGGGATAAAATGATTTTCAGCATCCGAGTATTTGTCAAAATTGGCTCCTATGATTCACTGGGAATATCTTGACGCAATACAAGTATCTTCTGGCAATAAAAACACAAAACAACCTGTTATTTTAAAAGAATGAATTTTTTTCAATATGGGGTAGTCTCAAATTTCAGGGTGAAATCTGGGGACACCACATACATGGTTGTACTTTTGCTTGTTTGACGAATTTTACACTTAGTCGTATTTGTGTATATTTGCTAGGTAAATTTAAGTTGATTGTATCATGTTGCTTTGGAAAACGATGTGAAATAATCATTTCTTTTTGTGTCTAAATTAGTGTAGAAGGATGAAATTGGAACCTTGTCATTTAAAATTTATAGTGCCATTGTAATTCTGGATATGATTGTGTCAGTAAAATTGTTGGTAATATTTTAAAAAGGCATGTTTTTACCTATATGCTAGTGATGTATTGACCTAAGAAATCACTTAGTCTTCAAAGAAAAATAACAACTTATATTTGTGTGTTTTCTTTTTGAACAGAAAGTGACAAACAAACATATAGTTTGAAATATTAACCTTTGTTGAATGGAATGATCCTCCATGGTAAACCTTGAGTTATGTTTGGCTCCAAACATCTTTCATAGTCCTAGAGACTTAGAGTCACCGTATGTGTTTGCATGTTCCTCCCCATGAACCTAGTTGAGAGCATTCATATGGGTATGAAAGTGTGTAAGATGCTTTGGTGCAAGGTATAATGTCACTTTTGTGGCATACATGATGACATGTCTAGCTTGAAATCTTATGATTGTTCTAGAGATTAAACAACATAAGAAGGGCAATATGATGAAAAGTGGTTGGGATAACAAGGGCAATTAGGTTATGCATTAACGCACTATTAAGTTTGTTAATTGTAAATGAAATTTGCAGCTTCCCTTGTTATTGAGAATGTACCCTTGTGATGTCGGTCTAAGAATCTTTAAGCACCATGGATATTTCTCGTAACTTAATAAATATTTCTTATGATGTGAAAATGGATGTGAATTGATCCATGTGAGAACAAGTGATTGAGTAAACATAGTTTCTCATTTGAGAATCAAAACTTATGATGTGTAAATGTTAAGATAATTCTAATTAACAATCAAATTATATAATTTATTGGCAGTAAGAAAAACAAACTAATTCTAATGGAACCCTTACAAGTTAAGTCATAAACAAAAGTGAGGAAATGTAGTCTAGAAAATAAAAGGTTAATGTGTGTTCCCATGTTAAGTGCTTTTCAAACCTTATAGGTTAAATAATGGAATATGACTATGATAAATATATATCCATGAAAATGTGGTGTCCTGAAAAATACCTATCCGTGATGTTCATTTTTTTGTTGGGTCGTTGCAACGAACTAGTTCGTTTATAGAAGTGTGGCATTGATTTGCAACTTGCGTTATCCTATTGTGTGCGAGTGTCCATGTTGTATAAGAGACATTTGTGATGTGGAATTTTTCTGTTGTAAGCCCATGTGTTTTCTTGTGAACCTAAGTGGTGTCATAGAGTTGTATCATGTGTTTGAAACAAAAAAATATCTAGTATTTTTACTGTTTTATTTGGTTGTGTAAAATGTGGGCATGACAGTAACCATCATTTTACATAGTATATGGCAGTAGCTCTCAAAGAGTGGTTGAGTTGTGGAATGCCAATGATGACGTAGGAAGGAAAAAAAAAGGCTAAAAAATTTCAAAACAATCGAAGAATGTGCACCAAGTGCGCAGAAAGTTGGAGGAAATAAACACATATAAATAATACATAAATGTAAAAAGGAGGGAAGTTTAATTTTAAGTTGGAGACTTTGTTTTGGATCATTTACGGAAGAAAAGATTCCCTAGAGGTACATATAACAAGTTGTAGTATTGACTTGGTTTGCAACAAATGCATATGAGATTGAATTGTTAAATGACATGGATATCTCAAACATGTTCAATGTAGTACACTTGTATCCATATCACAAAGGGAAAAATGATGTATAAGTTGAATAACTTGATTGGAGACATAAAATGTTGGAGAAGGTATGCCAAAAAATTGAAAGGATGATTGAAACCAAGATCAAGACAACACACAAGGAATATCGTTAATATTTAGTAAAGTAGAAAAAAAAAGAGGTAGAAGATGCAACTTTTACCAAATTTATGGAAGCTACTAGGAATGAAATTCTTGAGGAAAAGAAAACATGAGCTGGGGATCATATTTCAAATTTATTCAGTGTATATGATGTAGGAGAACCCGAGTCTATGTAAACAATCTTGTATCAAACAAAACTGAGTAGATTTTGTGTTTTATGCATTTTGTTGGAGGTCCTAGTCATGTCGGGAGGGTTTACCAATGTTGTAGAGGTTTGCCAAAAATGTGATGGTATTTCAACACCGTAGAGGTTTACGGAATCTTTGATGTTCTATCGACATCACAAAAATCAGTTGATGGGATTGTATGGCACGTGGAAATCTGAACTTGTGAAGACTCACTTTGTATGGGTATGTTGGGACTTTTTTGTAACATTCCATAGCTTTATGAGTCTTAATGGGTAGCGTGTAGCTAATCTTGAGGATTACTTTGAAAGCCTTGCATACCTAGATTAAAAAACCCATGAAACTCAAAGTAAAGTAGTAGAGTCGATGATAAGAGATAGATTTTAGAAAATATGGATTATACACGTAAATTCTCTATGTGAAACTTCTCGATTGTGATTGTATTGATATATTAGGTTATTGTTGAGGATGTATCCTTTGTGATCGGTATTTGTAAGGTGTTATTTTGTGGATCAATAATAAATTAATTATCCTATGTTTTGTTATATATCTCGTATTGTTTCCTGTGTAACTTTGAGGACCATTCGTAGTTGGGTTCCTTGACCTCATTTGCATTATTACGGACCTAACAATCCACTTGACTGCAAGAGCAATACCATATACTTTTAGATTATTTAGCACCAGTCCATCGAACACCATATGATTACAAAAAAAATCTTACTCCACAACATGCCTAATTTTGTTTCTATATCATCAGCTTAGAGAAATTCCCTTATCATTATGTGAAGTTTATTGAACTAGTAATTATTAAACATCCAACAAGAAGAATAGTAAATACTAAAGGAAGATAAGATAATCTGACAGACTTGTATTCTTTCAAGAAGATACATATAGTTCCCTTACCATTTAAATATCATCTTATTAATCTTTACAAAGATTCATTCCCATGTTTCTTTGAAGGAGGGCGCGAGTGCAAATGGAATCCCAATATATTTGAGCAAGTGTGTAGGACCATTCCAAATCAATTCTAAAGTGTTGATCTAATCAAGAGGAGATTCTTCCCACCCAATCACAAAATATTTTTGGAGGGAAAATTTGAACCAATTGCCGAGCAATATATATCTATCCTAGAAAAAACATGTTGAATATTATCCTCTTCTAGGGAAAGAAAAAGTGTTGTTTTATTAACAAATAACACATCAACCAATTTTTCATTATTATGGAGAGTGATCCCTTTAACATGAGGTCCTAAATAAGCATCTCTTAGTAGATAGTGTACAACATGAACTACTCTCACAAACATTAGAGGGAAAAGTGGGCACCCTTGTCTAATGGATATTTGAAGTACCAAAGGTTAAGTTCCCCATTTGCTTCCACCATAATAGAGACATATTTAAAGGGAACATTAATCATTATACCAAATTTTTATTGGAACCTAAAATCCTTAAGCATCATTTTAATAAACGACCATTTAGCACCTCAAAACCACACAAACAAACATAAATCAACTAGACAAAGAAAATCATATAGACTTAAAAGATTATATACTTAAACCAAGACTTACGAAGGCGCGTAGAAACTTATACTTCTGATTTATCCTTATGCCAAAGCTCTTACAGACTCAAAATACTTAGACCTCTAGACTCTAGAAGTTACCCCCAATGTTATCTTGTTTCTCCGATGTGTTGTATGAAATCCTTAAACCCTCTTTATGTAGGATGAAGATAACTTCTCACTGAGAAACCGATAACTAGAAACTAAACACCTAGATAACCAAAATGATTCCAAAAAAGACATTACACACCTAATAATGGGCCCACAATGCTACGACAAAGGCAACTGGCTTGCCTTTATGACCAACAAGAGTATTGTCAACATGCTTGACAACTAGCAAAAAGAGTTTCCATCTAGGGACTAAAAGATACATGGGGGCCATTTTCATCATCAGATGAGATGGATGAGTCTTTTATTTCGGCTGAGTGAAGGTCCCTTGCATTGCGCTCATACCACAATCTAGATATGGATGTTGTTCCATCATTGTGAAATGTTGCACACCTTCTAGAAGGGAAGAGATGTTGTCTTGGAATTCATAGGAAACTTCCAGGTGCTAAAAGATGTATGGCCATACTATGATGTAAGTAAATCTTCTTCAAAATTTCTCCATTTGGATGTTGATGATGCCCTTAAAATCTATTTGGCTTGGCATAATAAATTTCTTTAGCTTACCAAGGAATCTTAGAATTTATTAGGATATTCCTGGCAATGACGGGATGCATTTACAGGAGAGGATGATCAAAAAATTTAGTTGGAAGATATTTCTGCAGAAAATACTTAAAGTATTTGGCTATATATGTGTGACATCCTACTTGATGGGGTCTTTTCTAGATTTCATTTTGTAAGGGATGATCTTCAAGCCATATTCTAGGGAATTCAAATCTCTAGGGATTCATTGGTCTTGAACTAGATGCCTCAGTCTCATTCCTTCTAATGGAGTATCATCAATTGATTCAATGAATCTGTAATGCCTCCATTTCCATATGAGAGTACAAAACATATAGGACTCTGGAGAGAATGAAACTGATACCCAGGAGATTCTGGATCTTTGTAGGAGATATTATGTTGAGACATAGAGTAAGGAGATACAAAAATAATTCCTCTTTTGAGAATAATATTCTAAGCATCATATTACATTTGGTTGTCATAATATTCTAGAACCCTTATAGTTTTATGCTCATTGTTCCATGCCCAAATAGGCCTAACAAACTCATGCATAACCTGAGTAACATTTATTCTTGCTGTCGGGTTGAGTTCTCTGCTAGAAAAATCTGCTAGTACATTCTTATTGCCTTCAATGTATTCGACCTCAAATTCATAATTGTTAAACCATAGACCCCCATCTTTGAAGATGATTGAAAGAGGTTTTATCTGACGAATCTCCTTTGTTTAGTATGGCCATAAAATATTTTAGATATGATCTTAAAATGAATTTTTTGGATTGAATAAAGAAAATGAAAGCTTTTATAGCAAGAATTTCTTTATGAGTTGAAAATGCTTATTTCACTAAATCTGGACTTATTCTAGTTTGAGCAACTAAAAAATTTAGGTAATATTGGAATCCAATATTACTTGTTTTGGATTCCAAAATGTTAAATATTAGAATTTACTATACTCCAAAATCACATATATTGGAATTCAAAAATTAAAATATTGAAACCCGTCATACCTCCTTCCGAAGTCCAATATATCAGATTACAGATAAAATTAATGAATCTGGAAAAAAATCATTCAAAGGTTTCAAGCAATCCAACAGTGATATGAGAAATATTGTCTAGCAACCGCTAGCCCGTATAAAACATAAATGTGTTTTTGTTTGGCATTACTTATTCTTTGCAATAAGATTCTTATTAGTTGTAAAATGTCTTTAAGATTAAAATATGCATACTTAAATAATTAAAATGTCTAGTGGCCTAGCAGCCGGTAGGCTAATGATATTCAAGAGATGTGAGAAACTTCCAGGTTCATTTAGTATGATGTGCTTGAACCTTGGCGTAATCAGGGAATTACTGAAGATATTATTAAGAAACTAGAGCAGAGGGTGACGATCCAGACAAGGAGAATGTAATTCATTGTAAAGCCATTCTAGATATATTGTTCAGATATAAAATTAACTGTAAAATCATTCCATATATTTTTCATTTAAATATGGATATGAAATTAATTAGAATTAACTATAAAACTATCCCAGATATATTTTTGTATTTAAATATAGATATGAAATAAATTAATATTCCTTTATTGAAGGTAGAAATATAGTAAAACATTTTAATAAATTTTTGAATTTTATTGTAACACTATTCCCAAAGATGGGCTCCCAAATTTCTGAGCACCATTGAAACTATTTTATATAAACAAAAATGGCGTTGAGGGCGCTAAGATCTAATGTTTCGTATTAAGAATAGAGTGATGGGGATTATAATCATTGTCACGAAGTTTTCGTTCGCTAAGAAATTTTCGTTTATATAAACTGATGTGAAAAATTTGTGCAGTGAAAATTATGAAGTTGAGAGGATTATATGGCTTTAACAAATTAAAGTAAGATATTTAAAATTTAGTGGTCGTTAGGTAATGCCAATATAGCTTATTTAGGTAAATTAACATTAATCAAAATAGAATTCACTTAAGAAAAATATTATTTAAATTTTTTTATATACTAACATATCTATTGATAGAAAAAAAAATGTATAAATCCTTTATCATATTATAACATTACTAAAGATAGTCACACACATTATACAAAATAACATTGCTAAAGAAAGACTCCCAAATTATGCATGAACATTTTAAGATATTCTCATAACATGGTTATACAATTGTACTACCATAATTTAGTAACATAGTTTAGTGTAAAACCATTCCCAAAGATAGACTTCCAAATTAAAAAAAAAATGAATTACAGAAAATTGCTCTCAAATAAATTTAGGGAAAATTACATAATTATAATTGGTTTTTTATTTAATGACATCACAGACTTCTTCCACATCCTTCAATAGTTGCAACATAGGCCACAACTCATCTATCAAGTAGTTGTTTGACAATTTAGATCGTATGTTAAATGTTTTATCAATTACGTAGTTCCCCACATCATTGAACTTGTTTTTCTCTACAGATTCATCTATAAGCACTGTATTTTTACAATTGTAATATGCATTAAACTTGATCCAAATAGTGCTAATATTTTTGAGAAATATGTTGGGATTCCCAGAACCTTGATAATCGATACGTTTGGACATGATGAAATCTTCTTGTGTAAATATAAACTCGAAGTTGCCAACCTCCAAGCCAATGTATTGAAGGAATGAAGGCATCATGTCATTAACATTTGACTTTCTTGTTGATGTCCATAATACTATTTTGAAATATTTTTTTCAATGTTGCAATAACTCTTTGACATTAGGTCCTAAAAAATAATGTTTATTTTTGAGGTTGATGCCACCAAGTTTTTTTAACATCTCATGCGATGAATCAACCTTGTGAATGGTGTGTGCCAAAACACCATTTATATCGAATATTATCAATTTCATGTTGGATATGTTCTTATCTGTAAATGAAGAAAAACATAATCAAATGGTTGTGGGTGGTGAATTTGGCCAAAAATAAAAGTTGCATTTTTTTTCACATTGTACTAGAAATATTTTTTTTTGTTGAAAAAAATTGAATCGAAAAAAATGTTTGCACAATGCGAATCTTTACAAACTTTAAGGTAGTTATTTTATTCCATATAAATTCACAATACATTGTTGGATTTGAAATCAAAAAATATAATTCAAATGCCAATAGTATGTTTGAAGGTTTTCAATGATCTACACATGTTCTTGTGTTGTCCTACATGTTTCAACCATGTACATAATTGAGTGTAAATTAATGAATTAGTCATATATTTTCCATCAAATCTCCAGCATGTTTGGGTTTTGAGAGTAATTTTTTCTTTGAATTTGTACGACATGAATCTCGCGTCATCGATGAAAAGTATATTATTTTCACCATAGACATTACCAAAAATGTCTAGTATTTACTGACTGGTACTTGTTTTCATCTTACATTTTTCACATCCCCAAACGAACCTGAAGTGGGTATCTCACAGCCATCTAAATATTTTAATGAACATGTACTTCACCATATTTGAATCCATAAATGTAGACCATAATGACAATGTCATAAATATTCTGATGTGGTTCTTATCAATTCAACACAAAATACTCGTTCAAAGTATTTAGTATTCCCAACTCTAAAATTTGGAACCCTATTACGAGGTATTTTTCACCAATACCAGAAATTCAAAATAGTAAACCTTCAACTCCCAAAACTAGTAATTTCTTAGGCTTCCCAATTGAATCTATAAAAATAACTCAGAATTAATTTAGTCTTCCAAATTTGATAAAAAATCATGTCAAAATATTGTTTTGATAATATTTTATTTTGGTAATTCACACAAACAACTTATAAATTTATAATCTCAACTTAAGCATGGTGAAGATATAAATACTTCCAACTTATAAATTTGTAATCTCAACATATAAAATAAAGAGTGAACATATGAATGTATCTTCTTTACAATGTTTAGAAATATCATTATAAAAACATTTTGAAATAATAAATAACTATATAGTTTTTGCTTGCTCCAATTTTTTAATGCCCTCCATAACACTCAAACCTTGAGACACTATCAGTGATATGTTTTTGTACAAATCGGTCATCAACCACATATCTTTGGAACAATTTTCTCCACTACTTTTCCTCCCCACCATAAAATTTTCCAGAGGGTTTCCCTTTGTACCTATTATGATACACAATGTGTCTCTAGAGTTGAAAACAATATCATCTCTACTCCAAATCTTTTGTAGATATTTTATTACAATTTCATCTCATGTACAGTGCAATGTTCTTTTCCCCAAAAAAGTATTGGTTTCAATTCAGCTACTATTTTTTTCAAATCCTTTACCAGTCTTTTCAACTTTAATGGAAGATAAATTGCTAGACCAAAATCCCGCTTCAAATTTTGTTGATAATAACTTTAAAAATTCTTTGAGTCCACCTCGTAAGTTGATAGTCTCCTTACCAAACTTGAATGTCATCTCCTTATGGGATTTTGGTTTTTCTCATATAGAAAACCCTTCAAATTTAAAATAAGTAAATAATCCTTGTGGCTAACTGCACAAAAGTAAAAAATTTTCAATTGACCGCAATTTAATTTTACCCAATTAAAATAAACAACATTTCAGTAGGTTACCACTTATTGATTGAGCTTTTATCGTTTGGCTTGCCTCACCCTCACCCTCTGTCGATTCTTGTGATGCACGTTCTATTTCAAAAATATTAATCAATTCAAAATAAATTTCATGTCGAGGTAAATAAATTCATGATACAACTTGCTTCTATACAATGTACTACCCTTTGGTGGACAATATTGCATAGCTATAGATGTATATTACCGACCACTAGGTTAAACCATTATTTGTTGGACTATGTTTAGCTGGACAATGATGAGCTTAGTGGTCGTCATGCTTCGTATGGGCACGCTATCAAATAAATATAACAAATAGACAACTTTGTTATAGGTTCCTACAAATATGTGAGGCTTATAAATGGTTTTGTTTATAATTGCACATGATTAACATACCAGGTTTTGATTACGTATTCGTGCGTGATGTGCCAACACCCTCCTCATTTGGCATCAACACTATACAAATGTAAAGTATTATTAAATAAATTAAAACAATGACAATTGAAAACATAATACAATGATAGATTTATAAAACGAGTAAATGTCACTCACCTGGTATAGATTCATTGAATGTTTGGGAAGCTACATCTGGCATAACAAGTTGAATCGGTTGTGTGTTAAGAACATGATTGTCTCCAATATCTTTAAGTGGCCTGGAACTGACGGTTACTTCCTCTCTTTGTTGGTTGTCTGCATAAATATTAGTATGTATCAGTTCAAATACATTAAACCAATATAATTGTTAAATGTTGTCTTAATCAATATACCTTTTTTTTCAAATGAGAATAGTAATGTTTTAAAAAAAATCTTGATCATGAGTCTCAAAAATAAAAACCGCGATAGACCTGAAGTCAACCAAAGCATGCAATTCAACACTACCACCGTAAAGCACTATTATTGAATATTTTCAGAAGATATTCGAGTGAACATATGAGACCAGAACTCATAATATCTATCGTAAAGAAAAGGATGTGTCTTTCCCCATAGGCCAATTTCGTCTGCAGTCAAAAATTATTGCGGATGTTTCTCATCCAATATCTAATGATTTCTTCTCTCTCCTCCTCATCATCATCACAATTGTGCACACCAGTTATTGTGTACATAAGACACAAGTTTTTAAATTTTCCATTACTGTCATAAAATCTGTAACAACCATCCATAACTGATTCCCCCTTGTCTTTAACCTTTTGCATGTATTTTTTAGTGTTTCTCTTAACATTTTTGAATAAGCAATAGGTAAGAGCATAATAATAATACAATTTAGCAGACTAGATCTGACAACTGTAAGTAGGTCCATTATTGCATCGGAAGTTATATCACTAGACAAATTTTAGAAATTTGTGATCAAACATTCTACATTGAATGGATTAGTCGAACAGAATAGATGATATTGTTGACAGAAGCTGAAAGGGATATGCACATTGACAAGTAAATTTTTATGTGTCTTCCATCCTTGGTGGAATTTCTTCTTCCATTGAAATCACATAGTTGTCTAAAATTCTTTGAGCTTCCGCTGGAAGAACCTCTGCCACTTCAACATCAATTTTTCTTCTTGCTGATTTTTCACTTCCTTGGGAATCAAATTTTCTTTTTCCTTTTCTCTCTTCTCCCAAGAGTACACACAACTGGTGGTAGTGAGATTCATGCAGTAAATTTTTGAATAATATTGGCTTCATTGCATTCTGCCAATACAATATTATCTGGATATTTATTTTTCAAATATTTTAGAACCTTTCCTCTCATTTTTATGTCATCTTTTACTCTCGGAAGTAAGATTCAAAAGTTGTTGTTATGACACCTTCCTTAATAGATCCAGTTAGCCATACATTCCTTGATTGCATTTTTTCAGCTAGTATTGATAGTTCCTCATCATTGGTCATTCCTCTTGCATCCCTGAAGGAATTAGTTGTGAACCTTGCCAGTGAATTTGGCTGAAAGTTAGGTTGGTTATCCTTAAAAGGAGAACAAGAAAGCCCACCTGATCTAAACAAATCAAAGGTTTTTGTCCATTTTTTCCATATATCCTCATGCAATAATAGAAAATTCCATTTGTCATAGAGACTCTTTGGATTTTGTATGACAAAAATAACAAGACATTGCTTCTCGAATCTCTGCATTCAAAGCGCAAATAGTATATTTACTTTGTGCATATTAAAAAATTATATTTTATATACTAATGCATTAAAACTAAAATTCATTACCTTCCACTCCTATGTCTTTATGTTTCCCACTCTAGGACTCTGAGGACATCCCAACAATTGCCAAATCGATTGATCCTTGTAGAGAAAATCAATAAACTTGGTTTACAATCCAAGTTTTGTTTACTTCATTTTGTTGTCTTGCAAATATTAACAATGTCTTCGCTAGATGATTTTGAAGATAAAATGTGAGCCTTTCTAAACTGTAACCTAGAATGTAATAACTTGTAAGTGCTTTGGGATAAAAATTTTTTTAGAACAAATTGTATGTTGGCCATCAAGAATGTATAAATGCACATCATCCCTTTTCAAGGTCATCTGGATCCTTGAGTTGCGCAATCTCCTTTGTAGAATGTAAAAAGGGAAGAAGAATTATATCCCTCTATGTAGGAATAACATTAATCAACATGGAATGGAAAAGAGGTCAACATTCTCCTCATCTACAAGAGAATATTGATATTCTGGAGGTGCTACATGGCACTTAGAAACTTCAATTGGAAATACATCACCATTGAACAAAAACAAATCAAATTGTTCAATGGTTGAAGATTCTGCTTTCTCAAATATATTGGTCACTTTTTTCAACAATTCAACCGATTTATTATTCTTTTTAATCCCATGGAACTTTGAATTAGAGGGGTCTATCTCCAATTTATACAAATAAGATCGCCTTAGCATTGTAAATAGCTTGGACATGTTTTGGTGGAGAAAGCAAACCTTTTCTATTCAAATAATGACAAACAAAAGAGGTATTATCATATCTATATATTTTGAATACCAAATTCATGTCATTATGAATTTCATTGGCATTTGAACATCTTGTTTTGTCAGATTCTATAAACATCCCCAAATTCTAACCATATTTAGAAAAAGAACTCATCTGATTTTCTATAGAAGCATGCATTTCCTTTTTCCTGAATAAGGAAACTTCCAAATTCATTTCAAGAATAAGACACTTATTAATTTCAACGTCAATGCGTTCAACATGAATATGCAGTGTTCACTGATCAATAACTTCTGAAGATAGAACCATACCGACTTCATGGTTGACATCATCATCAACAAAAAATAACCACATATCGGCGTGTTAGTTTTCTAGTGAATGCATTTCTACAAACCATTCCTCGTCTCTCTTCTTCCAACCCTCTGCACCTTCAATGAATGGAATTTGTGTGAATGGAGTGCGACCAATGAAAGACATATTACCTATAAAAATAATTAAACAAATTAATAATTCATAAATATATGGGAAGGATAAATATATTTTTTGAATAGATCAACAAAAAGGATTTGTATTTTAATTGATTATTTGTGTAGATTAACAAATCATTAGTAATGGAACTTATTCCAAAGTGTTCTAGACAATGTTCATGTAGTAAATTTATCGACTTTCATTAGCATGTATTAAATGGCTTACGATCCTATGTTGGATGTGTGGATATTAATTATGTTATCTGACATACAAATACTTTTCATAAAACATATTTCCATCATTGGATTGTGTGGAATGTAATAATTTGTCTAGCGGCCGCTAATATCAATTGTTCTTTATGTTGCATCAAAGCATTATAATACACATCGAGCTTAGCGTCCGTTAGGCTTGGAATATCATGTTGGAATATCTAATCATATTAATGGAGCTTAGTGTAAGTTGAGTAGCGTCTTTTATACAAACCAAAAAATAATCATGTGAATAATAGACACTTTGTAGTATATACATAGGATCATATGCCGATAAAAAATCAATGTAATATATTTATAGCTTAGCTATCTCTAGGCAATGCCTCAAAAGGCTATAGAATACAAATGGAAGGATAAATAGTTTGTGTAGATTAATTTCCATCATTGGCTTGTGTGGAATGTAATAAATTTCCTAGCGGATGCTAATCTTAATAATTCATTATGTTGCATCAAAGCATTGTAATACACATCGAGCTTAGTGTCCGCTAGGCTTGGAATATCATGTCGAAATATCTAATCGTATTAATGAAGTTCAACATTAGCTGAGTAGTGTCTTTTATACAAGCCTGAAAAAATATGTGAATAATAGACATTTCATAGTATACATGATTATATACTGATAACAAATCAATGTAAGATATTTAAAGCTTAGTGGATGTTAGGCAATGCCTCAACAAGCTATAAAATACAAATGGGAGGATAAATATTGTTTTTAGATTAATTTTCATCATTGACTTGTGTGGAATGTAATAATCTTCCTAGCGGTGCTAATCTCAACTGTTCATTATGTTGAATCAAATAATTGTAATACACTTCGAGATTAGCATTCGTTAGGATGTCCAAATATCTAATCGTATTAATGGAGCTTAGTGTTACCTAAGTAGTGTCTTTTATGCAAGGAAAAAATAATATGTGAATAATAGACATTTCGTAGTATACAATATTATATGCCAATAACAAATCAATGTAAGATATTTAGAGCCTAGGGGTCTCTAAAAATGCCTCAACAAGCTATAGAATACAAATGGGAAGGATAAATATTGTTTAGATTAATTTCCATCATTCACTTGTGTGGAATGTAATAATTTTCCTAGTGGTCGCTAATCATCAACAGTTCGTTATGTTGCATCAAAGCATTGTAATACATGTCGAGCTTAGTGGCTACTAGGCTTGGAATATCATGTCAGAATATCTAATCATATTAATGGAGTTTAATGTTAGCTAAGTAGTGTCTTTTATGCAAACAGAAAAACAAATCAATTGATAATAGTAGACATTCTCGTAGTATACAAATGGGAAGGTTTATATGCCGAAAACAAATCAATGTGGAAGATATTTATAGATTAGCATTCGCTACGCAATGCCTCAATAAGCTATAGAATAAAATGGGAAGGATAAATACTTTGTAGATTAATTTCCATCATTAGCTTTTGTGGAATGTAATAATCTTCCTAGCAGAATCATTAATTAATAATTTTGTTATGTTGCATCAAAGCAGAATACAAATGTAATACACATTGAGATTAGCAACCACAAGGCTTGTGTAGAATATCATGTCGAATATCTAATTGTATTAATGGAGCTTACAGTGTTTAAAATTAGTTGAGTAGTGTCTTTTATGCATTAGCTGAGCCAAAAAAAATATGTGAATAATAGACATTTCATAGTATACAAGATCATATGCCGATAACAAATCAATGTAAGATATTTAAAGCTTAGTGTTCTCTAGGCAATGCCTCAACAAGCTATAGAATACAATGGGAAGGATAAATACTTTGTAGATTAATTTCCATCATTGGATTGTGTGGAATGTAATAATTTGCCTAGCGGTCACTAGTCTTAATAGGTTCGTTATGTTGCATCAAAGCATTGTAATACACGTCGAGCTTAGTGAACGCTAGAATTAGAATATCATGTCAGAATATCTAATCGTATTAATGGAGCTTGGTGTTAGATGAGTAGTGTATTTTATGCTAGTTGAAAAACAATATGTGAATAATAGACATTTTGTAGTATACATGATCATATGTCGATAACAAATCAATGTAAGATATTTATAGCTTAGCAATGTCGCTAGGAAATGCCTCAATAAGCTAAAGAATACAAATGGGAAGGATAAATACTTTCTAGATTAATTTTCATCTTTGGATTGTGTGGAATCTAATAATTTGCCTAATGTCTGCTAATTTGAATTGTTCATTATGTTAGATCAAAGCATTGTAATACACATCAAGCTTAGTGGCCGCTAGGCTTGGAATATCATGTCAAAATAAATAATTATATTGTAGCGGCCACAAAGCTATGCAATTTTTTGGCATAGCCTAAGGGTTGTAAAAGGAAATATATATTTAAAATATAATGATTAAATTTATAATTAATAATATTTACACGTATATATAATATGTTTACCTTCCATTTTACAAAAATAAACTTGCTAAAGGCATTACATTTGACTATTTCAACATGGGAAAACATATTTAATTAAAAATATATATCATACAATTGTATACTTAACATGGTTCTATATTTTTAAAGCAATTTGTTAACCATGAAAAAAAATTCCTAAATGTCAATGCAGAAACCATATAAACAATGTGCATTGAAATAATTAGCCACGATTATTTTATCATCTTAATAAAAAGCATTAAAGGAAGCCAAAATGAATACCTAAACAATACTTTGGGTATTCTCAAACCATTAAGATTTTTTTTAAATTTGAGTATGTGATGCTGTTAATTTGTAATTGGGGAGACATGCCATCATTATTAGGAAAAAACAATCGCAGGAACGAGAATAGAAAATCCACAAAAATTTATCCAGAGAGAGACAAAGAAGGGTTGAAAAGGGAACCGTTTAACAAGGAAAAATATAAGAGCTGTAAAGGGGATTACATTTTTGTTTCTTAGGGCAGAACAAAAATTGTGTTTTAAGAAATAACAAGGAAATAATGAAAAGGAACTACAATAGGCAATGATAGGCCGAGGCAGGGCTAGATTGCCATTTAAAAAACAAGAACTAGATGCAAAGATATAGCGATTTGAAATTGGTCCATCAATCAACAAAGGTACACATATAATATAATAGATGATTTTGATAATACATTTTTAGTAGTATCTGAAATTATTTTCTGCTTAATGATGTCTGTGAAACCTTATTGCCTATCTCAAACAAACTATCTGTGTGATTCTATCCGCAACCTCTTTTTTTTCCTCCTTTAAGTACATCCTTTGTGTACCTGCTCTAAAATCAAGATTATAATCACTTCCTCAATGTTCCCTTGCAAAACTGTCGAGGATTCGTGCACTCGTACCTACAATCTATTTAAAATCTCTTTTTCTTTTCTCAAGTTGGCTTGCCTCCTTTGTGTGTCTACTCTATAAATGAGATTATAATCACTGCCTCATTGTTCCCTTGCAAAAATTGTTCAGGATTCATGCACTTGGACTTGTAATCTATTGTATATGCGTATTGTTTTCTGATTTCAAGAGTTACTTTTTCTGCGATGCCAAAAAAAAGAAACCCTAATCAATATTTCTCTGGGGTATTTAATAATTTTTTGATACATTTCATGAAAGAAATTTTGAAAATAGAAAAAGTATAAGATATGAAAAATTGAATTTCCCCCTCATTAAGAAAAAGTGTGGGATATTGAAACCCTTTTATATTTGCAAATGCGAGTGAATTTGCTAATTTGAATTTTGAATTTTCCCTCATTAAGAAAATGTGGGATAACTTAGGGGAAAACAATTATAAATTTTTATTTTGAAACGAGCAGGACAATGAAAAATATTTCTTTTGAACGAGAATATTATTATAATCACTAATCAAAAAATATATTATAAGAAAACAAAAGTAATAAATTCTAAACATAGTGCACACATTTATTTTTAATTTTTATGAAATCGATATCAAGTTGTTAGATATCGTGCCCCCTAATATAAAATAATTCTAGTCAAATAAAATGTGCCACATGACAAGTTTGAACTAGATAGTTAAGCAACAATATAATTGACACATTTATTAAGACATTTATATTTAAAGAAACACCTATAAAAAATTTTAAACCTATAAAAATCCGCATTATTATTATGCAAATAACACCCACTAAAATGATGACATTAGTGGCATGAAATTTTAAATATTTTGGTTATATTATTTACATTTTACACTAGTAAACCTAAACAAATTTTCCACTTCACACCTATTTCACATCAACTTCATATATAATGAACTTAGTGACCACTAAGCTCCATTACTATATTTGTTATTCCAACACCGGATTTAAACTTAATAAAGCCTTAGGTCTTAGCGGCCTAAGTTATTCTATTTTAATAGGTGTTGATGAAAAACTATGCATGTTTTATGTTGTCCATTTATTTTTCGACGAGAAGCCTAGCAGCTGTTAGCCTCTATATTTTCTAGGATTATTTTCCAACAATGTAAAAAAATTTAGTACATCTCAAAGATCGCTAGTTTTTATTCATTATTTATAATTGTTTCATATTGGACTATATATCCCTGGCAGAGGTAAGTATTGCACTACATACCTTCAAGATGTAGGGGCATTTCTTATGTAATTCTCATAAGATATATTATGTATAACACATAATTCATATAGTTCATATCAACTTAAAAATTCTTAGCGATTGCTAAGATCCATAACGTGTGTTAGGTCATAGTGGCCACTAAGACATTCCTTTCAATGGGTGTTAATGAACAACTATGCATATTTTATTTTGTCCATTTATTTATCGATGAGAAGCCTAGCGACTGCTACCTCCATATTTTATAGGATTCTTTTCCAACAATGTAAAAAACTATCATGTACAACTTTGGATGATAATATTTTTCATTATTTATAATTGTATCATATTGGTTATACTATCCCTTGCAGAGCCAAGTGCTGCCTACATACCCTTGAGAGGGATAATTCCTTATGTTAATTTCCATAATATATATTGTGTATAACACATAATTCATATCATTTCATATCAAGGAAATTTATTAGCGATCGCTAAGCTCCATTACTTGTGTAAGGTCTTAGCAGCTCCGTTAAGTTATTCCTTTCAATAGTTGTTAATGAACAATTGTGCATGTTTTATGTTGTCCATTTATTTTTCAAACAAGAATCCTAGCGGCCTGATAGCCTCTATATTTTTGGAATTCATTTCCAACAATGTAAAAAACTATCTGTACAACTTTGGATCGATATTATTTTTCATTATTTATAATTATATCATATTGGCTATACTATCCCTGTCGGAGAAAAGTGCTACACTACATACCCTCAAGAGGGATCATGCCTTATATAATTCTCATAATATATATTGTGTATAACACATAATTCATATCAGTTCGTATCAAGGAAAATGCTTAACGACACTAAGCTCCATTACTTTTGCATTAGGTCTTAGAGGATCCACTAAGCTATTCCTTTCAATAGGTGTTAATGAACAACTATGCATGTTTTATGTTGTCTATTTATTTTCGATGAGAAGCCTAGTGGCCGTTAGCCTCTATATATTTTAGGATTCCTTTCCAACAATGTAAAAACTATCTGTACAACTTTGGATTGCTAGTATTTTTCATATTTTATAATTGTATCATATTGGTTCAATTATCCTTGTAGAGCCAAGTGTTGCACTACATACCGTTCAAGAGGGATCACACCTTATATATTTCTCATAAGATATATTGTGTATAACACATAATTCATATCAGTTTGTATCAAGGAAAATTCTTAGGGTAAGCTCCACTACTTTGCATTAGATCAAACATCAGTTCGTATCAAATAATGCTTAACGATCACTAAGCTCCATTACTTATTGAAAGGAATGGTTTGACGACTACTAGGCAACATAGTTTCTTATTTTGAAAATAGTGATCGAATAACAAATCATAGTAATAGATATTAGCAGTCGCTAGGCATTTTCCTTTATATATTTTGATGAGAAATATGTGTGTAATGGACATTTCTTACTCTCAAAGGCTATGGAGGGATTTTCCTAGTCAGGAAAAAGATGATTATTAACAAATTTTGCAGGGTGCTCATACAACATCATGGTGTAGAGACATGTCATCTTAAATTTTGTTGAGGAAAGAAGGATTTAGTATAATAGCATTGTATCCTATCAGGATGGATTTAAAGTTTAGTTATGTTTTTTGTCATTGTAAAAATGATTTTCTCATCTTAGCGACCGCTAGGCTCACACCTATGCATATTTTCTTTGTAATACACATCGGTCTGTATCAAATAAAATGCTTAGTGAATGTTAAAGCTCCATTACTTATTGAAAGGAATGACTTAGTGGCCACTAGGCTCAACAGTTTCTTATTTTGAAAATAGTGATCAAATAAAAATCATAGTAGTAGATCTTAGTGGTCATTAAGGCTGTTTTCCTTTACATATTTTGGTGAGAAATATGTGTGTAAGGACATTTCATACTCTCGAAGACTATGGAGGTTTTTCCCTAATCAGGAAAAAAGATGATTATTAACAAAGTTTGCAGGGTACTCGTACAACATCATGATGTAGAGACATGTCATATTAAATTTTGTTGAGGCAAGTAGGATTTGGTATAATAGCATTGTATCCTATCAGTCTAGAATTAAAGTTCAGTTAGGATTTTGTGGTTGTAAAAACTATTTTCTTAGCTTAGCAACCACTAGGGTCAGACCTATGCATCTTTTCTTCGTAATACACATCGGTTCGTATCAAATAAAATGCTTAGTGACCATTCGCTAAGCTCCATTACTTATTGAAAGGAATGGATTAGCAGCCGCTAGGCTCAATAGTTTCTTATTTTGAAAATAGCGATCGAATAACAAATCAAATGCACATAATCCATATTAATCTCACTGCATGTTTCTTAATTTTAACTTTTTAACTTTGTCAACTTCACTACATGTTTCACATCTCTAGGGTGTGAAGAGTGTTTGATTGTTTGAGTGTAAGATAGTGAAGTAACTTAACCTCATAAAATCATATACAAATTTCTATTTTGCAGTAAATCAAATTATGTAAAGATGACTTAATTGGAAAGAAAGATTAAAATTAAAGATAACTTTAAAGAAAGATTGAAAACCAATCAAACACACATATGTAATGGCTCAAGAGTGATTAAGACCTTTATATGAGCTGATGTTTTTTGATAAGTAAACGCTATAAGCTTACAAAAAAGTGCTTTGCGCACTTAATGGTATATGATCAATTACATCATTATACTATTTACATTTATGTAGATATGAAATAGAATCAATAGATACCCCTACCCACTCAAGCTTTAGAATCGGAGGAGATGTCTATGACTTCGATCAGCTCCACCACCGCAGACCCAACCTCAAACATCTCAGGAGACTTTACTAGGGAGCTCGGCCCAACCACAAAAAAGATGATAATACACCTCTGATGCCAAGCCACACAGAACCTCCCACCAGCACGGAGGTGAGGAGAGCAGAGTAGCCAATAGGGATGCTAAATCAAGAAAAGGTAGTTGAAGGACACTGGGTTCCTTTTTCTTATAGAAATTAATCACCGATTCAATGAAGGACTTGATAATTTCCACTCTCCTTCCTAATTCCACAAAGGCAGACCTATCCACCTAGTCAACTTGATGAGCTAAGTCAGCTGAGAACAAGGGCCACGAAGCAAGACATGCTTTCTCAACAGTCATCTCCATACCCACTTTGTGTTTTGGGTGAATCCATTTTGACCCATAGCCACTGCCTTACATTTATCAGGATTAATGATCAGAATGTGCTCAACAAACTTAGCAGCTATTTCTGAATTTACTTAGGCATGACCAGATAGCTGCATATATTTCTCTCCCAAAATATTTTCAATGTCTATCATAGATTGTTTGGAATCAATGGAAAATATTAAACTTATTCTATGCTTCAAAATACTAGAGTAAAAGGCCATCTCATGATCTAAACTGGAAAAAGAAGAAGCAATGGAAGCATGGGCGACTCCATTGCCTGAAAACACATAAGGAAAAAGATGAAAATAGAAAGCCCAACCAACCCATTAAAAATGCCCCCCTACACTCGAGCACACGTGAGAATAGACCTTCCTCACTAAATGGAAGAACAAGTGACATTAATGATACAATCCAATCCAATATTTCACACTTGACCATTTTCTGATCCATCACAGAAAATATGATTAATATTAATTAATACCCTCATGGAAAATATGATTAATATTCCACTCTTAAAACCACACGAATAACATTTAACACAAACACAAATGAAATAATGTCATACGAAATGAGATGAAGAAAAGATAAAACACATAGTGTATGTTGAAGTACCACCGATCTACTTGTATCAATGATGTGGATGTTGAAGTACCACCGATCTACTTTTCTCCTTTCCCATTGTATGAAAATAATTTCATAGCCAACACTAAGAACATAACCACAGTCATAACCAATCATAAATCAAAGCATGCTAAGAACATAACCACAGTCATAAATCTAAGCATGCTCATCAACATGGCCACAAGCATATAGATTTCCAAATAGGTGGTGCTCATGAACATGGCCATCATGAAAAATCAGGATTGGTCAAGCCTTTGCTTCATACAAATGTAGGAATGGCGAAAGCCTTCGGATCATGATCATATCCTTCATTCCTATGCTAAAGATAAAATGCTTTGGTTATGGATTAGAAGTAATGGCTTAGAGACCACTAAGCTCTATTACTTATTAGAAGGAATGGCTTAGTTACCACTAAGGTCTGATGTTTCTTATTTTGAAAATATCGATTGAATAGAAAATCATAGTAATATAGCTTAGTGATCACTATATTACTATGATTTATAAATCCGATGAGAAATATGTGTGTAACGACTATTTCATACTCTGGAAATCGATGAGAAATTATGGATATGTCAAGCCACAAAGAAATAATTTATTGTGGAATTTTAACATATGTTGATGGCAATATTCAACCAAAAACTCACCCAACAATATTGTGGATGATTTCATGCTCCCAAGCAATGAAAATAAATTTTAATGGTAACATGGACTTTGAGTATGAAAAGCGTGGGGAATGAGTGTGGTTGTAATGGATGAGGCGACTAGTTGTCTTCCTTTCATTAAATGTTGATAGAACTCAAACCTTCCCCACACCACCCAAAGTGTTTGTTAGT
Source organism: Taxus chinensis (assembly GCA_019776745.2). Lineage (NCBI taxonomy): Eukaryota > Viridiplantae > Streptophyta > Pinopsida > Cupressales > Taxaceae > Taxus > Taxus chinensis. Next base: position 740,584,047 of record CM034149.1, read on the forward strand.
TTTATTTCCAAACCAATGTGTTTTCTATAAATTTCCAAGTCTTTTCAAAATCTCTAAGTTTTGTTTAATAGTAACATATTTTTCTAGTGACTCTGGCACGCATATTGTTTTAGTGACCCTTGCATGCATAACATTCAAATAACATGCATATTTTTCCTCATTTAAATAGTCCATATCCAAGCCATTGATGTAGGTGAAATTTTATGTTTCTACAGTTCAATTTTTACTAGAATCAAAAACACTCTTATCCAATGCACCCTTGATCTGGATCATCTACAATTTTTTCCCGAACCAACGAACATTCAAATGTTCGTGTTCATATCATTTTCCCAACTCAAGATCCACAACATTGAATTGGTGTTCATGGACAGTGTTGTATATGTTTTATGTGGGGGTTGTGTTCAATGCGTTTGAGAATATTCTATGCTCCCATGCAAGGATCAATGATTGATAAAAAATTATAATGGTAGGCAAGGTAATAACTAGCCTAGTGGCTATGTCATTAGGCTTAGAATATCATTTTGGAATATGAAAAGCTTGACCTAATGAGGCAAGCTTAGGTGGGGATTGAGTGTGGTCGTAATGGCAAGGGGACTAGTTGTCTATGTTTCATTAAATGTTGAGCGAACTAAAACCTTCCCCACCCCTCTTAATGACCACTTGGACTCCATCATAGTGAATTTGCATCATTTAAATATTCCATGTCCCAGCATTGATGTAGGTGAGAGTCTTTTTTTTGCAGACTCAAATTCTACGGACCAAGCAACACCCCACTTGGTTTAATTCACCCCAAGTATTTCTTAGATGCGCTTAAACAGATCTTCACCCTCACCATCCTTAATCTTGGTTTTTATTATTCCATGTTTTTGTTATTATTTGATTTTGTAAGTACCAACCAAAATTGTTGACAGAGATGTCAAACATCTCATCTTCCAAGTTCCACTCCAGTCATCATTGTCACTTATTTGCCATCAAACTCACCTAATTGGATGGAATATTTTGGAATTTGGCCTGAAATAGTGTTACCAATAAGATCCACATAATTGATGCTCCTGCAATACTTTAACCCCACCGGGTAATTCTCCTATCCATTTTCATTCCAGGGACATTGATGCTCAACACTTTGTCATCTTTGTTGTGACAACATTGAATTCTAGTAAAGTTGCAAATGAAGACTGTGTTAATATTGGAACCACCTTGTGAAAAGGGAATCAATTGGGTCTTTTAATTATGTTATATTGTCAGACACACATTTGATTTCATCTCTGTAATTTTTCAGACATGGGGGGTGTGATGTGGCATGGAATCCAAGCATAGTAGCACCACCAAACTCATCACAACAATGTTGTTTGTGGCCATGACTATCACTTTATCCTTGTGACAAGAGGACCAGAAGGAGGCTGGGTCGAACACCGAGCTATATTTGTCCCCAATTCTCTAAATTTATCTCAGGCGTGGGGGGTGCGTTGTGGCATGGCACCACAAAACTCAACATGTGATTGTTGTTCATGGCCATGGTATATCACTTTGGACTTGTGATAAGAGGACCAGAAGGAGGTTGGGTCGAACACTTAGCTATATTTGTTCCCAATTCCCTAAATTCTTCTCAAAATGGGGGTGCGTTGTGAAATGGGGGGTGTGTTATGGGATGGCACCACCAATCTCATCACGTAATGTTGTTAGTGTTCATGGCTATCACTTTGGCCTTGTGACAGGAGGACCAAAAGGAGGATGGGTCGAACACATAGCTATATTTGTTCCCAATTCCCTAAATATATCTCAAGTACATTATGGATGGGGGTACTCTATGACATGGCACCATTAAATTCAACACGTGAATGTTATTCATGGACATGGCTATAACTTTGGCCTTGTGACATGAGGACCAGAAGGAGGTTGGGTAGAACACATAGCTATATTTTTTCCCAATTCCCTAAATCTGTCTCAAGTGTGGGGGGTGTGATGTGGCTGGGGGGTGCGCTATGGAATGGAACCACCAAACTCAGCACACCAATGTTGTCAGTGGCCATGGATATCACTTTGGCCTTTGACAGGAGGATCAAAAGGAGGCTGGGTCCACCTAGCTATATTAAATTTTCAATTCCCTAAATTCGTCTCAAGTGGGGGGTACACTGTAGGCTATAGTGGGTGCACTAGGTGGGATGATGCCACCAATCTCATCACCTTATGATTCGTGGCCATGGTTATAACTTTGGAGTTGTGATAGGAGGACCAGAGGGAGGTTATTTCAAACACCTAGCTATATTTGTTCCCAATTCCTTAAATTGTCTCAGGCATGGGGGGTACGTTGAGGGTGACAAATACTCAGAATGCCAATGTTGTTCGTGGTCATGGCTAAACTTTGAAACTTGTAAAGGATGACCAGAAATTCGGGTTATAACATTGGGTAAGTGCAGCAAGTTGGGGGACAATTAAGTGGACATCAAATTGAATTTTACATAAAACAACAAAACATCAAATTTAGTCTTGAATACGATACTTGAACCATAAAAGTCAAAAATATGTCATAAAAATGGTACCATCGTGTAGGGGAGACTGTTATAGAAAATTGATTTTAAAGTGAATAGAATTGGATAAATATCATTCTATAATTTTTTACTAATAGTGGGTTTTTAAGACACTTTTTCCCGTGAATATTTATGTCTACGTTTAAGACTGAAAATTTTGTTTCACTTGTCAAAATGTGATAAAACTTATACCATCCCAACCGTGGTGAAATAATATACATGTTCAAAAAAAAATTATTTGATTTCAATATTTTTTGATGAAGTTATGGTGGGAAAACGGAAAGTGCTCTGTTTTCTTAATGTTTTGAGACGAACTAGTTTCTACGGAAAAAATCATAAAAAATAAAATGATTGCTCAAAATAATACAAAATAGAAATCTATCCCAAGATAGATAGTGGCATCTAACTTCTCACCATGAAAATATATATATTTCAATTTTTGGTCATCCAAATCGCGGGCAAATGGACTACAATCTTATAGGCATTTAAAAAAAAAAAACCAAGTCATTGAATTTTGAGTGTTTAATATAGCTAAACTTGTCTAATGTTTTTAAAAAATAGTAGTTTAGAAACTAGATTATGGATGCTATGATTCTATTGATATAATTTTTTCTAATTTTGATGTTGCATTGCTAATAATCAGTACAAGTTGATATTATGTTGTTATTTGCAATATGATGTCCACTTATGACCCCATTTTTTGTCCCCCAACTTGTTGCACTTAGGTTGAACCTAGCTATATTTGTTCCCAATTCCCTAAATTTGTCTCAAGCATGGGGGGGTGCAATGTGCCATGGCACCACCAAACTTCAGCATGCTAATGTTTTTTTGGCCATGGTTGTCACTTTGGCCTTGTGATAGGACAAAAAGGAGGATGGGTTGAACACCTAGCTATATTTGTTCTCAATTCCTTAAATTCGTCTCATCCCCTGTAATTTTAACGTCTTTTCTCACAAACAATAAGATTTAAAGTAACAAGAATATGTGGGGGAGTGAGGGGATGGGGCACTTAAGATTATAAAATGTACCTCATTTTTTGTGTAGATTTATCATGCGTTACTTCGGATGGAAAATCCATGATTTCTTTGGTCACGACTCATCTTTTCATCCACTTCCTGCATTGTTTGATGTTGGTCAGGTGTTTGATCCACATAGACAAATATGAGAATGGGAAATGGGAACGAGATGCTATCAACTTCCTATAGACTTCCCTTTCCAATCAATATGGCATCCTGGGGACCATTCCAATTTCCACACCTTGTTTTCTCACCCACTTCTAAATTAAATTGGAGGAGATAGCAATTGACTAAGAAAGAATGTCGACTATACGGATAGAGGAGAGGAGAGTAAAATATTAACCTTTGATTTAGTTGACTTTTTAGAAGTGTAAGGGATAACAATTCTTTAGACTCCACATAGTTGCTCACTTTAGGTATTTTCTTGATGTTACCCTAAAGTGAGGGTAAAATATTCAAAATTCACTTGCTGAATATGTGCCCATGTTTTACCATTGAGGGATTATTAATTATTTATCAGACATATAAAAAGGTTGCATAAAACTTATTTTCATCGATGTCTTGTATGGAATGGATTAACTAGCCTATCAACCACTAATCTCAAATGTTTTTATGTTGCATCAACGTAATATAAAATTTGAGCTTAGATATTGTTAGGATTTGAATAGCGTGTTAGAATATGAAAATCTTAACACTAACGGGGCAAGCTTAGGTATTGAGTGTGGTTTAATGGTGAGGTGACTAGTTGATCTACCATTAAATGTTGGGAGACTCAAACCCATCCAAACCTCCCAATGAATTTTCAACTCCATTTTTGTCAATTTGCAACATTTAAATAGTTTGTATCCCAAGTCATTAATGTAGGCCAAAGTATTTTGTCTACAGATCAAATTCTACAGACTCATCAATGCCCCTCTATGGGTTAAGTCACCCCAAGTATTGCTTACATGCTCTCAAGATGAAACATAGAGAATGCAAAACCCCTAAAAAAAGTCAATTAGGATGAGGGCTATGGAAAATACAACATTTATTTGGTCTACTTTCTCTTTTTATAAATGTTTCTTTTTTAAGGATTTTTTTTACAATTTTTGGTTTTTGGAGAAGAGGGTGAGACATAGCATCAACAACCATGGTGGCCACCTTACCACAACCCAAAGTGAAACTTTTCAACTGATATACCTTTGAAGATGTCGAGGTAATAATCTCAAATATCACTGGAAACTATCCCGAATGTTCTCGCTTATTTCTTCACTAATGAGCTCTTTTTTTATTGAGATTGTAGTTGGTATTTCCATATAAATTCATTATTGCTTAAATAGATATTTATTTTCTTGTTCTTAATCTTAGCTAATGAAAAAATCAACTATTTGTGGTATAATCTGATGGTTGTTATAAAAAAGTAGCTTTTTGTAAAAGTAATGTCGTGTATGCCTATTTTGTTGTCTTTCTTTAAGGTTTGAGCTTGATGTTTGGTTTTTCCTTCAATGTTTGTTGTCAAAATTGGGTGTGTAGCAGTTTAAGATCTATCATACTTTCAACTCTGCAAATAGGTTATTTAGTTTTGTAAGTAGTCTTGTATAGAAGAAATTATTTCAGTGAGATTTTGACATGAAGATTGTTGTTTTCCATGGTGGTTGATGTCAATAGTTGATGGTGTTGCAGGTACTTGATTCCAATCCAAGGGAGACATAATTGTTTGGGCACTTCAATATGAAAATAAATATGGTACCTAGTGACTGCACCATTTATCCCATAGTCATGTTCTCCTACTTTTCTCAATACTTTCCTCTGTTTGTGTATGACACATCAGTTGTGTTATTGTGAGCTGCAACTATCATCACAAAACTCAAAGCATGATGAGATAGAATTTGAGTTATTAGGCATGGGCATCCATTCATTCTCCCAAACCTAATGTGTTCAGTAGAGGGAAAGGAGACAGGGAGCAACGTATATACCTCTTGTTTGACCCTATAAAATATTTCTAATTTTAGTTTGCTCTCTAGAACATGCATCATTGATTTGGATTGTGTAAGTATAGTTCATTGATTTGATTTCAATATTCTTTGAAGATGATATTCCAATCAAAGTATTCAAGAACAAAAAGGGCCTGGTAGTTAGATATCCATTCAATCAGCCCATGAAGATATACTCAACTTATACAAGGCTATGATACTGGGCTACAAGAGGGGGACTTGAGAAAACATATTGGAGCAAAGCACTATTCCACAATGATGGGTGTGAAGCAAATGTATCTCATTCATGGTGTCTAACACTAGGAAAAAAGGTGGTGGCATTTCTTTACTCACAAAGAATACAATTGTGGCACAATGTGTCTTTTGATTGATGTAAACCATAAAATATTGATTCAATGTATCTCCAAGGACATTTGACTATGTTTCTCACAATCATTATGCTTGCATTGTGTTAAGGATTACTTCATTTTCTTCCTTATGGAATTAAGTGACTCATTATTTATATGGAGAATGGAACAATTTACAAGCATAAATTATACTTTCTTTCACAGTAATTGAATTTTTGATATACATACCTCCCAATGATGTTGTCAAATTTTAATGATAAATATGAGATATAATTTATAATAATAAGCAATAGTAAACTTAAGGTATAATGTACAATTGAATAAGAAAATACTTGAGTTGTTACAATTACTTGAGATAAGCAAACTAAAATAAAATTACTTCTACTACCTATCTTTAGCAATTTTCAATTTTAGCCCAAAAAACTAGAATGACCAACTGGCACAAGTTCCATATTTTGCTTCAATAATTTCACTATTATAATATCAAACAAAAAAGGTCTATATATTATTTCATAATAGTAATATGCCAATTTTTAACAGGGAAGGTGGATTAATTCATAAAATCCAATATTATAAGTGGAATCTTAAAGAATCTTCAAGGAATTTTGATTTTTTGAATGTCATACATTACGCTTGAAGTTGATATCCTTTACATTATACTTATTTACACAACACCAAAAATATGGCACCTCATTTTATCTAGTGTTCATGATTCATATTTTGAGAGAATCATAACAAATAAGCCAATATTTTGGGGTGAGGACATAATTTTATTGTAAGTTTGACTCAAAAATAAAAGTATAACACCATTAGCACTTGAAGTAGGCCAATGATCAATATCAAGGATGCACTTTGAAAGTGCGACTCTTTAAAAGTGTGATCCTCACAATTTGAAAGTTAGGATTTTGCATGACTTCCTCGCACTTTGTTTAATTTTTCATCATACTTTTAAAGTACAGGGGCTCACACTTGTAAAGTAGTGAGTCTCCTAACCTTCAAAGTGCAAGGCTTACACTTTGAAAGTGTGAGGAAATTCCTCATTACTTTCAAAGTGCAAGCCTCGCACTTTGAACTTGCTTTTGCAGGAATTTATTGTAGTTTTTATTTTGATTTTTAATACAACAGGCTCAAGCATTATAATAGTTAGTGACCTTACTAACCTTACATACTCCCAACATGATTTTTCCAAATTCATGAAAATCGGCTCAAAAACAACATGAAATTAAAATCCAATAACAACGAAATTGGAATCCAATAATAACAACATTGGAATCCAATACTAATGAAATTGGAATCCAATAATAACGATATTGGAATCCAATAATAGAAAAATTGGAATCCTATAATAGCAAAATCAGAACTCCTATGAGTCCAATAATGAAATATTGGAATCCAATATTACTACTAATGGAATCCAATAATTGTAATAATAGAATCTCAGTATAAACAAAAATGGAATCCAAGATACGCACAAAACGATGATAGATTTCTTCCAAAAGTTGTAATACTAAAGTCCAAATTCACTAGAATAAGTCCAGGTTTACTCAAATAAGTGTTTGAATGATATTTCATCTTTAAACCATGAAATGTAGCAAATGCATATCTACATATTTTCTCTTTTCAATAGTGTCTCTTTCCTTTTAGATAACTCCTCAATTAATCAAATTGTTAGCATTTGTCTCAATGATTTTGAGAGCATTTCTTGGAAGAGACGTTGATGACAACTTCTAAACATGTTGCTTGATTCTTTTGTTGTTGCATCCATTTCTAGACTCTATGAAGGTGGCCTTCTCTAGAGTTTCTTGTTGAAAAGAATGCATTCTGCAGCTATGCTCTGATAGAAACATGTAATATAATTTACACATCCAAGAAACCTTTGGATTTGTGTCAAATCGGATATTTCTTCTGGAAATCCTTGAATTTTTGATACAATGCGTTCTTGGACTTGGATATCTCCATTTTTAAGGGTGAGTCCTAAGAAGGATATGGAATCCTTAAATATTGTCATCTTGGTACTTGAGATACATAAACCATTAGTATACACAACTTCATAGAACTTGTTTAGATGGTTTATATGTTATTTTGGAGATTTTGAATAAATCAGTATATCATCAATGTAGATTAACAAAAATTTAGAGAGGGAGCCAAAAAAATTATCCATCGCCTTCTGAAATTTTCAGGGCATTGTCTTAAGTTCAAATGGCAAGACATTCCACTCATACTGGCCTCCTGGTACCAACGAAGTATTTTTTGAATTCAAATTTAGGATGCTAAAAGATATGTCAAAATCCACTTTTAAGATCATATTTTTTTAAGACCCTTGATGCTTTTAATCTGACAAATAAATCATACTTGTTTGGGATAGGCTGTTAGACTGGCTAAATGAGCTTATTCAAGGGCTTGTAATAAACTACTAGTCTATTTTTTGCCCTCTCTTGTTCACTTCTCTTATTTACATGGAAGGTTACACATAGCCCTAGGGGAATTGGATTCTTGAATAAAATTTCCTTGTAACATTTTTTTTAATTTCTTCATCACATTCTGCTCTATCTTTAGACTTCATTCCCCTATGATGTGCTTTGAATTTTGGAAGCACTTATTTTCCCTATGGTCCTTTAGAATAAACCTTTATTTTGTAGTAATGTTTTATTTTCGGTGTGTAAAAGCATGGGGATTTTGAACAAAGCAGAGTTTTTTCTTTATTTTGGAGACAATATCAAGGTGGTGCACCAAGTTGGGGGGCTAAAAGGGGGTCTTAAGTGGACACATTTTTCTGAAAAAAAAATCTTCAACTTGTACGAGTTTTTCGAAATAGTTACACTCAAAATTGGAAGATGTTGTAAAATATGAATCGTAGCATTTTGAGTCTAGTTTCTAAGCTACTAAATTTTATTGAAAACAGATAATTTTAAGTGGGTCAAATAACTAAAATACCAACATATGCTCTCCTATTTTTGTTAAAAAACATAATAGAGTGACTTTCGTGCCCCCCACCATTTTTTGAGCACCATTTAGTATTTTTGAAAACCCTTTGGTAAAAAGATAGCTAGGAGCATCTAGTTTGGGCTCCATTTTTAAAAGATTTTTATAGCGAATATTTTTTTATTTATGATTTTTCTAGTACAGAAATTTTATGTTTTGAAAAATAACGGAGCTGACCGCACCATGCCCGACCCCCCCCCCCCTAACTACCTCAAAAAATATCAAAAATTAGATTTTTTTTTTTAATATGTATAGAATTATGCCTAGTTTGGGCTAGTATAATTTTTTCAAATTTTGATCACCCAAAAAAAAAATACACCATGAAAGATAGACATATTTACACTTCAAAAAATAGCTATAAAAAGGCATAGTTAGAAAATAAATAATATGGAAACCTTATATTAGTCAGAAAATTTGAAAATTTATATTTTTAGAAAGAAGAAACTCTGCTCTATGTCGTGGTATAATTTTTTTTAAATGGATCGATTTTTTTATTTTGATTTATCATAGAGGAAGTGGCATTTTTACATTTTCTTGCAAAAACACGTTGTTTGTTGTGTTTGTAGGTCCATGCCTCAGGTTGGGGATCCAAACCGGATCCCAAGCCTTGAGGCATGGCTTGGAAAAAGAGAAAATAAAAACGTACGCATTATACACGTTTTTCTTTGTTTATATATTGTGGCCCCCCAACGTCCCTTTCATCTCTTTCATGTGAATTCTGCAAACATTCTGTTTTGTCTGTAATTTTCTCTACATTCTTGCACGATTTTTTAGTAGTTCATTTTGTCCCCTACCCCACTAGTTGATTTTTTCTAATCATGGGTGATAAACGTTCAAGCTAAGGACAAGAGGAAAGTCAAGAACAAGACACCGGAGCAATTGGAAGAGAAGAGAATAAGAAATTGAAGAGAATGTAAAAACTTCGAGCAGGGCAAGGTACATCCACTATATCAAATGTAGCTAATGTATTAGAAAATGGGGATGAAATACATAATGAAAATGTAGAGAATAATGATTTTGCAATGAATAATGATATTGAATTGAATGATAATGTTGGTATGGATGAAGAAATTGATATGAATCCAATTGTTGAACCCTTACCTGAGAATCCAAATGTTAACCCCAAAATTTGTATGAAAACACTGAATGAAGAAAGTAACCTTGTAAACGAATCTTCACCTCTAAGAACACCTCCTTCCATTTTGCGAAGAAAACAATTCACTTAATTGAAATTGATGAAAACATTATAAAACCAATGCCTAACAAAATGTCTGAAAGAAATGTAAGAAGAAAAGCTAGTGGAATTTGGGATAATTACTTTGAGAATTTAAATGACACACAAAGATGTCAATTATTTGTTACATTGATGAAATTAATTAAGATGAGACCTATAATGAAGACCCTGGGGTTAAGAACATCTAATGTTGTTGATCAAAATGCGTCAATTGTTGAAAACATACATAAAGCATACCAAACTGTAGGTGGCAAAAGACGCACCAAAGATAGTAATGCTACACGGCGTGCACTTACTAATTGTATAGTAAGTGATAAAATAGTTAATAAACGCTTGATTAGAAAAATAAGCAGTGCTTTGAAGCTAAACAGAAAAACACTAATGAAAGCAATAGAGAGATGTAAACGTCTTGAGTCAGTCAATAACACTGACTATTGGGCTTTCTCTAGCAGACTTCCATGAAAAGAAAAGAATACATCTGATATTCTAAAAGAATTAATTGTAAAATTTTGGAATGAGAACACAAGGGTGTCACCGAATAGAAGAGATACAATAAAAAGAAGAATAGGTTCTCGTAATCGTGAATCGTGTGTAAAACATTTCTTAGATATGACTCAAACAGAATTGTTCTCTAAGTTTAAGAATGAAAATCCACAAATTAACATTAGCCAAAGATTCTTTGAAATGAGCAAACCCTTTTATGTGAAAATCAATCACTCACGTACCACTTATTGTTGCAGGCATCATGTTAAATTTTCAATGCATTATGATGTTTTTTTTTTCAAATATAGTGTGTGTTTTCATACTGACATCATGTTGCAGGAGTGTGGATTAAATGTCCCACCAAAATATTCAAGGGAATTTATTCCGACAATATTTTGTGAAAAATCAACTAGACAATTTTTTTATAACAAAGCATGTTTGGATGGAATGTGTAATGTATGTGGTGGCTTGCCAAATCTGAAAAATATGTATCCATGAGGAGAGTACAGATTCAATAGGAAAAGAATTGGTTGATTTCACCAAATATAAATCGGTGGCATATCAATTAAAAGATGGAAAAGAATCTAAGAGGTGTGAGCTTGTTACAAAACAATTACCTGTATCAGAATATATGGTCAAATTCAGAGAGGAAATTTTTTTATGAGTATGCAAGGCACACACATAGAGCTCGATGGTTGGATGAACAATTCAAGTTAAGAAAGGAAACATTCCCACTTGGTACTATTGTTTCAGTAGTTGAATTCGTAGAGAATTACACATTGTAGCCACAAATGGAGGTTCAGTCTCAATATTATAACTCAATGCAAGTTTCTATTTTCGTGCATATAACATTCATGCACTCTCCAGAAATCACTGAGAAAGATCGAAAAATATTAAGAGAGTATCATTTCTACATTAGTGATGATCAGAAACATTCTACAGAATATGTACAAGGGTGTTTCCAAGTGTTTTTATGTGAACTTGAATGAGAGGAACATTAGTTTCGATCAACATTACATTTGGTCGGACAACTGCACATCACAATTCAAGAATGCACAGATGTTTTATTGGCTAAGTAGGATGCACAAAGAAACAAATGTACAACATATCTGGAGTTTTACTGAGGCAGGGCATGGAAAAGGAGAGCATGATGGTGCAGGAGCATGTGTGAAAAGAGAACTTGCAAGAGAAGAGTTAAAGTTCAAGGATGGTGCTAAATTTACAGATGCAAAAAATATTGTTGATTGGTGTGTCAAGAATATGGGCCATGAATCTCAAGAGAGATCAACGGTTCATAGATATTTTTGGTTGATAGAGGAACAACATCTAGACAAACTTTGAAGATTGTATGACAATTGCAGGATCAAGTGATATGCACTCATTCTGTAGTTCAGATGCAAATGCTTGGACTATTTATACTAGGTGCATGGCATGTTTTTGTATATCATGCATTGATTTTGCATGGAATGAATGTGAGTCACAATAGTGGGTGGATGAATGGACTTGTAGACCTCTAATTCCACTCGACACACATCAAGTTCCACGAGCATTACAACTTGTAGGGTCTTCAGATCAAATGACAACATCACTTGACTTTGACCAAGTCTCTGATTTAGTGCAACAAGGTGTATACATATATGTACATGCCATGTTTTAGATTTATAAATTATTAAATGGTCAACTCTTAATGTATTTTGCAAATTGACTGATACAGTTTTACTTTGTGATACATAGGGCACATTTTTGCAGTTATTATGATGGAAATTTAACGATGAGGGAACATAACTACTTCTTGTCTCTATTGTGTAGAGGGGAATTTTTTTTGACTTCCATAGTCATTGATGGTGAAGACCTTGAGTATCCCACTGGGTCAATGGTAGTCACTAGGAACTTGGCTTCGACGATATCCTATCAAAAAATCAAACATTTGGTTGTTTGAAAACTATGAAGTACATCGGAAGATACTTCATTATTCACATTTGGTCCTTGCAGAAAATATTAAATTGATCAAATATCGTGAGGTCTGAAACCATCAAACAAGAATATGTGGAATAACTTCGTGAATCAGATAATGAAATCAATTATTACTATTGTCAACAATAGAGTTGATCCTTGCGATTCATTAGCTTGAATTTGCAAAGGAAACAAAATTATGTTCTTCATGAATTTAATTTAAATATTTATTGTAAATGCATTATAAATGATATTTACATATTTGTATGATTTAAAATTCTATTTAAGCTTCTTACTAACATTTTATGTAGGTTAGTGACTTTTCGGCCATGCTCTCAAGCTTCCACCTTCAGACTAAATTTGGTTGGCACTGTATAATTCAGTAGAGAATTTACTTATTCTTGAAGCCTAAGCGAAGCTAAGACTTACCATTTTAAATATTAGAAATGGAACATGCTAAACAGTAATTATCATTTCACCACCTATAGAGAGCATGTAATAAAGAAATCTTATACACTACAAAGGTTATTCAATGATGAAGAGGGAACGATATATTCTTGTCTCATTGTGTAGAAGGGAACAGAAAATTGGACTTTCAAGTGATGGTGAAGACCTCGAAGGATCCCAATGGTACAACTTGTCCTTATCCACTGACTACAGAATACTGCACCTATTGAAATCATGCACATTTGTCCAAAATATGAAAGGGAGGATCAAATAGATAACATTAAACAAGAATCTATGGAAGGGTTCAAGAAATCACAATGCAAAGTAATTTTTGCTGCTGTAGAGGTTGCTCTTGACATTGGATTGACATTTGCTGAATAAAGGCATGAAATAATTTGTTTTATTTACGTCCGAGAATGATTTGCTGCTCAAAATTATGTATGATTCGAGAAATTCTATTTAATTACTTGACTAACATGTATATAGGTTAGCGGTGCCAAAATGTCTTTGCCTCTCACGTGTTTAGCACTGTTAGAGAATTTATTATTCCCAATCTAGAGAGAAGAGGGAATAGTCGAATTTAACATTAGAAAGGAACATGAGATACGCATTGAATTCTCATTTGACCAGCTCTATATTGTAAAATCATGCCTAATTGAGAAATCTTCCCATATTCGACTTCTAGGTTATCCAGCGTGATTGGTAATCGAATCAATCTTACACTGACTCAGACTACCTATTCGAGGTTGGTCAAGAATAATGGGGAGCCTTGAAAACCAATTCTTTTGTCTCTTCTGCAATCTTTTTATCAATGATTTTAGGGCCATAGGATGCAACTATGTAGACTATGAACTTAGTTTTGTTGGGGAGACCACCAATGTTCCAACTGTTCATTTTGAAAGAATGAATAATCCAATCAAACAGAGAATGAAGAGCTCTTAATTTTTTTGGACTATTAGAAAAGGTTGTTTGTGCCTGAAAAAAGAAGCGTAGGGAAGGCCATATAAATTTTTAGTAGCGTTCACCTTTAGATGACAACCCGAACATCGTGAAGAAAAACAATTAGGTGAATATGTCACGATGATTCAAGAAGAAATGCCTCCTGAAAGTCATAAAGAGTCAATTCTGCGTTACCCAAAAACATATGGAAGAACTTAAAGAGAAGATACCGAGCAGAAGAAAAGGAAAAATGGGAAGCGTAGAAGGATCACAACTTAACTGGAATGGAAGATCTATGTGATGTTGTCGATAGAATCATGGATAATCTTAATGACAACATGCCAACTTGATTATTTTTATTAATCCCAGGGCTGCTTCAACTTCACAAATCAAACCAGGTAGTTCTGAAAAAAGTAGCAAACTGGCAAGAAAAACTACTAATGAAGTATTGATAATGGAGCCTGAAACTCGTTTAGAATTGTTCTTTATTTTTTGATTGAGCATTCACCTGTAGTTTCTTTTTTGACTCAGACTACACTGATTTCGCGCGTTTGCAAACTAGACAGTGTCTGATTTAGTCTATTGCTCTGACTTAGAATGCAAGTATTTCGCAGTAGTCACTGCAAACATTGTGACAACGAGAGAACCGAATGGAGTGGTCTCCTAAACCGCGAGATGCTTTAGAGGCACGCGACGTTTTATAGGTCTCAATGGTTAAGGAATTGTAAGGCTCTAAACATGCCATGTCTGAAGGTCACCTTTTGAAGATTTATGTGTTTTACAGTTCCTCTACCGGTTTTTCTTAAGAGAGGGCTAGTGTTTTTTAACACAATGCAGATGACGAAAGCACGGGTAATGTCATTAGAACCAAAACAAAGCTTTAACTAGTGTTCACCAGGCAAGCCTAATCGTTGTTGCGCACCATGTTATGTCCCAAGTCAAAAAGCTTGCCAAGTTTTGCAAAAATTAGATAACATCGTAGCAGGAATGTACTACTAGGTATCATTTATGCACAATTTAAGCGTTGTAGCAAGTAGAAAAGTAGAGTGAGATGAACCAAATGGTTGTTGTGGTCATGACAAACCGATTTATGGCTTGACGTCGGTGGCCACATACGACAGTCTTTTTATGGGATTTATCCATTAACATTCGGTAACTCTTGCTGTTTTATTCCTTGCCAAAATGTGAAATATGAGCATTTTGAGTCACTGATATGGAGGATTGAAACTTTAATTACGCTGTAGTTTGCATACGGATGAGCTCGTGAGATTGATTACCATACACAAGCCAAACGATCGGGATGGCCAGCTGAATCGCTAATGGAGGCTTTTTTGGTTTCCTACGCTAGATGTGAATTTCGGGCTACCTCGTCCGATGGGTCAAAATCCTTGAGAGCTCCTGAGTACCTAAACATGGATATATCTTCGACATTAGTGATTTCTTGGACTCTATGGCACCTTGAGATGTCTCGTCAGATCCGAGACCTCCCTGCTATGGGAATCTCTACATAAATCCTCTCGCAAAGCTCCATCTCCATTTGACTTCTCTTCTATGTCCTATTGTTTGCAAACACACAAAATATTCACAGTTGTTGAGTCAGTGTAAGGCGTACCAAACGCAATATTTTATAAACCTTGAAAAACTCAAATGGCATTGAACCTGACTACAAGATCCAACATGTCATCGGGGTGGCAAGGAATGCTATGTAGAGAGGTGTTGTTTTCAAAGGACGTGCTTCACACGGGTACCTCGTCCGGAGTAGTCCCGTAAGAGCTCTGAGAGCCAAAACCACGCTATATCTTTGACAGGTGGACTCTGTGGCACCTAGAGACGTCTCGTCAGATCCGAAACCTCCAGCGTCAGGGCCCTCTCGAATGTCCTCTCACGGTTTTCTCCATCTCCATTCGGCATCTCTCGCTGTCCTATTGTTTGTAATTACACGAAATATTGCAGTCTGAGTCAGTGTATGGCTGAAATCTAGAACAATACTTTGCAAATGAAAGCAACTGTGGAAACTGAAGTGAACTATGAAAATACAATTGGGATGGCCTGGTAAACACTAGCGGAGGCTTTCATTTTCTGTAGGCATGATCAGCTACCCGTGCTTTCAGGCTACCGTCGTCTGGTGTCATAGTTCCTTAAGAGCCCAGACCAAAACATGACTATATCTTCGATCGGGTGATTTCTCAGATTCCGTGCGACTAGATAGAGATCGTCAGATCCGAGACACCTAGAAGATTTCAGGGACCGTCTAGGAAATCCGAATTGCAATGGTTTTTCAATCTCCATTTGGTTCTCATCGCTTGTCCTATTGTTTGCAAAACGCGAAATAGTGTTGCAAGCTCCAAGTCTGGTGTAGGAACAGTTGTCAGATGTCAATATTTTGCAAAAAATGTAGATGTGGATACCAGAATCGACTGTGCCAACATGTCAGGGATTGGTTTGGACAAACACTCTCATGTGGATAGGCTTATATTTCACACTTCCCTAATCTGTCAAAGATGCTTTCAGGATACCTCTTACGGGCGTAGTCCCTACAAGAGCCCTGAGACCAAAACATGTTATATCTTTGACGGCGTGATTTCTCGGACTCCGTGGCACCTAGAGACCAGTCTCGTGCCAGATCTGAACACCTCCATGTCAAAAGGGCGAACCCTCTACGAAATCCTCTCCCAGTTTTCTCCATCTCCAATCAGTTCTCTCGTTGTCCTATTGTTTGTGAACGCACGAAATACTACGGTCTGAGTTAGTGTAGAGGCTAGCCAAACTGGTTATAGTTTGCAAAGGTGTAAAGCTTAAATAGGACCTTAAACCAAATTACTCACAACAACATGGGGTGGCTAGGTGAACGCTAGTGGAGGATTTGTTTTAACTTCCAAATGCTACCCAGGTGCTTTCGGGCTACCTCGTCCGGGCAGTAGTCCCTTAAGAGCCCTAAATGACTAGATTGGCTTAAGGATGAATTTGATAGGGGTATGTCTAAGAACACACGAGGAGTTATCAATTGCCTAGTAAATCTTTCTTGTTTAGTTCTACATATGGGATTTTAAACTTGGCCTATGGCTTAGTGACCTTCCATTCATTGATAATTTATGCTATGATAAACTAATGGATGCTTTCAAAAGTGCCTTCAAAAAGATAGGGGTAGTCATCAAGCCTTAGTGAAAGGTGTGATGTGATTTCCAAAGTAAACTTGAAATACCTAAAAATTTAGAGGTAATATTACATGGAATTGGATAAGATTATGGCAATCAAGAATCATTGAGTGATCTGAATCAGAAATGTCATTGCATCTGGAGACATTCTCAAGCATCTGGAGTAACGCATCACGGAGAGACATTCTCAAAATATCAACAAATGCAGTTCCAAAGGACTCTCTTTAAACTAGCTGGGACCAAACCATTTGCATCCTTAGATCCTTCTATCCATGCTTGCAGCAAAAAACATTGTCTTAGTGATGGTCCTAATGATTTTATGCTTAGGTGTTTTAATAGGGGAGAAGACTAAGAAGCATTGAATAATGTAGTCCCCGTGCATGATATCGATAGCAACCTCGTACAAAGAGACCATGAGTCAAGAAGAAGCACATGTAAGTTAAATACACATATATACATTGATCAAGTGAATTTATCATTACTCCATGGCACCTGGAGATAACTCTGTTAGATCCAAAACCTCCATGTCAAGTCCCTCTATGAAAGTATCTCAACGGTTTTTTCTATCTCCATTTGGTTCTCTTGAAAATGTCCTATTGTACATGTAAATCACGTGAAATACTGCAGTCTAAGTCAGTGTAATTCATAATGTCCAGACGCAATAATTGTCAAGTGCAGCTTTCATAAAGTATCTAAAAAACTATAAGCTAACCATAATGTAAGGTTAAACTAAAATTACTTCCCACCCTATGATGGAAAATAATCTTCAATGCTTCCCATTTGTCCCTTTTTGTTTTTCCTCCTCTTTAAGTTCTTGCCACTTTCCAAGGTCAGACAACAATCACCATCGCACAGGTCGTTGGAGTTCGCCACAGCCATCCCATTCTCTAGACATTGATATTTCCAAACATCCAATTCTGAGCCTCTCGGAACTATGTCCCCTTTGTATTCCCTCCTACCACCAAGTGGTTTTCCTACGTTACCACCTATTTGAGCCGTCATTCTATGAAACCACTTTACCACCTGTGTGAGGATTACTCATATTGTCTTTAAACTTCAAAATGGATACCAAATCCAGATTAACAAAACCCCAACCACTAGATGAATTCGATCCATTCTATTTTACCGATTTCTGATTTTTATTAAAAGGGCAAGAATCTTGTAGATGGCTGTTCGTATTCCTACATATTCTACATCTGAAATGCAGTATTCCTTCAGAGCCCTGAGAAAATTTGTGAAGGCTAAAAATTACCAAATTTAAGATTAATGCGGTCAGGTCAAACCTTTTCTCAAGTCAATTTCCACGAAAATTCAGGCATAAGAACACAGACCTGAATGTGTTCTATCTAAGCCCTCTCTAATAAACTTTCTCTAGAGCATTTCCAATATCTTCTAGGGCATACCACATATGTAGGGGGAGGTTAGGTAGCCTGACCCAGAACTAACTTTTTAGCCACCGAATAAATATTCGGATCAAAATCTGGAAACTTATGGAGTTAAACATAATCCGGGTGGCATGTCCCCAAAACAGTAAGGACCATTTGTCAAATGAAACGTTGATAATCCGTCATATTCCCTAAAATGAACTACAAAAAATCCCTTAACAGAGAGAGATTTCACATTTATTGGTCCATTTTTTGAAGACCCACTGATACCGGGCAGATGGAGGAAATCCAAAAGCCATTAAACCTACCAATCACAGCATCTCGAGTCTATGAATTTTGGAAGTCATCTTCCTCAAATTCTGGGTTCGTGATGGTTATGCAAAGGAACAACCTCGGCCAAATCTACCTTCAAAAGGATATTTCTGAGTACATGAAGATTGTTTATGAGAGCCTGCCACCTTTGTTAGTCAGTGCCTCAAATTTGAATGAAGTCATGAATATATGGGGTTGAGCTAAGCCTTCAATACCTGATACCCCCGCACCCAATCTTCCTGCAACTGCCACTGCCCATCCCACCTGTTCTGACAAACATCGTATATTTTATTGGAACCCTAGGATTAGGGCACGAGATTCTCAGCAGTTTTCTTGGGCCGCCATGGCTCTGCTCTCCTCCACCGGCCCGCACTCCCTCCATGAAGATGCCTGTCGAACCCAAGTACAAAGAGACCATTTCCAAGCCTGAAGTCCACATGTAAATCCTCCCAAATATTCATATACTCATTCGCAGTTTTCGAATGAATAATTACTTTCCATTTTTCCCAGGTAACCGTGTTCCTTTATCTAGCTTAGCATACATTATATAAATATTGATTTCCAAAGTTTGATGCATATTATACATTGAAAATGCTAGTACATGTACATCACCAATAAATGAAAAAATAATCCATAATGTCTTAAATATTGTCAAGTGCACATCAAATTAGTTTCATGTGAAAATAATCTCAGAAATGTAAGGTCTCATACAAAAATATCAAGTTCCAAATAGTATTTTAATGTGCATAATAAATACAAAAATGCCCAAATAGGTCATATACCATCAAGTTCAAATGCCATATAGGTGTACATACAATGCCATGCACATATGCATACAAAAACAATGTCATGTAAGACATATATATTTCCTAATCATCAAAATCTATCCCTCTCTTGGCCTTGCTCGAAGAAGGCCCTCCCTTAGATGAAGATGGAGATCTATGAGATGACTTTGGATCATCTGAGCCCATGCTATCGAGTCCTCTTCCACTGAATACTCACATGTAGATGAGCCTGTAAATGCAAACAATGTTTTTTTGTCAAAACTTAATTTATATATGTTTTCAACATGTATTTAAGACCATGCTAGAATGAAAGTATTTACATAAATACACAAACTTACCGCAAGTTGTCGATCACGCTGAATTTGCATCTCACGCTCAGATGAGTCATCGGGAGCTCCTATGGAGTACGAATAGGGGTACGAAGATGATGAGATGGAGGAGTCTGTGCCCTCGAAGTCAAAATGGAGGGGGTTGAAGTTCCCTACATACACATAAGATCAGAAAATCTAACATCAGAATTAGCGAAAATATAACTAAGTACATGTATGTACATAATGACAATATTTTAACTAATTTTATCAATATAGAACTATTGTTTTTACCCCACCACGCCTATGAATCAAATGAACAGGGATGCTACCTGTCACAAGTAACTCCTGCATATACACAATGAAGGACATTATTAACATAATTTAATAATTCTACAATGAAAGACATTACTAACATGTAATTTAACATAATATGAATTACACGAGAAATTTAACAAAATTTATGTGTTGTTTGAATACCTCAGTGAGTTGCTGCGCAGATGAAATCGCAGCGGCAACACCTTTATCTACTTGTCACAGAGATGGTGGGGTGTCTAGTGAAGTCAACATCTTTATCAAACATGTATATCACGTGAGTTAGATGGACATACAAGAATATACATATATTTGACTTCAAAAAAACTAATACACACACACACACACACACACACATATATATATATATTATATAGACACACACACACACACACACACACACACACACACACACACATGTATGTGAAAATTTTACATAATTAACATTCTAAATTACCTCTGTGAATGTATGTGTATGCATGGTGCTTGCCATCTATGGTCGGGATGAAGATGCGCCTCCCGTGCACTGTAATATCAATGCATATACATGTACAAATACAATTATTTCAAAAATTTAACATATATAAGTAAATCAAGTACTCCAAACTTTTTGTAACACACATAACAAATATTACCTTGCGAAGGTGACACTGATGAATGTAATCCAAATGTCTCACTCAAAAGGACATCTGACATAGTGACATTATCGTGTGCACACCTAGCACCAAGTGCACCAAAATCAGTACACATGAAAGTATCATCCTCCTCGGGCCCCAAACATATGCTACCACATGACGAGAAAAGATGTGGCCTCATGCTAGTACTCCCTTGAGGGAATACTTTGTGTACCTCTGCGAGCATCTGGCTCAGAAATATCCCTCGTATGTCAAACAAGGGTCACAGATAGCCCCTGAAGCATGTGGAGTGTATTAATCTCTCATTGTCTCCTTCACTGCTTGAGGGACAATCTCAGGGTGAGGGGGCTTCTGTGTAGGGAATCTACCCTGCTGAATAGGTGCACGTTGTGCACCTGGTCGATCTTGTGCAGATCCTTTTCCTCGGACCCAGAAATCTTGGAAATCAAAATAATTTGGGATCTCGTTGAGGATAAACTCGCAATAGAGTTTCCTCATAAAGTATAGTGGCACCTCGTTGTTATTACAAGGTGGAAAATCAAACACCATCCACCATCGGTCCTCAAAAATTATTTTTAATCAAATTATTATTGCACCAATGGATGGGAAACTGTTTACATGACAATGAAATATGAAAATTAGTGTGGGGGTCCATGAATAAGGCGCATATGAGGTCTTTTGAAAAAAAAAATTCTTTACATCCACATATGACAATTTGTTAGAATAATAAACCCTACAACCCTCTCTGTAAGTTGTATAAGGATTAATTTTGCCCCGCTACCACGTCAACTTGAACAAGTAATGCCTTTAATGTGTTTGCAAGAGATGTGCGGTGGGGGTTTGTAGATTGTGAATCCCTCATTGTTTTGATTAAATCCTCAATTTCAATTTTGTTTTCAACTATGTGGGCTGCTAAATCTACTTGACTACCTGAGGGATGTTGAGCAATTATGGGAGTGTCGGGAGGGATGACAAGAATAGCAGGGTTTGGTTGTGGTTGATTCCCTCAACCTCTAACTGTAGCAATAAAAAAATATGTATTCAATTTAGATTTTAATCTATAATTATCACATTTCAATGCAATTTTGAGAAAAGAATTGTGCTTACCTATTCTCCATGGTGCCATCATCGATTCAGAACTTCCCGGTGATCCAGAAATGATCCTTTGAGCTTGAGATCCAGCTGAATGAAAAAACACAAGGGCACGGTTAAGCTCTGAAACTCATGTTTGAGGGAGATAAAATGATAGAGGCTCGCTTTTTTTTCTTTATAGTAGACATAGCGTGTACGGGTTATGTAACGCGTATGCATTATGCCTCGGTAAATCCCAAACTTGACAATTTAAAACGTGATTGTGTTATAATAGAACACGTACGCATTTTTCTTTTTTTGTGTTTTTGTCCGCTTTTTGGCCCCCCAACTTCGTGCACTTACCCATCATTCATATTGTTTTGACACAATGTAATGGATTTATGGATCCATTCATTTTTGGGATATTTTCCAGGTCTGGTAGCAATATGAATAACAATTTTGAAGGTATATTTTCTAGGTATATGGATTGTAGGACCAAACAAGGAAATATAATCTTTGGTTAAGATGAAATTTCCACAGTCCAACAATGTATCCATTCCTATCAATTAGTCATATGATTGCATATCATGCTGATAAAACTTTACAGTTCTTTGATTTCCTAACTAGGACATAAGCTAGGAAATGAGATTCAACAAGTTTAATGTAAAATGTTATTTTCAAATAAGTTTGCTCCCAACAATCTTGTGGGATGGCTTTGGTTCTTAGCAAAATAATTTCTGCACCAGTATCAATCATGGCATCAAAATAATATTTCCTTATATTAGGAATGCAAAAACTAATAGTAATAAATACATTTTGAGCACTTTTTAAAGTACTCACCTCTAAAACAAGTTCTTCTTCATTTGGAGTTGGTATGAATTTACTGTAGCTTATTCCAGTGATTCTTGGAATTCCTTTGCATTCTCCTTTTCAAGCTCATCTTCTTCTACAAGCTTTCTAAATTCAGTAGTAGCAATGGTTGTGAATTTATGGAGGATAGTCATTATGTTTATACGTCATTGTTTTCTTGCAATAGGAGGATCCGATTCATTCCTTCTGGAGGGTTATCATGGTTCTATTGGGACTTCTTCTAGAAATAGGAAAGGAAAATTCCTTTCTCTCTCTCTTCCTCTTCCTCTGAATCGTACATATCTTCCCCTTGATCTTGTATTTTGGGGGTCGGTTCTGTAAGGACTATTCAGGACATGTCCAACATAAAGATCATTTAAATCTTCATTACATGATTTATTTTTCATTCTCTAGGAGATATTGACTTTCTTCTTCCTTTTTTTTTCAAGCTCAACATTAAATCTTGATGTTTGTACTACAGATTTTTCATTTATTGGTACATATATATTTTTCTTGCAATATCCCATGGTGGACACTTATCATATTCATCTTGAACATCTTATAGTTGATGACCAAGAAATTTTGAATCATGTGGAATGAAAGGATGAGGAATTATGGATAGCATATTTATATTGGAAAAAAAAGGCATGGAATCATACCTTGTATTAGAGCTATCAGACTCTCATTCTTACTTCAGAACTATTCACAACATTTACTTTCTGAATTTCTTCTTCTAGATCATACAATATTTCTGAACTTTTATAATCATATCCAGAAGTAAAGTAATAATTACTCTCATCTATATGATTTTCTCTCAGAAAATTGACTTTTGATTTTCCTTTGTTAGTGTTTCTATGGGGACACTTATTAGCATAGTGTTCTCCTTTGCAAATGAAACAAACATGTTTCTTTTTGTCATAGCTAGGAGATTTTTTTTTGAAAAACCTTTTTTTAGGAGGATGAGAATACCTTGTAAATTTCTTCTTTTTATATTGTCATGGCACTCCCTTTTCCTTTTTGAAAAAGGAGGATGATCTAGAACAAGTATTGTGCTTTGAAGAATAATTTTTGCAATGCACGAACTTACATCCAAAAGGATCATTCTCTTGCATTTGGAAGAATTTAACGCCTAAAGATTTTAAAGCTTTGACAGCCTCTTTCCTAACAATATTTTCTTGACAAAGGCGAGCATTAATTTCATTAATTATTTGATTGATGGCACCAAAACTTAATTGATCTATAGGACAATGCCCCATTACTTTCTTATATTCAGTTGCAAAGAAATAAGGAAAAGATAATATAAACCCGATTTTCATTGTAGGATCATGGATCCCACCAAAATTATAGTATAAATTCTGCATATAACACGGATATTTCTTGATCTAGGATATATCACATATTCTTGCTTTTAAGAACAACATAGTGTTTTTAAATTTATCATTTTTTATAGTTCCCATAAACTCATTGATCAATGTAAAAGTGAGACCAAGAGTACCATGAGTGAGAATGGATTGTTGATCAATTTTAGGAAAATAATCCCACCATTCTTTAAGTATGCCAACAAAACCATTAAAAAATTCTTCACTATGGGTATATATGATTTTAAAATCTTTGGAAATTAATTTAGCCATGGATATACTTTTGGATGATGAAGAAAGACTTTTGGCTAACTAGTCGTCTATCTTAATAACATTTGACCATGAAACCTTTTTGGACCAATCTAGAATAATATGCTCAGGAGGTGTAGTATTGGCTTTTATGGCTTCAATTTTTTGTATTGAAGCTTGTATGATATCAAGTTTAAGGTTTTTATCAATAGAATGTTGGTGAAGTAATTGTACTATTCTGCTAGATTTTTATGGCAGGTAGAAATCTTTGATCCCAATTCTTTTTTGGTATCCTCAACAATTTTTACTATGGCATTTGTATTTTTAATAACTACTTTAGAAAATCCTAAATACAGACTAGGAATATCGGAAATGGTGGGAAGAATAGACTCAACAATAGAAAACAAATTTTGTATAGAAGAATGATTAGGATCAACTTTATTATTGAATAAATAGAGACATACTTTAAGCTCACCTTTATTGTATAGCTCTAGGGCCTTCAATTTTCGTTCCATCTCTAGAAGTGCATCTTGATGTGTCTTTGAAGTTTCATGGACTACTTTGATAGCTTTTTCTCGCCTAATTCAACATCTTGGAATATTAAGAAGATTCCAACTCTTTACTAACACTTATTTGATACGTTAATTTCTGACAATGAAATCATCAGGTTCTATTTTATTTGGTTCTATATTAACATGAATTACCACATTGTTTCCCTTGGTGAGACCATTTTTCACATCAAGATGGAGGGTATTGACAAGAAAATAGATAATCTTATAGTGAATGGCAAGTGGACAAGCTCCAGTCTTCATGTTTATACCAATTTTGGAAAGATGGAGACGTAAGACTTGCTTTAGAAGATTATCTTGGTGGATACCTACATGGTAGTTTGGAAATAATTCAAACAATACGTGACCATTATGTAAACCAGTTTTTACAATAATAAGAAGGGAACCGTTTAAAACTATGGTGACACTATTCAAGAAGACAACAAAGAACAATTGCATTCAACCCTCTTCTGAAAAGAGGTGTGATGCCTATTTGAGCGCAACCAATATGCACAAATTTATAAAACTTCTGATTCTTCAAAAACTTGATATCCCTAGGATGTATTAAAGGGATATCATAATCATGCTTATCATTATGAGAAACTTGTATAACAGATTATCCAGTCTTAAAAGCAAGAGAAGCAGATAAATGGAAAGGAGATAAGTTATCATAGACCTGGTTATACGAGATCTTGGGAAGCTTCCATTTTGGGGCTTTGTTTCTTCTAAAATGTCAGTAGCTGAATTATTGTGAACAGATCAGCAAGACTCACAAGGTCTTCTTCTGCTTCATCTTCTCTTAGCAAAAGTCTCTCAAGTTGCTCCATTATTGGATCTAGCTTTGATTTCACATCTTACAATATCAACCAAAAAATTGTGCACACACTGCAAATTACAAAAGGCTTTCCTCCTTGCATGATAACAAACAAGTAGCAAAGATAATGAACAAAATGATAAAACTAGTACAGAGCGTGATAAAGAGAACAAGTCTTATTAAACCATAGATGAAGAAATAGATGCTTAATATTATTTCTAACCAACTTTTTATACAACGTCGCCCTGATACCACAAAAATACTTGAGCCTTAAGCCTCTTCTAAGTCAAGAAGAGATATAAAAATTTCTTACTTTGACACCCATGCCCAATGCATGCCCTACCTATTAGTAATAAGGTTATCAAGATCATATCTTATTTTACCAAGCCCAATTTGAGTAACAAAGACGATATCTTGGAGGAGGACTACAAGTCTTTGCACAATAGTTATATCCTTTTTTCTCATGTGAAAAAATCTCTATGAAAACCTCATATGAGCCTTTTTCTCATGTGAAAAAGTATATGTGAAAAAATCATAGGAACCTTTTTTCTCGTGTGAATTATAGGTGTGAGTTTGAACAATATCACAAATAAGACATTTTGTACATTCACAGATGTAAATTGTAACCCGTAAATTACAATTGACCAAGGTCGAATGTTACTAATTAATGAAAAATTAGTCATGGTTAGTTTGAGCAACAACATTTTTGGAACTCTCAAATTCCTCACATTTTTTTGGTTGCTCCTAACAATTTCCAGAGGAATATGGCTTGCAGTACGAGCACAATCCATACAAAATGTGGAAGCGTACAAAAGGCACATCAATTGTTTGAAAAAATGCTTCAAATAAATATGGTCTCTTAAAATAAGATGATTACAAAATGTTGTTCTTGACGAGGCTTGTAAGGATTTTCAAAGCCATGCCTCAATGGCATGTCATTTCATGGAATTCCAGGACTTCAACAAACAAATCATCTCTATGAAGCACTAATGATGTATTGCTAAAATTTTGAAGCATGTAATTGGCATGCGAACTATTTGAGTAAATTCCTAACATAAATCAAGCCTCATGGACTATTATGATCACACGAGATGCACAAAATGGATTTGTTGAAAATTTATAATATCCCCAAATGGAAATTTTGAATGCCACTTGGATTCTTAGCAATCCCACAACCAAATGCAAGCTCACAAAATTAATATCATATTTTTACCATGCAAATTTGAATTAGATTCTGAAAAAATGTGACTTGGGTGGAATGGAAAACCCAACTAAAACAACGTCTATATTTATATATTTCTACTACAATCGGGTTCAGAATTTTGTAGAGCCAAAATATGAAGAGAGGCTCATATTTTTCTGTCTAAGAGGCTAAAAACAATTATTAAAAATATGTAGTGATTATTCCTTAGAAAACCGCGACTAGGGTTGTTGAAGAGTCCCATACAAGCAACAACCAAAACCACATATTTAAATATAAAATAATCTCTAAATTTTTAACATCCCAGTCATGGAGAAAATATGATTTTTAGGGGCCAACTAGGGACTGAAATACAACTCAAATATCTGCAAATAATATGGCTAGAAAATGGTACTTTTGTTTGTCCAAAAATACATAAATTGATTGGAAAAGATTCATAAAAACTTGTTATTATACATCATCTTATAACAATCCACAAATACCTTACATTATCTTCAATACACCTAGGGTATGGGTCGCTCTAGCAGGATAGAAGACTCAGAAATACAGTTGCCATTATTCTTCAAATCCAAGTTACACAAATATGCAAAAAATCCCCTCGAAGAATTGTTGGAAATGAAAAAAATGTTTGTAAGTTAAATGGAAATCCTTGGGTAGAAATTCCTCACATACTCTAAGAGGGTTTTCGTCCTCTAGAGGAAAATTATAAGGGTTTTCGTCCTTAGAAAAGTTTGGCAAAAGTTCCAAGCTTCAGACATAATTCAGAAAATTAGATAATGATTATAGAATGCTCTACATCAAGTCAACTTGTCCTTTTAAAGGAAAAGGTGACCCAAAGTGACCTTCCACTCATCCAATCAATTCTTTTCGACATTTAATGCTTTTTTCCCTCAGTTTCTCTCTTCTAAGTCAAATCGCACTTTTCTAGAGGGAATACATTTGTCCCATGAGTCTTTTACATTTTATTGTTCTTTCTATTGCCCCTTAGGCAAGTCACACTTCTCCTAGAAAAAATACAATTATGTTAAGTTATTTATCATATATTTGTTTTTCTATATTTAATTTTATCATTAAGTTCATTAATATATTATAAGTACTTTTTATAATGTCTATTTTATTTTTTAAAGCACTTTATAATAAAGTAATAAAACTTAAGTCTCCCTTTTTAATTCTCCTTAGCCATCGGGAAGACATAATAGGCTAATGGTCTTCGATTGGGAAGGGGATATTACAGTCCTCCCTACCCAAAAATTGTTTGCTCTCAAGCAATTCCAAATTTGTTTTGTCCAAGTGACATGCATAAGAGACAAAACATGCTGAAACATTCCACAAGCCTAGCCCCTTAGCTCAGTAGCTTGTTGTTTCTTTGCTCATAGACATGTTTTGACAGTGATTGGTTATATCTTGGACATTATATTTAGATATTTGATCTTATTAGACAGGTGTGGACATTTAGGCGTATAGCGCCAATTTAGCTTAATTTCTATATTGTCGCATTTTCTTGTTATGTCATGGATACTAATGGGTATGATGTTGTGTTTGGAACATAATTATAATAATGGATAGATGTTGCATGTGGAATTCTATGGTTATATGTCACGTATCATCTTGTCTAACTTTTGGAATATTGAGTATAATTGTGCACGTTGTCGCATCTTGATTTCAGTAGGATGTTAGGTTAGTTTAGAATGCATTGATATCTTACTATGTCATTGAATTATATTGTATCGGACAGGTGCGGTTAATGTGTGCAATGAGTGTGCAGGTGACAGGTTTACAGGAGAACGTGGGATTCAGGCCAGCTACTCAATCTTGCACAAGCAGCCCACGGGCTGAGTCCTAGCCATGTTCATTGTGTGAAGCCTTAGTATAGGAGATTATTATTTTTGGGCACTATGAGTGACCCCAATTCATGTAATGTATTGTGCTTTGAATTATTAATTTTGTTTAGGGTTGCTAGTGAAGTTGTAAACTTGCTTTGGGAGTTAATAATCCCACTTTCATTTAAATTTTAGATTTTGTTTAATGAGTCACTTAATCACAAGGGTTTAGGGTCACATGTGAGACCCTTGGGTGGTCCCCACACCCTCTACCCTTGTGCCAAAAATGCAAAACCCGAAATTAGGGTATTTTGGGCATTTTTGGGGACCCCTTTGTAGCTTGGGAGTCCCCTAACATAAAAATGAGCCCTTGGACCCTACCTAATGGGTAGGGGGGCTTATTTTCAAGGCTAGAGGGAGTTTTCCCTCCCTTTTTACCTCTTGTTTAGTCACATCCATGTAAGGGATGTGGATTTGTGTGTTTATCAAAAGTTTCACTAGTTTTGTCTTGCTAACATTTAGGGGAATTTGGGAGAAGAGGGCAAAAAGTTAATTTTACCCTTTCTCTCTTTTGTTTTGGCATCTTTGACCTTGATGAGGGAGAGGGGTGACACATGTCACCCCCTCATTTGTGAGGATGCTTGCTTGCTCCTCTTCAAATTCCCATTCATGGGAAAAGAGAGGGACTTTTTTTTGAAAACTTCTTGCTTGGGATGCTTGTGGATTTTGGAGCTTGGAGATTGGCTTGAGTCAAGGTGTGGAGAAATTTGAAGTTGGAGAGCTTTTTGGAGAAGCTTTCCTTGAGGTAGGCTCTTATGTATTTTGCTTGTGTTGCATTTTTCTTTTAGTTGTTAGATGGGTTGCATGGTTTTGTTACTTGGCTTTTGTTGTTGTTTGTTTTACTCCCTCCATCATATGGCATGATGGAGTTTTGGAGTGTGGGGGAAGAGAGAGGGAATTTTCCCTCTCAATCCTCAAGGCTTGATGGACAAGCCTTGTAGGGTCTTAGTGTTTCCCCTCAATGGTTGAGGTGGGGAAGTTGATTCATTTGGCTTGAATCTCCTTCCCCATTCTTGGTAAGGAAACCCCTTTGGGGTTTGAAAATCCTTCCAAGAAGGACTTGGAGAAAGGGAGGAGGAATAAGGAGGGTTTTGGATTGGAAATTAGGAGCAATAAGGAGGGTATGGAGTTTGTTGCTTTGTGCAAGAAATTTTTGGAATAAATTTTTGGAGAACTTTCTCCTCTCTTCCCCACTTTTGAGGAAGAACATGGGTTCTCCTCCTTGTAAATTTTGGAGTCTTGTTTTTGTATTTGTCTTATTTTTGTGTGCTTGCATTATTGTTAGTGTACCCTTCATCTTGTGCAAGTTTTGGTTAGTTATCCTCTTTCCCATGGGCTTGGGGGAGGCTAGCATGCATCCCAACCTTGGGAGAGGCATGTAATGATGCCTATGGTTGGGTGGCAAACAAGCTCTTCTCTCCTTGTTGGTTCTTTTGGAGGCAATGTACATGGGGAGCTCATGTTGAAAGTGGATTGTTGGCATTGGAGCTCTTTAACTCTTACCCTTATTGTGGTCATTACTTCTTGTCACTGGCAAGGAAGGATTGGAGTTGAATCTCCATTGTTGTAAACCCCTTATTTGGTGTTGGTAAATTTCTTTGGACATATGTAAGCTACTCTTGGGCAAACTCGTTCTTCCTAAACTTGTATGAAGTGTTGTAATAGACTTGAGTAGCCATGTATTGGTGTACGTTTTATATATGAAAACTTCAAATCTTGAAAATGAAATATTGTTTTGTTGTTTTGTCTTTAATATGAAATTTTGATTTGTAATCTCCTTTTGAAAAAAAATATAGGTTAGAATTTGACTTTCTTGTGAACTATTTATATCTATGCATGTTGAATATCTATCTTGTTTAAAAATCTGAAATGCTTAGTCACTTTTTGCATTTGGAAAACAATATAAACACCCTTGTTGAAATCTCATTTGTTTATATAGTGGAAGAAAAGGGGGGCTCTTCTTGTTGTTTCCTTGTAAAAAGTGGAATTAAAGAGTGATTTAAGGCAACTTTCTAAGTGCTTTGATTTGCTTCGAAGGATAAAATTAAAATTTGTATTTATTTTCAAGTGAAATCCTTATGTTTTGCTATTATGTATAAATTAACCTTATTCAAAAGATAAGTTATATCTATAGCTCAACTTTTATATATAAGAAATAGTTTTTAAATTGCAGATTTCCTTTATATAATAGAATCCTTCCTTTTGAAAATATTGTGTTTTTGTTTGTATATCGATATGCATACATGTTATTATATATAATTAATAATATTAAATAGAAAATAATAATAATAATAAGTATTTAAATCAAATGTAATATTGTTATAATAAATAATATATATATATAGCAATATATATATATATATTTCATATATTAATATTATTTAAATGCTGTTTTAAATAAACATATACAAAATAAAAGATGATTATATATATATATGTATTGTTCTTATTTAAAAAACAAAAATGTATTGTGTTGAGGGAGGGTCGGACCCCCTCCATTTTATAAATCTGTGTTTCCCCCTCTCCTTAAAAAAAAAATTGATGTTTAGGTGGGGGGGTTCGGCCCCCTACCCCCCCTGCGCCTATTTCCCCTCCCAAACAAAAAAAATCTAAACCATGGCCTGTAACACCCCTGGGGCGCACCCCCCACTGTCCCCTGGGGCCTGCCCCGCCCCCCACGACACCCCCACCACACTTGCGCCCCCGCCTTCGCCTCCCCACCACCTCGCCCCACCTCCCTACCACCTCACCCCGTGCGCTGTCCCCATTTCCCCACCACCACACACAAGCCCAGCCTTCCTGGCTCCCCCTCTGGCTCCCCAATACGTCTGCCACCGCCTCCTTTAAAAACAAAATAAAAATAATAATAATATAAATGTAAGCACCCTGTGCTGCCAAAAATAAGAGAAATACAAGCATTCTGCTCTAGTTTTGATATAAAATTAACAACACTAATAAACAATAGTTTGATGGAAAACTCATAGTTGTTCCATCCAACCTGCACATAACAAACACAAAAAAACCAAAAGAGAGAGAAATAAGAAGGAAAGAGAAAGAGAAGAAAAGAAAGGATAGGACTTAGAGAAGATTAGGGCAAACTTTAGGGTAAAAGGAAATCTAGGGCAAGATTTATTTAATCCTAGGGCTCAAATAAAACCCTACTCAAATTTAGTCATTGTGGGGTTAAACTTTTGGATGGGAGATGAAATTATTAATTAAAAAGGGTAGTGTTTTCTCTTTTAATTTTGTTAGTCATTAATAAATGTTTTTTTTTAAATGTAAGTAAATATTTTAAAGACGGGTTTAAATCAAAGTAATTATAAAACAATTAGGTAAATTAAAATTATATCATTAAGAATTAGTAATTATCACTCCATGAGTTTAGGTGAAACTATTAATTAAGCACCTCAAAAAAATAAAAAATAAAAAAAAATACCCCAAATTTTTAGTACCTTGGTGGTTTTTTTCGTTGTCCCGGGATGGGCATTACAGTTGGTATCAGAGCATGAGGTTCACACACGCGGACCACTGGGTAACTAATTAAAATAGTTAATGGTAATTTTAACAACACTAAATTAAGTAAATGAATAAAAATAAACAGTTAAAATAAATCATCCACAACCATTAAATTTTAAATTAATAAATTTCTCGCTCACCTCGTGCGCAGGATGGCGCCCAAGCGAGGACGATCAGCTAGAGGTTTGGGGTGTAGTGCATCTACGCAGGAGCCGCCGGCACCCGAATTTGGGCCTTGGATATTAGAGGCCTTGCGCCAGCTGATAGGCGTTGTGGAGCAGCGCCTACCACAACCGCAGGAGACGAGAGTGGAGGCACCATTGGGAGACGAGGAGCCATTAGGTGAGGACACGCATTCAGAGCCGCCAGAGCACGATACACCGAGGCGGGAGAGGTCACGTAGCCCTTCCGTTCATCACGAGAGGGTAGCCTCATTCCATCGTAGCCGCTCACACAGTCTCGAGGGACCATTCGAGGATAGGTGACCCCCTTCGCCTGTTGGACTACATCACCAGGATCGAGATACAGGCAGTGTGATCAGGGATCTTCTTCGTTTGCAGCCGCCCACCTACACCGGCTCTACAGATGGCTTTGGGGCTGAGTCATGGCTCCTTAGCTTGGATAGTTGCTTTGGCTTGCACTCTTACGAGAGCAACGTCAAGGCAAGGTTCGCCATACACCTCCTCCGAGACGCAACAGTGTTTGGTGGAGGAATGAGGAGCGGAAGCTCCATCTGACTCGAGAGACAGTGACTTGGGAGATGTTCGAGGAGCACTTTCAGGGCTCGTTATATGTCAGAGCATTTTGTGCAGAAGAGGATCGATGAGTTTCACGACTTACGACAGGGATCTGACACAGTAGCGCAGTATGAGAGCAGGTTCCTGGATCTTCTACAGTATGTGGACTACCTGCAAGATGAGAAATTACAGGTTAATAGGTTCATTCGAGGGCTTAATGCAGATATAGCAGGAGCAGTTAGGATGTTATCTCCTCCCACACTTGAGAAGGCCGTTGAGAAGGCCTACTTAGCTGAGGAGAACAGGACCAAGGCACAGGAGCATCGTGATAGAAACAAGAGCAAGTTTCAGGAGAGGATACAGGCCTTCCAGAGTCAGAGGTCACGAGGTACTGCACCACCCCCTAGAGGAGGATTTTGGCCTCCGCCAGCAGCCACGAGGGCTCCACCGCACCCACAGTGACAGACACAGCAGCAGGGCCACCCACAGCAGGGGGCTAGACAGACACAGGGATTTCAGAGAGGTGTTTCTAGAGGAGGTTTTGGTGGAGCCAGAGATAGGAGGCAGGGCACTCAGCAGGCACAGCCAGCTCGCACTCAGCAGTCTGCTAGGGTTGGACCGGCAGGATCAGTACACCAGAGTACAGGAGGGACCCCATCTCAGAGGGGTACAGGAGGTTGTTTTATTTGTGGATCTCCAGATCACTATGTGCGCATGTGCCCACACAAACCCAATACCATGGATGCACAGAGAGCTGCTAGATCCGAGCAGATGGTGGGTGATGTAGGACGCGCTCATCGTGTATATGCAACGGTTGACAACCACCAAGCCGAGCATCAGGCCACAGTCATTAAGACAACAGGTACTATCAGGGGTATTTCTGTCTCAGTACTTTTTGATTCAGGTGCTTCAGATTCCTTTATATCACCTTCTATAGTGGACCAGTGTGGGCTAGTGGTGGCTAGGCAACCAGATAGTTGGCAGGTTGAGTTGGCCTCTGGGGCCAAACTCACCGTGGACTCGTATGTGGAGAGTTGCGTACTTGATTTAGGAGCCTTCTCCACTACTCTTGACCTCCGAGTTATCCCTCTAGGTTCCTATCAGGTAGTTTTGGGTATGGATTGGCTCGAGGCTCATCGAGCTAAGGTGGATTGCAGAAATAAGGTCATTGAGTGTCAGGATGATCTTGGGAGTGCAGTTGTGATATCAGGGATGTAGAGACCTATCTCCTTGCGCATGATATCGGCTAAGCAACTCAAGCGGAGCATGCGTAAGGGGTGTCAGTTGTTTGCTATCACCATCAGTGATCGATCTGAGAGCATTCCAGAGCATTCACCCTTAGATGATCATGCAGTTTTGAGGGAGTATGCAGATGTGTTTCCAGGCGAGCTTCCAGGTTTACCACCCCGCAGAGAGGTGGATTTCACCATTGATTTAGTACCTGGATCAGCACCAATTTCTAGGGCACCTTATCGGATGACGACCCCAGAGCTTCATGAGCTCAAGATTCAGTTAGAGGAATTGTTGGATAAGGGTCTCATTCACCCTAGTGTATCTCCTTGGGGAGCGCCAGTCATATTTGTGAAG
Source organism: Taxus chinensis (assembly GCA_019776745.2). Lineage (NCBI taxonomy): Eukaryota > Viridiplantae > Streptophyta > Pinopsida > Cupressales > Taxaceae > Taxus > Taxus chinensis. The sequence continues at coordinate 740,618,654 of CM034149.1, forward strand.
AAGAAGGACGGTTCTCTCAAGACTTTGTGTAGACTTCAGGCAGCTCAACAAAGTCACAATAAAGAACCGTTATCCGCTCCCTAGGATTGATGACTTGTTTGATCAGATGCGGGGAGCGAGAGTGTTCTCCAAAATTGATCTCAAGTCAGGGTATCATCAGTTGCGCATTTCAGATGCAGACATTCATAAGACAGCGTTTCGCACACGTTATGGGCATTATGAGTTCACAGTGGTTCCATTTGGTTTGACCAATGCCCCAACGGTCTTCATGAGCCTCATGAATGGAGTATTCAGGACATTTCTGGATCGCTTTGTCTTAGTGTTCCTTGATGACATATTGATTTATTCTCGTTCCGAGGAGGAATACGAGGAGCATTTGAGATAGGTACTTCAGGTTTTGAGAGAGCAGAAGTTGTATGGGAACTTGGAAAAATGCAACTTCTTTCAGACAGAGATTTAGTACTTGGGTCATATCATTTCAGGCGAGGGTATCTCCGTAGATCCCTCTAAGATACAGGCTATCTTGGACTGGCCAGCACCCACATCAGTTACTGAGGTGAGGAGTTTCATGGGTTTAGCCAGGGTATTACCGCAGGGTCGTACAGGACTTTTCCAGGATTGCTCACCCTATTACTTCTCTTCAGAGGAAAGGGAAGAAGTTTGATTGGTCAGAGAAATGTGAGCAAGCCTTTCAGTTGCTTAAGGAAAGATTAACCACGGTGCCCATCTTAGCAGTTCCAGACCCGACAGAGGATTTTGTTGTTTGTACTGATGCATCACTAGAGGGTTTGGGAGCAGTTCTTATGCAGGAGCATCGGGTTATTGCTTTTTGAGTCTCGTAAGCTCAAGGACTACGAGCTTAATTATCCTACCCATGACTTGGAGCTTGCAGCAGTTGTTCATGCTCTAGTTCGTTGGCGACATTTCCTTTTGGGTAGACCTTTCATTTTGAGGACAGACCATCGGAGTTTGCAGCATATCTTCTCACAGCCGAACCTCAATGCTCGTCACCGGCGTTGGATGGAGTTCCTATGTGAGTATGACATGGAGGTTCAGTACATCAAAGGGAAGGAAAATGTGGTTGCAGATGCTCTTAGTAGACGACGACATGTGCTTGCTTCTTTGACACTTCAGTCAGATTTGAGAGGCAGGATTCTTGAGCACCTTCCTAGAGGACAGGTTTTATGAGGGAGCTAGACAGATGTTAGAGTCTCAGGGTTCTTTAGAGGGCAGATATTCTGGGTGTGTTTTAGAGACAGATGGTTTGCTTCGGTTCCACAGGCGCATCTACGTGCCTAAGTCAGGTGATCTGTGTAGCTTCATACTCGCAGAGGCTCATCGAGCCCCATATGCGGCACATCCAGGAGTGAAGAAAATGCATGCCGATCTGAGAGAGTTATATTATTGGCCAGGTCTTCGATGGCACATAGCAGATTTTGTTGCACGTTGCCTTGAGTGTCAGAGGGTCAAGGCAGAGCATTCACATCCCACAAGACTTTTACACCCCCATGATATTCCCGAGTGGAAATGGAATGTGATTTCCATGGATTTCATAGTTGGACTCCCTATGTCTTCTTATCGTCATGACGCCATTATGGTCACCGTGGATAAGTTGACTAAGGTTGCACATTTTTCGCCAACCAAGGTCACCTATAATGCATAGGCCATTGTTAAGGTATTTATGGAGCACATTGTTAGGTTGCATGGGATTCCAAAGACCATCATCAATGACAGGGATACTATCTACACTTCATTTTTCTAGACGTCTTTTCAGGTCGTTGTGGGTACTCAGATCAATTTCAGTTCAGCTTATCATCCAGAGACAGATGGGCAGACAGAGAGGGTTAATCAGGTGTTAGAGGACATGTTGAGAATGTATGTCATGGATCAGCAGAGGAAATGGGAAGATTATTTACATTTAGTTGAGTTTGCTTACAACAACAGCTATCATAGTTCCATTGGTATGGCTTCTTACCAAGCTCTGTATGGACGACCTTGCAGGACACCTTTGAGTTGGGATAGACTAGACGACAGGATTATTCTGGGACCAAACTACCTTCAGGATCTAGAGTAGCAGGTTGTTCTTATTAGACAGCGTCTTGAGCAGGCCAGAGCACGCCAGAAGGCGTATGCAGACACCAAGAGGATTGATCATCACTTCTCAGTGGGTGACAAATTCTTCTTGAGAGTTCGTCCGCATAAGAGTCTGATCCGTTATGGAAAGGGTTCTAAGCTATCACCTCGTTTTGTGGGTCCTTTTGATATTGTAGAGGTCATCAGTCCAGTTGCCTATCGCCTAGGTTTTCCACCACGCCTTACACGGGCCCACGATGTTTTTCATGTTTCTGTACTACGTAGATATGTACCTGATGCTTCTCATGTCTTGGATTGGTCGGCATTACAGGTAGAGGATGGAGGACAGTGGAGATTGGAGCCCGTACGTATATTGGAGCACCGGAGGTTGGCCCTTCGAGGTCGAGACTTGGACCAGGTTACAGTACAGTGGGACCGGTACGACGAGACAGCAGCTACCTGGGAGGATGTGATACCTTTGAGGGATAGATATCCCTATCTCTTTCAGTGACTTCCAGGAGGAAGTCTAATTTTAGTAGAGGGGGATGTAGTGCCCACACTTATTATAGCTAAGTAGCTTGTTGTTTCTTTCCTCATAGACATGTTTTGACAGTGATGGGTTATATCTTGGACATTATATTTAGATATTTGATCTTATTAGACAGGTGTGGACATTTAGGCGTATAGCGCCAATTTAGCTTAATTTCTATATTGTCGCATTTTCTTGTTATGTCATGGATACTAATGGGTATGATGCTGTGTTTGGAACATAATTATAATAATGGATATATGTTGCATATGGAATTCTGTGGTTATATGTCAAGTATCATCTTGTCTAACTTTTGGAATACTGAGTATAATTGTGCACGTTGTCGCATCTTGATTTCAGTAGGATGTTAGGTTAGTTTGGAATGCATTGATATCTTACTATGTCATTTAATTATATTGTATTGGACAAGTGCGGTTAATGTGTGCAATGAGTGTGCAGGTGACAGGTTTATAGGAGAACGTGGGATTCAGGCCAACTACTCAATCTTGCACAAGCAGCCCACTGGCTGAGTCCTAGCCATGTTCAATTGTGTGAAGCCTTAGTATAGGAGATTATTATTTTTGGGCACTATGAGTGACCCCAATTCATGTAATGTATTGTGCTTTGAATTATTAATTTTGTTTAGGGTTGCTAGTGAAGTTGTAAACTTGCTTTGGGAGTTAATAATCCCACTTTCATTTAAATTTTAGATTTTGTTTAATGAGTCACTTAATCACAAGGGTTTAGGGTCACATGTGAGACCCTTGGGTGGTCCCCACACCCCCTACCCTTGTGCCAAAAATACAAAACCCGAAATTAGGGTATTTTGGTCATTTTTGGGGACCCCTTTGTAGCTTGGGAGTCCCCCTAACATAAAAATGAGCCCTTGGACCATACCTAATGGATAGGGGGGCTTATTTTCAAGGCTAGAGGGAGTTTTCCCTCCCTTTTTAACTCTTGTATTGTCACATCCATGTAAGGGATGTGGATTTGTGTGTTTATCAAAAGCTCCACTAGTTTTGTCTTGCTAACATTTAGGGGAATTTGGGAGAAGAGGGCAAAAAGTTAATTTTACCCTTTCTCTCTTTTGTTTTGGCATCTTTGACCTTGATGAGGGAGAGGGGTGACACATGTCACCCCGTCATTTGTGAGGATGCTTGCTTGCACCTCTTCAAATTTCCATTCATGGGAAAAGAGAGGGACTTTTTTTTGGAACTTCTTGCTTTGGATGCTTGTGGATTTTGGAGCTTGGAGATTGGCTTGAGTCAAGGTGTGGAAAAATTTGAAGTTGGAGAGCTTTTTGGAAAGCTTTCCTTGAGGTAGGCTCTTATGTCTTTTGCTTGTATTGTATTTTTCATAGTTGTTAGATGGGTTGCATGGTTTTGTTACTTGGTTGTTGTTGTTGTTTTACTCCCTCCATCATATGGCATGATAGAGTTTTGGAGTGTGGGGGAAGAGAGAGGGAAATTTCCCTCTCAATCCTCAAGGCTTGATGGACAAGCCTTGTAGGGTCTTAGTGTTTCCCCTCAATGGTTGAGGTGGGGAAGTTGATTCATTTGGCTTGAATCTTCTTCCCCATTCTTGGTAAAGAAACCCCTTTGGGGTTTGAAAATCCTCCCAAGAAGGACTTGGAGAAAGGGAGGAGGAATAAGGAGGGTTTTGGATTGGAAACTAGGAGCAATAAGGGAGGGGGGGTATGGAGTTTGTTGCTTTATGCAAGAAATTTTTGGAGAACTTTCTCCTCTCTTCCCCACTTTTGAGGAAGAACATGGGTTCTCCTCCTTGTAAATTTTGGAGTCTTGTTTTTGTAGTTGTCTTATTTTTGTGTGCTTGCATTATTGTTAGTGTACCCTTCATATTGTGCAAATTTTGGCTAGTTATCCTCTTTCCCATGGGCTTGGGGGAGGCTAGCATGCATCCCAACCTTGGGAGAGGCATGTAATGATGCCTATGGTTGGGTGGCAAACAAGCCTTCTCTCCTTTCTGGTTCTTTTGGAGGCAATGTACATGGGGATCTCATGTTGAAAGTGGATTGTTTCATTGGAGCTCTTTAACTCTTACCCTTATTGTGGTCATTACTTCTTATCACTGGCAAGGAAGGATTGAGTAGAATCTCCATTGTTGTAAACCCCTTCTTGGTGTTGGTAAATTTCTTTGGATAGATGTAAGTTACTCTTGGGCAAACTTGTTCTTCCTAAACTTGTATGAAGTGTTGTAATAGACTTGAGTAGCCATGTATTGGTGTACGTTTTATATATGAAAACTTCAAATCTTGAAAATGAAATATTGTTTTGTTGTTTTGTCTTTAATATGAAATTTTGATTTGTAATTTCCTTTGACAAAAAAATATAGGTTAGAATTTGACTTTCTTGTGAACTATTTATACTATGCATGTTGAATATCTATCTTGTTTAAAAATCTGAAATGCTTAGTCACTTTTTGCATTTGGAAAACAATATAAACACCTTGTTGAAATCTCATTTGTTTATATGAAAAAAAGGGGGGGCTCTTCTTGTTGTTTCCTTTTAAAAAGTGGAATTAAAGAGTGATTTAGAGGCAACTTTCTAAGTGCTTTGATTTTCTTCGAAGGATAAAATTAAAATCTGTATTTATTTTCAAGTGAAATCCTTATGTTTTACTATTATTTATAAATTGACCTTATTCAGTTTTCAAGATAAGTTAAAATCTTAGCTCAACTTTTATTATCAAAATGAGTTTTTAAATTGCAGTTTCCTTTATATAATAGAATCCTTCCTTTTGAAAATATTGTGTTTTTGTTTGTATATCGATATTATACATATATTATATATAAGTAATAATATTAAAAAATAATAATAATAATAATAAGTGTTATCAAATTTTATATATATATATACTATATCTGTTGTTTTGCATACACATTCACAGTTATAAAAGAGATTTACACAATAACAAGTACATATATGTGTGTGTGTGTGTGTGTGTGTGTGTGTATAATTTATTTTATAAATATAAAACGAAATTATAAAAAAATTATTGAAATGGTGGGGGGTTCAGCCCCCCCACACCCCTGCGCCTGTTTCAAAATCAAACAAACAAAAAAAATATAAACAATGGCGGGGGTGCGAAACCCCCCGCACCCCCGTGACTACCCCGTGGGGGGCGCTGCCCCCACGGACCCCCACTACACACTTACGCCGCCGCCCCCCTCCCCCCTGCACCCACAACACCTCCGCCTATGCCTCGCCCCAGCCGTTGTCCCCATGGGCGCCACCAACCTGCCCCGCCGGCTTGACTGTCCCTCCTGCGGCCTGCTGCGTCCCTCGCCACCTCCTTAAAATATAAAAAAATATTAAACGAATAAAACTAAACCCTAACTGCCATTGATATACAGAAATACATATAAATACATATGTATTTTGCTCTAGCTTGATATAAAATTAACAACAACAAAAAAAACAATATGTAATTACTTCCCTGGAAAACTCTATGAATCCAAAAACCTATACATTCCAAGAGCCAAAACCAAAACAAGATGAGAAAAAGAATAAAGAGAAAGAGAAGAAAAGGGGCTATTAGTGGATTAGGGCAAACTTTAGTATTATCCTAAATCTAGGTCCCATAACGGTTTGATCCTAGGGCTCAAGAGAATCCCTACATACTTTTGAAAATGAGAAATATTGTGGGGATAACCTTTTTTTATGGGAGAGGAAATATTAATTAAAATAGGTAGCTATTTTCTCTTGTAGATTGTGTTAGTCATTAATACATATGTTTTTTTTTAAATGTGTGAATATTGTTAACAGCAGGATAAATCAAAGTAATTAAAAACAATGTCTTAGCAATATGTTTAAAATTATATCATTAAGAATATAATTACTCCATGAGAATGTTCAGGTGAAACATTAGTTCGCCTTCAAAAAAAAAAAATTATACCGTAAATTTTTAGAAATTCCTGGTTTGGTTCGTTGTCCTGGAAATGGGCATTACATTTTGTAAATGCTACTAAGGGTTTTAATTGGGTGCTATAAATGTTTTTTTACAATTATGCTATTGGGATTTGATTTTTGGATCTCTTTACTTTTTAGATCATGCAAGAATCAAGGAAGAAACCACCAAACATTGCATTGCATCACGGAAGGAATTTGTTATGAGAAAATTTGATTCTAACCCAACTTTACATTGACTTAATTTTAAGGATTTTATTATACTTATTAGAGATATGTTTCCCAATTAGTTAGGCATGATAGACATATTTGTTTCCAAGAAGTTATAAATATTAGTGATATTTTACCAGATTAGTTAACATATTATAAATATTTTCCCTAAATTATTCTTATATATTTTATCTTTGCAATTTCAAAGGGTTTAAATTCGAGGGTTTTTACTTTTGCATGAAAAGTGTTGGAACATACAATGTTTGTGTGTACACACTTAATGTGGCCCCATTCACAAACAAACATTGTTCCTAATGTTCTAAATTACAAGAAGTTATAAACCAATATATGCTTTTCTTATGTTTAACTTATAAGTGTTAAATTAAACATCAAATATCTATTAGTTGAATAAGTGTTACGGTTTAACCTTCCAAGGTACAACCATTCACCTTTCTTTAAATTATTTTTATGGTAAATCAAATATATTATTGATGTTGCAAGAATTATCTGCATTCTAATTGAAAGAAGTATTCATATTGTTGTAAAAGTTCCTCATTGTATCAACCCTATTTTTATTTCAATTAGTTTTAGTGTTGAATTTAATGCAACTAGTTAAAAATGTAATTCAAATTTGTATTTCAGGTAGATAACAAGCATGTACACAATAGTATTCACAAGTACAACAAGCCACATCCAACTTTGAAGTGCAATTAGGGTTAGAAGAATGAATTAGATGGTTCATAAGAGGTTTACTTGTGTTGTTGGAAAAATTGGAGCAAATGTAGAGCCTAGAAACTGTTCAGGTCATCACATGTGTCCTTGAAAGCATTTGTTTAGGATTGTGCATAAGTGTCAAGACCAGAAATTACAAAGTGACCGAGTTGTACAGTCTTGGACCAATGGATAGTGGGAATGTAGAACATTATAGGTTGTTTTATCTCGTTTTTTATCACACTTTGACAAACTCAATTTCACATCCAACCCTAGTTTTCACATCCGTTTCCTACAAAACAAACCTAATTATCTTACAACACACTCAAACACTCATTAGATCTAAAAATAAAACATGTAAATGCTTGAGTTGGATTGACCTTAGCGGCCACCTCGTTTGTGAATCACTAAGCGTTGCACTACATTTTAGACTAAATGTAGTTCTTCTAGTGCTTTGTGTCGATGTGTATGCAACTATCCCTTGATCTATTTTGGCCTTTGTGTTTCCACATCAACACCGGGCTTTGCTACTTCATCCTAATGGAACGCTTGTGTGCAAATGACAAAAACCATATTTGTGCCCTCCCATCTTGTGTATGTAGTATGTAGAAGCATCTCTTGTCTTTTCAACTTAGTATGTGGTAGATGATATATGATTTCTATGCAATAAATGTCCATAGTGAACTTATATATATTACTTTTATTTGAGATTGGACCTTAATGGTGGAAAATACCAACACAAAACATTAAATATGAAAGATAAAAGAGTAATAAAGGGGCCCATAAAAAGACAACAATCAAGAAGCAAAGGGATATGGACCGTATATCTTGGGGCAAAACTACAATACAGTCTTTGACTCTATAGTTCGGTCGTAAACCAAGTTCAAATACAAACAAGAACAGTGCATTGCAATTGTCATAGATTTTTGTAAATTAACTCAAAAGTGAATCAAAAGGGTAAAACAATCACATAATCAGGGTCAAATCAAGCAATAGAAAGTGAAGCAACAAGAACTCATGCCACTAAGACCTAATTTCATTGTTCAGAATTGTATATATAAAGTCCAATCAAAACATAATGTAATAATGATTGTGTGCGAATTTTGGTGTCTACACTAATATTAATCAAATTTGACAGTGCGTTCTTGATGTGGGGTTATTTATCTGAAAAGGTTTCCCCCACGTAAATAATGTGTATATTGTGTTAACTTAAATTCTACATATTTCTTTAAAACTTGTCATAATCTCTTACATGCATAAATTCATGGTTTACATTTATTTATATGACGTGGTATCAAAGCAAGATGTTTTCTAATATTTAAACATGTTGAAATAATTTTATTGAATATTTTTTCTTATAGATTCACACGAGAAATTGTTATTACAGTTGAAGTTGCAGAAAAAAATTTGTTACACAAATCTGCAATCTCCAAGGATCTACAAGAAAAAATTACAGTGAATAAGGATTAAAAAAATGTTAGATAAAAAGCCTTTGTAGATCGACACAACACCATTTGAATCACCTTGCAATTTTCTCAGCGAGCTCCTCACAACTTGAGCGAGTTACTCTCGAGTTGCATAGAGTTTTTTATTCCCTTTATTTCCAGCTCAACCATTGTGTTGGGCTAATCTCACTATAATAATCTCAAGCTCTTACATGGTGAGCCGAGTCTTTTATTTGTGCTTGACATTAATAGACCTGAGACCTCTCTTCTGTACACTTTGGCATCATGCCCTGACATGGCATGCTCGGTTTGGAGCCTCACATTTCAACATTGGTCTTGCACTCTCAAACTTGATGCTCATTGTCTTCTGTGTTTCTCTTCACACCTATTTTTGGTCCTTCGAGCTTACCAGACCTTTGCTCAAGAAGAGATTGACACTGGATAAAATAAGGCTTCTCTCTCTCCAATGGCAGTAGTTCGCCTCAGACGCTCGAGTCTTCTCAACAAGGCATGGGCAGCCAAAACCAAAGGTGACGTATCTATTCACCTTAGCACCATTGTTTTTTTTTCCGCACAAATAGAATCCCCTCCACTCTGGGTACATCCAAAAGGTGGCTTGGCTTCCTTCAGAAGCATGAAGACTGACAATAGAAAATCCAAAATGTCTGCCCTAAATATTATTGGGAACCTTAATGATGCAGGAGCAGTGCGGTAGACACAAAGATTTGCATGTATTTTTGAATTTTAGCCAAGTGTTGGAGTGCGCGCAAGAAATTATACAGGTCAACCAAGTGCTTAGGCATGACAGAATATTGCGCAGCTGCGCAAAGGTTTTGCGCAATATTAAGGACTGTGAAGAGTGCGGTAAAACAATGCACAATTATAAGAATGCGCAAATATTAGGGGTACATAAGTTTTGACGTGGCACAAGAAATGACACCCGTGATTGCACAATGGTGCAAACCGAGGGCACACGGATCTTTCCATAGATCATTACGCAAAGAATTGAAGGAAGATGGATTGTAGAGGAATGAAGGCAAAATTAAAAAAATGACAAAGTGATAGGTGAAGACCAGAACCGCCAACTAAGCAAGTGATGAGGAACTTTCCTCGAGGATTTCGTCCAACTACTACATTGGGTAGGTAGGCGCCATTAATGTACATGAACTCAAATTTAAGTTTGAGCGGGTCAAGGCGAGGATTCTAGAAGGAAATTCAAATTCCAAAACGAGCGGGAAGAAAGGTCTATAAAAGTTTGCTCCACACCTCAATTGGATGCTTCTGGAAAACCTAGAGAGAGATCGAGCCATCCTTGAATATGTAAAGAAAGGAAGCTTACAATAGTCTATAAACCACCACCCGTTGTAGTTCCTAAGTTTGTTACAAGCTTTGTGATCACTCCAATAGAGGGAATTGATTTTAGATGTCGGTAAAGCTTTTGATCTAATGAAATTGGTGTTGCGTTAGAGTCATTTTACGTTGTGTTGAACTCTACAAACCATGTCAGATCATCTCAACCCCCTGCTGCCACCATCAAGTGGTATTGGAGCCAGGCTACACACCATGGAAATAGGTTGGGAAGTGGGAGGAATGTTAGAATGTTGATAGTAAGGCAACTAGTCAAAGGAGAAAAGATATCGTCGAGAAGAGCCGCCAATGTGGAAGCAATGAATGTAGTTAATGCAACATCACTATTATGTAAGCACTAGAACAAGTAATGACATAAATAAGTGGTGCAACCTAGACTATGCTTGAGGTCATTAGAGAAAACTAACAAAGGGTATTTATGGCACCGGATGCGCAAAGTGATTATGAATGTGCAACAGTTAGAGATGTATGGAATGAAGGAGCTATCGAAGACGAAGAACAAGATGAGGCAGAATTCATGGGCATGTGAGAAGCATGATTATTAAAATTTATTTTAAGAATGAGTCATTTACCAAGAATGGATGTCCCATCATTCTTTGGAAGGTTAGATCTAGAAGAATTCATGGATTGTCTTATGAGCATGGAATAATACTTCACTTTTGAGGAGATAGACGACCCGCAACGTGTTAGAGTGGCCCAAACTAAGTTGAAAGAGCATGTGGCATTATGGTGAAAGGATGTGCAAAATGAGCAACAAAGGAGGGGAAAATACAAGATATTGCAGTGGGATCGTATGGTGGAAAAAATGAAGGGTAAGTTCTTTCCATCTGACGACCAAATGTGTTTTTCTAAGAAGCTATAAAATTTGAGGCAAAAGAGATGTCAGTAAAATACATAAAGGATTTCAACCATATCATGACATGGTCTAGGCATGTGGAAGTTGAATAGGATATGGTCATGTGATATATCAATGAATTAAGGTTTGGTAGTTAGTAAGAACTCATCGTGTTGCATATCCAAGTAGTGGAGGAAGCTTATCAACTAGCCTCGAAGGTGGAAGAAATGTTGGTGCACAAGAACCAAAGAAAATCTAGAAGAGGAAGTTGTAATGTGTGTAGTAGAGAAAGAATCAGCTAAGGATATAATAATCCTCAAGAAGATGAGCACAATAGTGTGCATGCGTATACCCAAGGTAGTACATGGGATGATGCAGCATCGTTCTCTTTGAGAGGACACATAAGACTTGGTTGAGTTAGAGGAAGAGGATTTTTTAGGACATGCTTCAAGTGTGGGATTGTTGGACATCACACATTCAAGTGTCCAAATTTGCAAGGTAAAGCTACGAGTAAGCACATAGAAGTAGGCATACATGTAGTGCATGATGATGCATAATCGATAGGATCCATAAAGAATTTAAAAGTACCAAAATGTAGAGAATTTATGATGATGATAAAAATATTGTTGAATACATCATAAATAGAAGATGAGCCTACACAAGGGAAGAACTTATTTAGAACCATATACAATTCAGGAGGAAAATGTTGTAAGGTTATTTCCAACACTTGAAACACATATAATATTGTTTCTTGTGAAATGGTGGAAAGTGATGGATGAAGATATTGTGCATCCCAACCCTTAAAAATATTCATGGTTATAGAAGGGGCACCAACTTCTAGCAAATGAAAAAAGCCTAGTTGAGTTCCAGATAATGAACTATTAGGATGAGGTGTTGTGTGATGTAATACCAATGGATGTTTTCCATTTCTTTATAGGAATACCTTGGCAATATGATAGGATGGTTTTCCATGATAGATGTGAAAATATCATTTTCATCAAAAAGGATGGGTGCAAGTTTAACTTGTCACTGCCAAAGGAAAAAGAGGGACAAGAAGCATGTCTAATGGATTTTTCACAAGAGTACTACTTGCATTAGAAAAGGAATTCTTGTGAGAAGTTGAGGAAGAAAAGGGATGTTATGCATTAATCAAAAAGGAAGTGCACGAAGGTTGTGCAAACAAAAGAAAAATTTCCCACATAAGCGTTAAGAATACAAGAAGATTTTATATACATCATGATAGATGAATTACCTCAACGATTACCACAAGTACGTAGTATCAGTTGCCAGATCGACTTGATACACAGATCTAATTTACCAAATAAAGCACAATATTGAATGACTCTAAAGAAGAATACAAAAGTATGCAAACGGTTATAAGATTTGTTAGCTAAAGGACTAGTATGTGAAAGTTTCATCTCATGTTTAGTACATGTAGTAGTAGTACCAAAGAAATGAGGAGAACGACACATATGTGTTGATTCCAATTCCATCAACATCATCACAATCAATTACATGTTTCCATTACCTTGAAGATGGAAGATATGAAGGATTTCCTTAGTGTCACATGGTACTTTTCGAAGATTTATCTGAAGAGTTGTTATCACCATATTCAGAGAAGGAGATGAGTGGAAAACAACGTTCAAGACAAAGGAAGGCTTGTATGAGTGGCTAGTTATGCCAAGGGATAATTTTAGCGGCGAATATTCGTAATATGGCGAAAATTTCATTTTAGGAAAATTTGAAAAGGTGAATTATTCGGAGTGGGTCGGTGTCCTGTTCGCCTAAAATATAAAGTATATTTTTTTTGGGGGGTCGGCTTCGCCTTCATTTGAAAACATCTCCTATAAAAACCTATGTGATTCGCCGGGTAGTATACCTCAAGTAGCTTACCAAATTACCAATACTGTGAAATTTGAACTCGCATACCCTTGAGCACCAGAGATTCATATTACTGTTATCCTGTGATTGTTGACGCGCGACAAATGCAGTGTTGACGCGCGACAAGGGCAATATTGACGCGCGACAAGAGCTGTACTGACGCACGACAAGAGCTGTACTGACGCGCGACAAGAGCTGTATTGACGCGCGACAAGAGCTATACTGACGCGACTTGGGCTAAGAAGTGACGCGCGACAGAGGAAGGGTTGACGCGCGACAGAGGTTGTGTTGACGCGCGACTTGGGCAGTGTTGACGCGCGACATCAGACAGTTCACCCGCGACAAGACCTCAGAGACTGGACAGAGTCGCTTCTTGGTTCTTTTGCTGACGCAGGACTATTTTCAGAATAATGGAAGGTGCCAGCTCAAAGAATACGAATAACCTAAAAGTAAGTAAGAAATCTCAGAAATCACTCTTCAAGTATTTTGGAAACTCTGCGGATACAGATAATGTAAATACCAATCATATAGATGCCACCAAAAAGAATCAGAATACTGACTGTGTGGAAGGTATTATTGAGGTGGACATGCATTCTGCACAGTATCACAGTCAAACAAATGAAACCTACGATAATATGCCAGATCTTGAAGATATTGTTCCTGTTGGGGTGCAACCAGAAGTGCAGCTAGATATCACAGATACAAACACTCAGCAAAATGGAAGACAGAAATCAATATCAAACTCTGGTCCAAGAAAGAGGAAACCAGGTGATTGCGATATTGCTCAAAATTCTACTCAAAAAAGTAAAGCATTGAAAACGAACAAGAATATGTGGACCATTGGCAGGACATACAAGTTTGATTGGGCAGCTAAATTTCCATTTATTGAACCTGTACAATCATCTAATTCTGAAGAAATCCCATGTGAATGTACATGTAAAATATGTACGTGGAAATTGGGAAAGCAACAAAAAATGCAACTGAAGCTGGACACTATAGAAAAACATTGTGGAAAACAATATTTAACTGTAACAGGGGCGGATGGCCAGAAAATCAAAACACATAGGTGGAAAACTGAAAAGGAGTGCATGCATGTCAGATACGCAGCGGAATATGAGGCAGAGCAGAAAAAACACAGACATCTGTTGGAAAAGGGAGGAACAATCACATCGCATATTGGTAAGATGAAAGAAACAAATCTACATGCAAAATTCATACAATTCTCTACTCTTTTTCAAATACTTAAAAAAGGAAGGGCGATGTCAGATTTCCTTGATTTCAAAGTTTTGTATCAATTTAACGGAATGCTGAATGTACCTCAGTCTCATTGGTCTGAGAGTAGTGGATGGGAAATGGCAAAATGCCTCTCGATGATAGAGAAGGAAGATTTGAAAGAGAATGTAAAAAAAGCAAACTTTATCTCTCTTTCAATTGATGAAGTGACAGCAGTCGACAACACCGCATGGGTATGTATCCACATATATACTTTAGAAAATCATATAAGGACTCCTCATCTGTTGGGTGTTATGAAAATGGTTGAAAACTGCAATGCTGAAAACCTATATAAAATAGTTGTTTCTCATTTGAAAGATGTTGCTGGTATGACTGATTATGAAATTGCTACGAAGTTGGTATGCGTTGGAGCAGATGGTGCATCTGTCATGCAGGGTCACCGAACAGGGCTGTGTGTTAGATTACAAACAACAGTGGCCCCATATATGCTACCAATTCACTGTATGGCTCACAGAATGAATTTAGCGTATAAAATGGTAAGCAACCACGAAAATGTTGCTAAATTAGAAGACCTCATAAGAGAACTTCATGCCTATATGTCAAGCAGCCCAAAGCGTTTTCTCGAGTTCCAAAAATTTGCAATTGGAATTACAGACGGCAAAAAACTTCTGAAGGATGTGGAGACTAGATGGATCTCTTTGTATGAACCAGCATGCAGAGTTCGTGAGGAGTATCCTTCATTGGTTGGTTTCATGCACAAATACCGTCATGAAGTTGATAGGGCAAGGGACCTGTTGTTCCGCTTAACTGATTTGGAGACTTTGCTTACATTGGTTGGTATTCTTCCAATGTTAAAGGAGATCAATACACTGATGAAGCATGCACAGGGCAGATTGATCTATATTGTGGATTTTATACGGATGAGGAAAATGGTATGTCAAAGTCTTGATATATTGTACTGTTCCCAGGATAGTTTTGATGCACCTGTTTTTGAAAATTGGAGAGATTTATTAGATCTTAAAAATCCTAACACCTTTTTGAGATTTAATATCCACGATCACCTATGCATCTCTGTTAATGGGAGGGAAATACCTATGCACATTTTGCAAAGACGTCAAGATATTACAGGATCGGAACGAGAAGATGTTCCTGTGACACGTAATTTGTTTGAGTCTGTGATAGTTGAAACAAGAATAAAGCTTAAAAAAATTTCAGAAACCTTGTCATCAGAAATTAGGGAACGTTTCTGTAAAGATAAAATTCTGGAAGCCATGGGTGTGATGAATCCGAATTTTTGGAATACAGAAGGTGGCCGTGCAGACTTTGTCAGTAAGCATTTCCATAAATCAATGGGTACAATAATGGAACAATTTACAAAGACGTCAGAGCTCAAGGGTACGGAAATCAAAGGTATACTGAATGCCGATTTATTAAAGTTTCAGTCAACCAATTTTGCAACAACAATGAGGAACCAATATAAGAATTTAGATCAACCTTCTGAAAGTGGTGCTATTACAAGGCTGTGGAGAGGAATCTATCAAAGTTCTATCTTACAAGAAGATATCAGTGAGTATTTCAGACTATATGAGTTATGCCAGACAATGATTTTGGGGTCTGTGGAGGATGAAAGAGTTTTCAGTGCATTGTCATTTATAAAATCAAAACTGAGAAACAGGTTGGATAAAAATCTGGAAAGTTGCATGAGGTGTTACGTTTCACGATACTCCCTCGAAACCTTTCCGTTTGACAGAGCAATTGCGCACTGGAATTCCCTTTGCGAAAGAAGAGGTGTAAATAATACAGCTACAAGTACAAATATTCCCAACCTTGAGAGTGTAATTGGCTCTTCGTCACATTCTACAGAAGACAACATCGACTTTGATGAAGCTATTGATAATGGATTGTTTCAACTTTAAGTAGGTATCTTCTTTATCTATCTTTTATCTTTATCATTAAAGATGTTACAGGTCTATATACTAAAAATGTCAGGCAATTCACCCATCTATCTACTAATCCATTTCTCATGTTGGATTTTTTTAAAACACAGATCTAGCGCATTACCAGTGGCAGTGATGATTTCAACTTTAAGCAGGTATCTTTTTCCCCTTAATCTTATTGTTTGTTACTATTCATTTTTTGACAGAGCAATTGCTCACTGGAATTCCCTTTGCGAAAAAAGAGGTGTAAATAATACAGCTACAAGTACAAATATTCCCAACCTTGAGAGTGTAATTGGCTCTTCGTCACATTCTACAGAAGACAACATCGACTTTGATGAAGCTATTGATAATGGATTGTTTCAACTTTAAGCAGGTATCTTCTTTATCTATCTTTTATCTTTATATACTAAAAATGTCAGGCAATTCACCCATCTATCTACTAATCCATTTCTCGTGTTGGATTTTTTTAAAACAAAGATCTATATCATTACCAGTGGCAGTGATGATTTCAACTTTAAGCAGGTATCTTTTTCCCCTTAATCTTATTGTTTGTTACTATTCATTTTTTCAGCTCTGGTTATTATTAAAGATGTTACAGGTGTATGTATTTACATTTAGTTAAATACAAAATTTTTATTTTTTGAAAACGTGGGTTGACATCCGTCCGAGGAAGCTGTTACTTCTCGGGACTGACAATGTCAGGCAACTCACCCATCTATCTACTAATCAATTTTTTGTGTTGAATTTTTTAAGACAAAGATCTAGCACATTACCGGTGATGATTTCAATTTTAAATAGGTATCTTCTTCAACATAATCTTATTGTTTGTTACCTTACATTTTTTCAGCTCTTGTTATCATTAAAGACATTACAAGTCTAATTCTTTATATTTACATTTATTTAAAGATATTGTTGGTCTATATATTTTAAGATGTTGCTGGCACTTCTCAGGACTGACAATGTCAAGCAACTCACCCCTCCATCTACAATGTCATGTGAAACAAAGATCTAGCACGTTACCCTTGATGATTTCACAGCAATCTAATACGCAAGAGGTAAGCTAAACCCTAGCATATTTGCAATTATGATTAATTTCTTACCAGTGATGATTCTTTCTTGATTTCTTAGAATTATATTTAATTTATTTTTAAATACAAGTCCACATAAAATTCACATAAAATTTGGGATAAACAATACATTATACGATTTTAAATATAAGTCCACATAAAATTCCTCATCATCCATATATATCATATCATCACCATATCATTATCATATCCTCATTATCATCATCTATCATTAATTATCAATTATCATCATTCATCATCTACGTCCACATACAATTCATGACAATGCAAATAAACAAGAAACATACATATAATTCATGATAATCACCATCTAATGCAATTAAAATTAAAGATTGTATGTAAATCCATATAATTAAATTCAAATACCATAGTACATACTCAATAGTAGAAGTTTTCAAATTCAATATTTAAAGTTTCCTCAATAATAAAAGTTTCTAGTTTTCAAAACCCTCTTTTTCTTTATTCAATTCTACTCCTCTGCACTATTTCCCAACGGCTTCTTCCACTGTGGCTGAACCTCTTTCCCCAACACCAGAAATCTCCATGCGACAGCAAATTTGGATCAGCTGCAGCGTATAAACTATCCCGTTGCCAATAATTTTCATTGATTAGAACCTTTAGCCCTTCTGTCCCATTCTATAAGCTGATTGATATGAGGAAGCATCTCCATCTTTCTCATCAACCCACACAAAATCTTTTTTGTGCTTGTCCAGATCTATGAAATACTCCTTGCCCTCTTTAGAGGTACTTGTGCCCAAACCCTGGGGCCTGTATGGTCCAAGCAACAAGTGATACCTAATCAGCAAGTGAACAAAACCAGAACTCGAAAACATATAAAGAGGAAACAAACTAGCATTACTTTGTACTATATGGTCCAGCCGGTTATCGATCCACTCAATGATTCTCTCCAAGCTTCATACTCAGGAATTGTGTAGAAAGATAACACATTTCCATTTTTGTGAGTTGCCTACATCAACATGTGCCGACATTAGACATGGAGATACATAACATCTGGAGGCTTAGAAAACAAATATAAAAAGTCTCGAAACACAACCAAATATACAGGGGGAACATTTACAGAAACTAAACAGCGCTATACAAAGATCATGTACCTGGTCTGTCATTATCATCAGATGGCCATATATTTAATGCTGTCATATATTTTATCTTCCTGTAGACCAAGGATTTTTTTTCTATTTACTATCTCTTTATTCTCCATTTGTTGGTGAGTGGTAGCTTCCCAAAAAATAGATATTCCTGCCACCTGATAGGATAAAGATAACTAAAATAACAAAAAATTAAATTGGAAAGTGATGTCGAAACATGTCACAATACTACCAAATTCAATATTCACATTTCCCTGATTCAAGCCACAAACACTTACAGCGACTGCAAGAGCCTTGGCTGAGTCACCCTCCGTTAATATTAAAGTACATTGATCAGAATTCTTCCCTCCTGCTTGATTTGCATCAAGTTTGGGAACATCAATTAATTTCCCCTTCTTGGTTCCATCAGTTTTCTTAAGATCTTTTTTTTTAAAAAAACTTTTCCACTGCACTCATCAGGTCAAACAAAGTTACAAAGCCCATCTTAGATAACCTGACCAAACAAAGTTGCAAAGATAGATAAGCATTTGAATCAACGCATTCCTGGAGCCACTGTCAAACCTTGCATTGACCTCTAAGAATCCTTTAAGAAACAATGTGTTATACTCTTCCTTACTATGCACAAATCTTATGACAAGGTAACATCAATATGAGATTTCTCAACTTTATAACATTTGTAGATACTCATTTTTCCCTACTTTGAGCATGAATCAGAAGTATAACCTCTATTACACAATACATCTTCTTGTAGTAGCAATACATTCTTGTCTCAACACCATGATAGACCACATAATGACATATAGAAACAATGTGTTATACTCTTCCTTACTATGCACAAATCTTATGACAAGGTAACATCAATATGAGATTTCTCAACTTTATAACATTTGTAGATACTCATTTTTCCCAACTTTGAGCATGAATCAGAATTATAACCTCTATTACACAATACATCTTCTTGTAGTAGCAATACATTCTTGTCTCAACACCATGATAGACCACATAATGACATATAGCATGACATTTGGGTCTTGACAGACCTTGAGCTTTTCTCAAAGATGTGAAAACATTTCTTAAGGCATAAAACAAGGTCCTCTTAATATGTCACCTTTTAGAACTACAAGACATTGATGAATCAACACCTTGACATGGTCTTATACCACTTTTAGAGAATTATAAATCTCCTTGATGAAATTCTTTCACTTTGTACATCATGAAGCACTGATAATTTTCATCACCAACTAGGACTGAGTCAGCTTGAAGCACTGACAGAGTAACTTGCACTTGACAATCCAATATTCAATTCATGAATTCCTTAACAAGGATGAGCTTTACCAACTAGATAACAGGACAGATTGCTAGACCTTAGCATCATTGACTTGGATATCTTTATTTTAGACTGATAAAGGTCATTCATAAAATCCAAACACACTTTGAAGTCCTCAACACGTTGAAAAATCATAGTACAACACAGATTCTTAACCTATCCACCTTTTACCAACTATAGACCTTAAGTCTACTTTCATAGACAGTATAACCCCACAGATACAATTAAAGTCCCACGACATAATTTTCAAGATAATTAAAGTCCCACAAGATATTTAGGCACTAAATTTTACATTATACACATTAAATTGATCATCGTCTTTCATCATCATCTATCATTGATTATCAATTGTCATCATTCATCATCTACGTACACATACTATTCATGACAATGCAAGTAAACAAGAAACATACATATAATTCATGATAATAACCATCTAATCACCATATAATTAAATTCAAATAGCATAGTACAAACACAATAGTTGAAGTTTTCAAATTCAATATTTAAAGTTTAGTCAATAATAAAAGTTTCTAATTTTCAGAACCGTCTTTTTCTTTAGAAAACTCTGCTCTGCTCTCTTCCCCAACGGCTTCTTCCACTCTGGCTGCACCTCTTTCCCCAACACCAGAAATAACTCCTGAACTTATAAGATCTTCTGCAGCACTGTCCAGATTTTTTATAATTCTTTCTTCTTGATTTGTTGCATCTCCATGCGACAGCAAATTTGGATCAGCAGCTGCTTTGGCTTTGAACAAGATGTCAGGGTCGAGACCATGCTCTTTAATTATCCGCTTTAGTGTATTGTTTTGTTTGTTAACCAAAACAATATTTTGCTTCAAATTTTTTGCTGCGGATAAGCTGTTCTTTGCTGTTTCCAAGTGAACTTGCAAAACCTTCGCCTGACTCTTCAAATTTTCATATTTCAACTGCACAAAAAGAGTAACGTCAATTCAAAATATTAATGTAAATTCAAAATTTCAAATTAACAAAAATGATTGTTTGAATGTAATAGTACTTACAACCGCTCTATCTCTTTCGGCATTTGCGATTGATACCAAATCCTTGTCCTTTGACCATTTGTTAAAATATGCCTGGGCCTCGGCACTAATATTTTCCAATTTGTTTAGTGCCTTATCTAAAATGCCATCTTTATAGTCGTTGTTAAACGTGACAGTCCCACATTTTACTTGGGTAAGTAAGGAATCCATCTTCGCAGGTTGATTCTGGACTGCAGCGTATAAACTATCCCGTTGCCAATAATTTTCATAACGACTAATAATCTCATTGATAAGAACTTTAGCCCTTCTCTCCCATTCTATAAGCTGTTGGATTTGAGGAATAATAAACTCACTGACATGGGATTGACAATCATTACCAATTAAGTTCTCCAAAGGAAAAGGTGGAAACTCTTCACTATCTGAATCTGATGCAGACGATCTTGCTGGAGAAGTGTGGGGGCTTTCACCATGACAAAGATCAACTGCTCCTTGTTTCTGTCTTTGGGTGGGCTGATCCTGTTTTTGAAAAAATAAATCAAGATTTAGATAAATAAATTTAAATCAGAATGTAATTAAAAATTGTAAAGCATATTAAAATTGAAATTTGAAGTATACCTGCTGGCCTTGAATCATCTCGCGGGTATCGAAAAAACCAGTTGGGTCATTGCTATCAATGCCCAAATAATCTTCATCTAAATTTATATTGTTCAAAACAGATATGCCCGTTGCGCTGGGCAAGCCACCAAGTGAGAGAGTTGGAATTCGAAACGAGGAGTCAAGGTTTAGTGTCCCACTAGGGGCCGGAGCAAAAGGCATGCGTTTACCAATGTTCTTTTTTACTGTTCCTCTGGTTGGCATTTTAAAAATTAATGGTTGAGTGGGTGTCGGTGCCGTGGTTTGATCATGACTGACATGTGCTGAAAAGTACAAGAAAAAATGAAAAATATTAAAACAATTCATAAAGTCAAAACTACGAAATTAAACGTTGTATAGAAAAGTTGTACCTTGTTGTCGAGGGGTATTTTTTTTCGGTGCTACGGGTGGCCTTGTAGGAGTTGTACTCAGTGGCTGTTCAGAAGATATCAATGCATGCGACTGTACGGAGTGAGTTGGGGAAGAAGGTTCCATAGTCCCTGCTATTCATCAATATTAAATGTTGTCAATTCATTTTGTTAAAATTTAAATTGAAAAATAAATCTGCAAGTTTGGAATTTGTAATTAATATATGAGAATGTATTACTTCTCTGGCGTTTAACGAGTTCAAACTGTTGAGGGTTTGGAGAGGAGTGAGCTTCCATTTCAGATTGGGAGTCCCCCGAAGCCTCCGCGTGTAGTTGGCCTCTTCCTCTCGACATCTTTTTTTTTCGGGGAATGGCTTCAAGATATCTTCTCTGCATAACATTAAAATTTAAGTTTTAATAACTGTGCACTGTAATGAAGAAAATTGTAATACAATTACAAACTAAATAGTTTATACCTGTTGTTCTGCAAATGGAATTGAGAATTTCTTCAAAGCCTCATCAGAGCAAGTAGGAATTTCTTTAGCTTTTAAATTAAAAAGTGCCTCATAGTAGAAGCCGAGGAGATAGTTTGTCGAATAAATGAAAGGTTTTTCTGAGATTTTTGAATTTGATATTTCAGCTCTTATTTTTTTGGATAGAAATGTGCACCAATCGAATTTTTGTTTTGAGATAGTGGCACAAATGTATGCAATGGCCCAATTTGGTATATCTGTTTGGCGACCCTGCATAACAATTCTGGCTTGAAAAAATGCAATAAGTGCAGCAAGAAAGTGGTGTGCAATTGATTGTGTATCTACACCACGCCGGGATTTATTGACATGGGCTGCAAATGCGAAACAGTGAAAATTACTATAAAAAACAGCAAATTGTATCAGAATAAAAAACAGAATAAAAAATTTGAATCAAAACGAATTATACTTACAATCAACATGGAAACCGTACGTTGATTCGAGAAATTTCTTGTTTTCTTCCACGAGTGTTGCCTTGGTTGTAACAGTTGGTAAATTTCTGATAGGAAGGCCCGTAAACCGATGTATGTCATTCGGTTCAATAGTGAATTGGAACATTTGGCCATCGTTCAGAGTCACATAAAATATACCGTCCTCTGAATTGTAGCATGACAGAAGGTAATTCAAAATATCCGGATCTGTTTCGAAATGGGGCATATTAACGAGCCCTGTAAATCCACACTCCTCCATTATAGCTTGATATTCTGAAGACATCTTTAAAGCCGTATGGATGTGAGGGCATAAGGGATTCCTGTAGGTTATCTTGGAAATCGATTGACTTGGATTCTCTTCATTTTCTTGCTGAACTTGCAATTGGGAAGCATGTGAAGTCGACATTATAGCTGTAATTGCGTCTTTGTCAAAGATTTAGACCTGCAAAAATTCAAGAACGGGAAAACGAAAACGAGAAAATGAGCGGCATAAGGGTATTTATAACCTAAATAGGGCGTCACTGTCCCCTATTGACGTGCGTCATTTGCTTCAAATGACGCGCGTCAATAGGAGGCAGTGTCGCGCGTCAATAGAAAGCACTGTCGCGCGTCAATAGAAGGCTGTGTCGCGCGTCATTTGTTTACAGTGTCGCGCGTCATTTGATTACAGTGTCGCGTCATTTGATTACTGTGTCGCGCGTCAATAGAAGACAGTGTCGCGCGTCATTTGTCTACAGTGTCGCGCGTCAATAGAGGACAATGTCGCGCGTCAATAGAGGACAATGTCGCGCGTCAATAGAGGACAATGTCGCGCGTCAATAGAGGACAATGTCGCGCGTCAATAGAGGACAATGTCGCGCGTCAATAGAGGACAATGTCGCGCGTCAATAGAGGACAATGTCGCGCGTCAATAGAGGACAATGTCGCGCGTCAATAGAGGACAATGTCGCGCGTCAATAGAGGACAATGTCGCGCGTCAATAGAGGACAATGTCGCGCGTCAATTGAGAACAATGTCGCGCGTCATTATGATCTAGTGTCGCTCCAGTGTCGCGCGTCATCAGGATCTATTGTCGCGCCAGTGACGTGCGTCATTACGGTTTACTGTTGTCGCACGTCACTGATGGAGCCTTGAAAAACCAGGTGAAAATTTTGTTTTTGAATACTGTCAAATTCGCCTTTCGCTGAAACTGGTTACGGGGATATTCGCCAGGTATTTTCCACCTTCAATTTTATAGGGGTGTCTTAAAATGAATATGCACAATGACATAGAGACAATGAAGGGAGACTACAAGGAATTCATGTGGACAGAAAAGGACGAGCGCAACTTCCAAGAATTGAAGTTGAGGATTATGGCGCAACCAGTGTTAGCATTGCCAACTTTTGAAAAGGTGTTCTAAGTGTATTGCGATGCAAGTGGAGCTGCAATTGGCGCAGTGTTAAGCCAAGAAGGGAGACCTATTTCCCATTTCAACAAGTTGAATGATGCAAGGTAAAGATATTCAGTTTATGATCAAGAGTTCTATACAATTGTACAAGCACTAAAGAAGTGGAGGAATTACTTGTTGCCAAATGAGTTTTCTTTATACACTGATCATCAGGCACTTTAGTTCATTAATAGTCAGGCAATGTTGCACCAAAGGCACATGAAATGGGTAAAGATCCTATAAGGTTACTCATTTGTGTTGAAACATCAACGTGGTAAGTCCAACAAGGTCGCATACGCATTAAGTAGAAGGGTGTTGATGTTGAAAGAAATGTGCAATGAAGTCATGGGTTTTGAGACCATGAAGAAGTTATATGTGTAAGATAAAGACTTCAAGGAAGCATGGGAGGCATATGTCTGGATAAAATGGCATGGCTAGATTATTTTATTCACAAAGGATTTTTTTTCAGAGGAGCGCAGTTGTGTATACCACAAGGGTTAATGCGCAAGAATCTAATCAAGGAAAAGCACAATGGAGGCTTGGGAGGTCACTTTGGAGGTGACAAAACTTTAGCACAATTAGAAGAGGGATATTATTGGCCAAAGATGAGTGCAGATGTGCACAAATATGTGCAAATGTGCAAAGTTTTCCAATTAGCTAAGGGGCGTAAACAAAATATGATGTTATATCAACCTCTACCTATACCAAAAAGGTCATGGAAGAATATTAGCATGGATTTCGTGTTAGGGTTTCCAAGAATGTAGAGTGGCAACGACTCCATCTTTGTGGTAGTCAATAGATTTTCAAAAATGGCACATTTCATTGCATGCAAAAAGAATAGTGATGTGTCAGGCATTGCACATCTATTTTCAAGGAAATTGTGCGATTACATGGGTTGTCAATGAGCATAGTGTCTGACAGGGACATAGTTCCTAGTTCATTTTTGGAGGACCTTACGGAAGAAATTGAGAACGAGACTAACTTACAACTCAATATACCATATGCAAACTGATGGACAAACAAAGGTAGTGAACAAAATTTTAGGCAATCTATTGCGTAGTCTAGTGAGAGACAAGCCAAAAAAGTGGGGTTTGGCGTTGACGCAAGCAAAATTCGCTTACACTAACTCAGTCAATAGAAGCACGGGAAGGACCCCATTCCACATTGTTATGGAGCAAGTCCAAGAGGAGTCACAAAATTGCGTGAAGTGGTAGACAACTTGAGCACAGAAGCAGAAGAATACGTGCAGTACATGTGCAAGATACATGAAGAAGTGCGCGAAAAAAAAATGAGTGAAGAAACCAAGGTTACAAGAAGATATACAGAAGGGAATACAAAGAATACTTGGTAAAGTGGAAGAATCGGATGGAAGAAGATGTGACATGGATGAGTACAAAGGAGCTTGGTCGACTTCACCATACTTTGGAGCCTAACCCATGAGATAGAGCTCACTTTTTTCTTACCCGGGGTGTTTGATGTAGGAGCATCCCGGAAGACACGAAGATCTACATGTATTTTGAAATTTTGGCCAAGTGTCAGAGTGTGTGCAAGAAAGTGTAGAGGTTAGCCAAGTGCTTAGCTATGCAAAATATTGTGCAGCAGTGTGCGAAGGTTTTACATAACATTAAGGACTACGAGGAGTACAGTAAAATGGTGCACAATTAGAATAATGGTAAGGATTACGCAACTATGCACAGAGCATTTTGATGAAGTAGGGGTATGTAAGTTTTGACATAGCGCAAGAAGTGTCACTCATGATTGTGCAATGTTAAGGACTGCCGTAAAACGGTGCGCAATCATAATGATAAGGATTACGCAAATATGTGTAGAGAATTTTTACGAAGCACGGGTACGTAAGTTTTGACGTAGCACAAGAAATGACACACATGATTGTGCAATGGTGCAAATCAAGGGCACACAGATCTTTTCATAAATCAATACGCAAAGAATTGAAGGAAGATAGATTGTGGAGGACTGAAGGCACAAAAATGACAAAGTGATAAGTGAAGCCCATAACCGCCAACTAAGCAAGTGATGAGGAACTTTCCTTTAGGATTTCCCTCAACTACCAGACTAGGGTAGGTGGGTGCCATTAATGCACAAGAACTCAAATTCAAGTTTGAGCAGGCCAAGGTGAGGATTCTAGAAGGAAATTCAAATTCCAAAACGAGTGTGAAGAAAGGTCTATAAAAGTTTACCCCACACCTATATTGGGCACTTCTAGAATACCTGGAGAGAGATCGAGCCATCGCTAAATCTACAAAGAAAGGAAGCTTGTAGTAGTCCATAAACCACCACCCTTTGAAGTTCTTAAGTTTGTTATGAGCTCTGTGATTGCCCCAATAGAGGGAATCGATTATAGACATTGTTAAGTATTTTGATCTAATGAAATTGATGTTGTGTTAGAGTTAGTTTTTTGTTGTGTTGAACTCTACAAACGATGTTAGATCGTCTTGACCCGCCACTGCTACTGTCACTTAAACAATTGGCAATAATCTTCCATTCACCTCACAGTCATATCTTCGCTAGAAATAAGTTTGAATGCTTTGCATTGCATGCACTTGGAATTTATAAGTTAAATATAATTATGCCCCTTGTTAGACCAATGAAGTCGTATGGGTCAAAGACGTTATAAGTTTCTCATAAGAGAGGAGATTGGTTGTTCTACCCCTTCTCATCATTTATTTTTTTAATGTATCTTATTTCTTAAATAGTTAGATAAAAAAATTTCCTTTTATGGAATAAAAAATCATATCCCCAAGAGCATATGATCTTGCTTTTTATGTTGTTTATACACCAAAAGTTGCATGCATTTTGCAAGAAACAAAGGAGGCATGAGCCAATCGATTAAAGATGTTCATAAGATAGGCCATGAGACAATTTGAACTATTTATGGAATGTCCAAGTAGTGTTTCTCAATTTTCCAATGCTATCATTTGTGTAGAGCACATTCGATGATAAATTTTTTCTTACTTTATGTTAATAAAGTTTTTTTTTAAAAAATTGCATGCAACATCTAAGAAATTAACGCAAAAATGGTCACTAGAAGTATTGTTCGAGAAATAGTTTTTTGTACCTTGACCACATAATGGAGAGTGTGGAGATGTTATCATGTTCGACTTGTGTGTTGTGTTATTGCTCCAAAAAGTTATGTATTTAAAAATTATATTCATAGTTCTTATAAATTATATATCTTCTCTATATGATTTTTCCCCATATTATAAGTATGGTGAGATGGATAAGAGGGAATGCAATAATATCAATTGCTTCTTTGGAGAGCATAACTAAAGAAGCAAGTGATCAATGGGGATTATATAATAGTACTCTTTGAAGTAGTTGATCTTTTAGATATGTATTTTTCATCGAGATAAGAGTTATTTAAAGTGTTGAAAACAATATTGTTATCTATAAAGGGAATATTAAAGGTTTTGTGCATTCTCTTTGATGATGTGATAATAGTAGCATGGAGTTATATATCAAATTAACAAGGTAAGGGGATCATTACTTTAATTTTAAATAACAATATTGTTATGCATGGAGGGAATTATCAAGGTTATGTTCATTCTATTTGATGTTCTAATAATAGTATCATTGTGTGTGTGCGCACAAGTACGTGTGTGTGTGCATGCATGTGTGCGCGCGGTGCGTGTGTGTGAGCGTGTGCAGAGATGAGATTTGATGCCTTTCCCAGACGTTTTTCCTTGTAGGAGACATTTTTATGGTTTTTGTTTTTGAAAATTGTTTTGTAAAACTTTTGAATTTTTTGTTAAACTGTCAATGTCATGTAAACTTGGTCAGACATTATTTTGGTTAATGTGCTCCTACATTTTATTTCAAAAGTTGCGAGTTTATACTTCGCACCGCCACTGCTAGTTTGGCATTGTCTGTGAAATTACCATTTGCCAACACGACAACATAGTGCGATAAATACAATGTCATTTCCGCATAAACTGCCCCCATAAATGACTAGGTACTTCCATGTGCGTTCATAAAGATGAGTATTGTAGTTATTTACTTAGCAAAATTTTGAATCTCGCTCCATTTTTTCCTCGAATAAAACGGAGTAAATGAAATATACAACATGATGGCACCTTTGTTTCTACAAGTTTTGTATTTGTTTGCAATATATTGCTCAAATTTTGCTCTTGCGGTTATGAATATGGGCCAACAAATGTAAACATTTTAGTGCTAAATTTAATTTATGATATTCCAACTTAACATACAAAAGTTGGAGATAGCTGGAGTTTTTCCTACATGCCACTGGTTTTCTTCAAAATACTTATGGTAAGTTCTACAATATTCATCTCTCTCCAATTTTTAAGCAAGTTCAACATCTTCTATTATACGTTTTTTTTCTTCAAAGCTTCATGGGCCATGTTTGCTTGCTGATTGTTTTTTCTATTTTGAATTAAAACACAATTTTTATTATAATAGTAATTTAAACACTGTTAATATTGGAAACAATGACCAATAAATTTCAAAAAAATTTACAGATTTTAGGAGGGATTATAATTGAAAAGATCATTTGCACTAATAAACTAAGACGTAGTTTTGAATTTTTCAAAAACGTTATAGGAAGACCTATAAAAATATTAAAACATCCCTAAAATTTTAGTTGACGACCAAGGATGAACGTCAAATCTCATCTTTGATCGTGTGTGCGCACGCACGTGTGCGTGCGTACGTGCATATGTTTATCATATTAATTATTTGTGAAACTTGAAGATAAACATATTATTTTAATTTTAATTATTTGTGGAAGTTAAAGATAAACACATCATTTTAATTGTTTTGTATGTTGACAATCTTCTAATTATTGGAAGTCAATCTAATTTAAATTTTCAAATTAAATCTAAATTGAAACAATATTTTGAGATGAATGATTTAAGTCTACTTCATCACTTTTTAGGCATGGTTGTTTTCTAGAATCAGAACTCTATAGTAATATTTCAATCTCAATATACCAATAACTTGCTTAAAAGATTTAACATGATTGATTATAAACATGCACTTGTTCTTAAACTAAAGTTGGTATAAAACTTGATATTAAACCTGCATATGTCAAAGTTAATTTTACCTTATACAGACAACTTGGTGGTAGTCTAACCTATTTAACTATGATTAGGCCTAATATTTCTTATGTAGTAGGCGTTGATTTTAGATTTATGCAAGATCTATACAATGATTATTGAAAAATGGCTAAACAAATCTTTAAATATATTAAAGGTACAATCAATTATATTTTATATTATTCTTATTCTAATGATGCTCGGTTATATAATTTTTATGATTCTAACCATGTTAATAGATATAAAATCTACATCATGATATTTTTTCAAGTTTGGTAAATGTGTCATCACTTGAAACAGCAAGAAGCAACCAACAATGTGTGTCTTCCATTAAACAAAGTATAGAAGTGTTATGGATGCAACTAAAAAAGTCATGTGGAAGAAAAGATTTGGTAGAACTCCATATAAATGTCGAAGGAAGCATTCCAGTTATGGGTGACAGCCGAAATTGCATAGTTTTTGCGAACAATTTAGTTCAACATCAACGAACACAATATATCAATATTCACATGTATTTCATTCAAGAAGTCCTCGAGTGTGACTTTAATCTCCACCTCTAAATTAGAAGATCCTATGACAGATTTTTACATCTCCACCTCTGAATCAGATGATCATGTGGTAAATTTCTTAATCTTCACCTTTGAATTAAAAGATCCAATTGTAGGTATTTTCATGAAGCCTCTTTGTATTGTGAAATTTTGCAAGCTTCAAGCAATGGTAGTCCTTATAGAGTTAACATTGAGGAGTGTACATAACAATGCCACCTCCTAACAACCTTGTTACCTCTTTCTTCTACATCAACATATGCAAGTTTATAAGAAAACTCAAAGAAGCATTATGTTATGGAGATTCCTTGGATAATAAAAGGCTCCAAAACTCATATAAGACTTCATGTATGCACTTGTTTGAAAGAACTTAAGGATATTATTATTTGATACATTTAACATGCCAACTGACATTATCCCATGTGATTCCTATCATTCTTGTTTATGTAGGTGATAATTGTAATTCCTACTATCATAAAAGGTGAAGACTCGTGTAATTCTTTTTATAGAAAGGAGGTAACTACAAAATTATTCCATGAAGAGGTGTGTTTGTAATTCCTTCTGTAAGAAAAAAGGTGATAATGACGTGTTGCCACTAAACATTAAAAGAGAGTGTTGGGACACATTGTTTATAGGTACACGGTGTGGCCCCATTCACAAACTATCATTGTTCATTAAGTTTTAACTTATAAGAGATTATAAACCAATATATGTTTCAATTATATTGAACTTATGAACATTAAATTAAACATCAACTACATATTAGTTGAATAGGTGTAAAGGTTCGACCTTCCTAAGTACAACAATTCACCTTTCTTTAAATTCCTCTTATTGTAAATGAAATATATGAAAAAAAATGATTAATGATGTTGCAAGAATTATTTGCATACTGACAGAAAGAAGTAAGAAGGGAGATGTATCTAGTTTTGTTGTAAAAGTTCCTCAGATTAATAAAATTTGGCAATGCAATCTTGGTGTCAATTTTTTTACCCAAAAGGGTTTTCTCCAAGTAAATATTTTTGTACAGTGTTAACTTCATTTCTACAAGTTTCTTTTTAAAAAATCATAATCTCTAGGATGCATAAATTCATGATTTACATTTTTTTCTTTGTCAAAAAGTGCAATCACGTTAGGTTGTTTTTTATTCTTTGCAAAACCTAAAATTGTTTGCATTTGAACATTTTCTTAATGAGACCATTTATTTACTAATTTGTGCCAAATTTATATCATCAAACACTAACTTGGTTCTTATGACTTATGATACATATTATAGTTGTTATGGCCAATGAGTTTTCATATGGCGAAAACCAAACTTTATGAATGGGTAGAAACTATGAGAGCTAATTTGTATTTATAACGGGTAGGAGCTAAGAGAGCTACATGTGAACTATGTTCTACCAAGTTTACGGGATGGGGATGGCTAGGGACAGGGGATGAGTTTTCAAGACATTTTATTGGAGGCCATTTTTTAGGGAAGGGCTATTAAAAATAGGGGGGAAATTAAAAATATAGGAACTTTCAAATATTCATATGATAACATTAATAAGGCATTCATCGTATGTGTTGTAGAGTTTTGTTACATAACATTAGAGTTGAATTCAAATTTCGCACAATATTCCACACACACACACACATTTACATAATTACATGTACAAAAAACAGTTGTCTACAAAATTTATCGTGAATGATTGCATATCCACGACACTTTCAAATTCGCTATTGCATAAAATGTTGTAATACTAAAATAGAAGTAATGCACAACAATAATAATCTTACATTAGTCTAGCACTAACAAAACTAAAAATCAATTCCAAAGCAATATGATACATTGGTTTAGTTCAAAAGATCAATTTACGAAAGGAAGGGCACCAAGATCACATGTTCTATTGTGCAGTATGCACATAAATAAAATGAATTTTCAAGCCTTCAATCTTCACCAAAGGGAGTTATTGCTTCCCACCTTTTTCTATGGCAACATTGGATGGAACAATGTTAACTTGTAAAGAAAAACACCATCCATCCAACCTTAACAACATCCACCAAACCTTCCCTTCACATGACGAGCATGTTTATTCAATAAGCATTGCTCTATTTGTTATCTCGCTTATATTTGACCTTCAACTTTTTTCCACTCAATTGAAATTCATTCATTACATTGATGGCACGTGGTGCAACTATAGGGACAACTCACAAAACTTGCAATTTTTTAGTACTTTTTTAATTGTGTTTTTGTATGTCAAGATGGACCTTCAACTTCTTTCCACTCAATTGAAATCCATTCATTACTTTGATGGCAAGTGGTGCAACTGTAGGGACAACTCACGCAACTTGCAATTTTCGAGTTTTTTTTAAATCGTGTTTTTGTATGTTGGGATGTAGGGGACATCTAGCCATCCTCGGTACAACGGGGGGGCCTCTAGACGTCCCTTGGTCGTACCAAGAATGGCTAGCCATCACCTGTTGTCCCCTTCTAAAAAGATGGCATCCCCGAAATGTTTCCTTAAAATTGTGTTTTTACATGTTGGGACATAGGGGACATCTAGCCATCCTCAATACAACGGGGGAACCTCTAAACGTCCCTTGGTTGTACCAAGAATGGCTAGCCATCCCCTGTCGTCCCCTTCTAAAAAGATGGCATCCCCAAAATGTTTCCTTACAAAAATAAAATTTGGGAACATCTAGGGGGTGTTTCCTACTTGTCCATGTGTCCTCTATAAGGGGTGCCCCCAAAAACATAGGGGATGCTTCCCCAGGGTACACTACATATAAACCTACAAATTCGACCATAAATGTTTTTTACTACAAAAATAAAAGTTTTCATCCAATGAGATTAACAAAAATTATGCAGAAATTTTTTGGTGGCAAAATAGTTATTATAAATGAGAATATATATTTAGGAATTAATGGGCACCAACTTCACAAGTGACACAAGATTTTATTATTTTTTAAAGCAAAAAATATATTAAACAAAAAAACCTAACGTCGACAAAAAAGACTTTGCTATATATCTCAAGAATATATTGTAACTTTTATGAGATCCCCTGTGATATAAGAAGCACAACAATTATAGGATAATCAATTGGAAGATAGATTCGTCTGATTGCCTTGAGCAGTTTGACCACTATGTTTTAGATTTATGTTAAGAGTTATAACATAAAAAGCTTGAAATAGTATGGGTTGGACTTATTGTAATAGAATTTCTTAATAAATTGTGCACAATAATTTTTCAAACATCAATCAACGATACAATTTTTCAATTAGGTTAAAATTACAAAGACATGCTCATAATATTTACCACCCTAGGTATAGGAAACCACTAATGTGGCATTGAAAATTGCAGTAACTGTACCACTAACATGAATAAAAAGGTGAAACGTATAAATGGTACTCCTAACACCAGCAAAAATATTTAATATAAACATTTGCGTAAAACCTGCACTAACAAAGACAGCATGAATGTAGAGCTTGGATGAATTTCATTTTAACTTGAAACAAGCTCACATTTCAGGCAAAGGCACTGCCACGACTAAATAATCTTTGGAGTTATTCGAGTATTTATCACACTACCAACATACTCATAGAACCCTTAAATTACTCTAGATTTCAAGCTTCTCAAGTCATTGTGGTAGACCCATTAGCTACCCTTTGACTAGTTTTGACACTAAGAGAGGGATGCCAATAGTTCGGAAGGGACTCATAGTGCTTCCAGTACATAATTATTGAAGGACCAATATTTGAACAAATTTATAAGAAAATTAGTTGTACAATTTATATATTACTGTGCAATTTTGACCAATAGTAGTGTAAAGTAGTCAGTCACATGATAACACATTAGATAAATAAGTATTAGATACTCTGATGTCAATGTTTTGAATTTACCCATTTTTAGTGTATTTAAAATTTCTCATTTTAAATCAAATTCTAAATGTGACTTTCCATTGAAAAACCTGTGAAACAAAAAATATATACTAAACACATTGAACTTTCAAATGGACATTATCCGTAAATCAATAACTGTTCATATGACATATTTATTAGGCTCCCAACATAGGGTGGTCTATACTAGTGTCTCTACCAATACTGGTGTTTAAGACAAAAACAGTATTTCTGGGTTTATTAGAATTTCTTATTTTTGTGTCACTAGCTCTTAACACCAATAATATGTAATGAGTCCGTGAACTTTATTCCTTTAAATAATACAAACACATGGACTAGTGCGTATGCACAGACACACACACACATGCTCTTCAGCTTTAAACTCCTGTCACTAAAGGGAGAGAGATAAATTATAAAGATTAATGTGCGACAAATGCAAACTGTTTAATAAAAACAACAATAATTATTTTGAAATCTTGCATACCATGTGTACTCAAAAACAACAATACCATTTATTGACTAGCGTAAAGACATATTACTAAAAAACAATACTGCTTAGTTGCACATTAAACAGTAAAACAAATACTAGCCAAGCTGAAGATTAATTTTTCGACATTTAACTCATCAATGGTGATCTGATTCTCACGTCTTTTGGCTTTTCTTTGCTGAATGCTCTTTTCTGTTACTTGAATCTAATACTGGACATCATTACCAACAATGATTTGACTTTTAGTTGCTTCTTGAAAAATTATTGTAAAATAATTATACTTGCTTATGCAATTGGAAATAAAATGACCAACCTGTTTACAATGGATTGGCATAGATTTTATGGCTGCAAATCTAATAGCATTCCATCCATATTATAAAGCTGATGTCATACCAAGCTCAGCCACATTGGACACCCATTTCGTAAATGAAGTATGGATGTCTGAGGGTACATGAGATTTTAGACCCAAAGGAGTGATTGTTATCTGCGTAGAATACAACGTCAAAGATTTGGTCCCTACAAAATGGCATCATCATACTACTTCACATAACAAAGTCATTTAGTTATGGGAATTTTCTACTTACATATCCTTCTTGAAGTGCTCCAAAGTCAAGATCGTCACCCTCTTCACCGTATTCATGTTCAGATATCTGTTTTTAGAAGGAAAATCATCCTCGTTAAAGAAAAAGGGAGTCTTCTGCCTCATCATGCAAGGCTGTACACACACTTGCACTTCACCAAAATTTGAGTTAAAACCTAGAGTGTTTTGATAGAATCAACACACTATTGAATCCATCACCAGAAATCTAGTCATTTGTGTCAAATGGAAAGCATAACCTATTTTGACATTTAATATATATATTTTAGTAACTTATGGGTTTTTTGGGTGGGGGTGCGCTAGCGGGGGGGAGGTTTTAACTCGAATGTTGGTGAAGTGCAAGTGTGTTAAATAGAAATCATAACCTATTTGAGATTTAATATAAATATTTTAGTTACTTATGGGTTTTTTTGGTGGGGATGGGCTGACGAGGGGGAGGGATGCCACGGGGCTGGCCAGAGTGTGAGAGGGACGGAAAAAAAGCATCTTATATTACTTCATAGAACAAAAAATTACGTCAATGTAGCCACATGGTTGAGGGTAAAGTGTCTCCCTACAAACCCAGAAAAGTTAATATTCGGATCTGCCTGAAGAGGCAATGACAACATCTTTATGGAAATGCTTTAATCCAACGAATCCAGCTCTTGCTCAAAAAGTCTCAAATTTCCCTAAGCTGAGAGGGAGGGGCCCTCATCAAAAGTAGCCTTGCACCTTGACTTCCTTATGAATAAAATAGCGGGCAATGAACTGTGTGTCATAAAATTTTGCAGCTGTCCCTAATCATCCATGACTCGTCAAGGAAAGGGCCTCTCCAAGAAATGGAAGCACTAAATATATATTCAAATTCATCATGAAACCATGACAAAAAGACTGCATAAAGAATCAGTAGCACCAACTTTTTGAAATCTTGTCTAAACTGCCAAACCCCTGATGGGTCATTAAACACACAAAAACATTGTGCATGAAAGAATATTGTGATTTTCAAACAGACTGACACCTCCTTTGCCAGTGCACTTCAGGAGTCCCTGCCTCTTATTCAATCCCGGGGCCAGAGTTGAACTGTGTCTCAACAAGTTAGACATCTTTTGTCACATAATTGTAGGCCTTGCAATTCCTTTGTTTCCAATCTCCCCAAAAAGATTGCAGGCCTCAGAGCTGAATTTTAGTAAGACTGCTTTGAGGAATCATTTTTAAAAAGTCTTGATAAGCAAATTCATCTGCTCAATTTAGCCTGTGGTCTCAATTTAAAACACAACAATTGTGTCATTGTTGAGCTCGTGATTCCACAGATTCCCCCAACAATAAATACCTTTTCTAACCAATGTCAACAATAAATACCTTTTCTAGCCAATGTCTTTCTTGCGAAAGATGACCTCTTGGAGAGTCATATGTGACAAGCATCTTGAGGCCCCCTCGAATCGCCACTGAAGAGAGTCAGAGACAACCTTTCATGCAACCCACACTCTTTTAAGTGGAGCTAACCTGAAAGCATGAAAGCATGAAAGCCTTAGCATTATAAATTGTCAAAAACTTGAAAGAAGCCTCTGATAGCCTGAATGTGGCGAGCAACATAGATTCATTGACAGAATAAAATCTTCTATGGAGTCGGTCTTCGATTTCCAGCAAAAGCAACACCTTGAGCTCTTATGTTAGACTTAGGGGTTTCCGAACCCCCTTGATCCTTTGGTAAAGTGCAGATATCCCATGTCACCAAAGGAATCTCTTTTACCCCATCTTGTTTCCCCCGATGATAGATTTTGAGCAACTTCTCCATGAAATTTATAATAGTAGTTGATGTCCCCTGTGACTAGAATTTTAAACCTTCTTGGCAAGACTTGAAATGAGATGAACTAGAAGTGTGATATTCTGAGTTGACGTTTATTTTGGTTATGGAATACTCTAAATTTGTATATTCACACTGTTGGTTAAATAAAACCAATCAATTCTTTCTCATTCTAACTAATTACATGAAAGATAAACCTCATGATTTTAAGGGACATTTTATGTTTATCAGGAAAGACGAGATCCACTGGCTTTCCTAGTACGTTTCCTACAAATAACACATTCACAGCTTAATCACGGATCGTACTGGTCAGCCACTTAACTGTCTTTTATGGAAAAGCAAGTGTAGGAACATGAGAAAGATATTTAATTGGAGCTATGGTTACCTAATGTTCAGTAGTTGTAGAACAATTAACCTTGTCTGCAAGACAGAACCTGTACAGGGTGTATGAGAATGCCTAAATGAAAAAAATATAGCCATTTTCCTCTTGGAGTATTAGAATTATGACTTTGACAAAAATATATGTGAAGCCATTCTGAAACCAAAATTGCATGATCAACACAAGGAATAGAATTAGAGGATGAACACTTCAAACTTTTGATCAAACAATGTCCAAATAATGGAGTTTATTTTGCAAAAAGCATGCATTATCACAGTATAGAACAAGATTATTGCAGACTATCTTAGTTTAGTCACATTTTAAAGTTATATGGATGACGAATTTCAATTGACTAGCAGGCACCTTTTTTTTTACAATTGGATGATTAATTGTAGAAAGGGTTAGTAGTTGTCGTGCTTTTTATTTAGGTGAGGATGTTGGCCGAGCAGTGTTCAACTGTGCCTTCAATACCAACTGCTAATGATATATAAGCATATGTCTCAATAAAATAACTTTCATCTCCACATTTGTGCTTCATGTCAATACATATTATGTTGATTCCAATTGGCTGGAGTCTGGACTCGTCCTCCTGTATTTAGTAATATAATAACAAAACACTACGTATATTTATTATTGTCTATGATGTTGGATAGTTGTTTGAGAAGAGTATATCTGTCTTATTGTTCCCTAAAATGGAGGAGTCAGCTACACAACTGGAGTTACAATCCCCAATTTATGGTCATATGAGAACCTAATCACCATAATACAACAATAATGACATACGATCACATTTGCATTATCTTTTGTAAATTTTGGTAACTGCATCACAGAGATGCAAATAACGATGCGGCTAGCAAGATGACTAAAGTTACAATTTGCAATGACACACATCATTACTGGCAATGACATTCAAAGGATACAGCGGGTCATGATCTGGTGACAAGGTGGAATGATTGCCTTGATTATGACCTAGAATCAACCTCCCTTGGGCATTCCCCCCATGCTAAAGTAGCTGTGTTAATGCAGGCCACATTTGTAATAAAAACCCTAGAACGTGGCTTCTAAACCTAAAGGTGTTCTAAGCTTGAAGGTAAATTCCAATAATGGTGAGCGGATGTTAGAATTTGCCTATAGTGAATGTTTCCGATGAATACCTCGGTAGGAAGAAGTGAATTAATGTTAACCTATGTTATCAGTCTTTAAGATACTCATCCCCCTCTCCCATATATGAATTTCCCCCTATCAAATTCATATATGAAATAGATATGGCCCAGGTACAGCAAATATGTATTTGG
Source organism: Taxus chinensis (assembly GCA_019776745.2). NCBI lineage: Eukaryota > Viridiplantae > Streptophyta > Pinopsida > Cupressales > Taxaceae > Taxus > Taxus chinensis. Next base: position 740,656,747 of record CM034149.1, read on the forward strand.
GATGCATCCCTACATAGATAAGGTCTGGGTAAGGTTGGGAGACGTATTAGGTGTGGCTACTACAATATCCGAGCAGTATTGCACAAAAATTTGAAAACAAAAATTTAACATAAACAATATCACAAATGAAAACACAGAAAAAACGCATTCTCCTTATAAAGAGAGGCATAAGCCACGATATTCACACACACCCATTATAAAGAGAGACATTTACCACGATTTTCACACATTCCACTCATCTATGAACTCATAATGCTGCTTTATACTGCTGGGCTAGTCAGACTCCTTAGGAGAGTTTCTAAAAGCTGATTCTTACTCATGGAAAATCGTTGTTTTAGCTATGTTTCCAAAGTGACAGATGGGATTTTGAATCTTCTGTGTTTTTATGTTTGCATGTGGATTTTTAGGTATGTTGCAGTTATACCATATCAAAGATTTTCAAACGAATTGTTGTACTAGTATTGGATACCCTACCATTTTTTGTACTACATAATAAACATAGAACTTGGATTTTTATACCATTACTAGAATTTAGCTAAAATAATGTGGCCTCTCAGTAGAGAAGATGGTCTACAGGTGAGCTGTCTGAGGTACAAATGCACTATAAAAAACAGGCATAATCAAAGGGAAAAAACCATGATGTATGAAGCTATATTCATATACTGTATCACATATACCTAAGAAGATGCATAAAAGAGAGATATTTGATTATGTCCAACTGTTAGGTGTGTGTTACTTCACAAAACAGGCATACCCAAAGTGAAAAACTATGATCACGAAGCTATACTCATATACTGTATCACATATACCTAAGCAGATACATAAAAAAGAGATATTTTAATATGTCCAACTGTTAGGCTTGTTTTACTTCACAAAACAGGCACAATCAAAGTGAAAAACTACAATGTACGAAACTATATTCACTTATTGTATCACATATACCTAAGCAGACACATAAAAAAGAGATATTTGATCATTTCCAACTGTTGGGACTGTTGTTTTCAAGAAAAAGGAAACTAGAATGCAATATTAATAACAAAATGACAAATCAATGACAAGATCTAGGATATAAGGGAACTGCACCTCTCTTTTAAAAAATAGTTGTTGAAGATCCTGGGCTGCACCATTTTGTGCTCCTGCAACTGATTCAATCTCTACATTCCTAGTGGTGGAATTCTCACATCGTGCAGCTCCCTGGTAACAAAACCACCATTGTAAGTCCACTTCTTAGCTTCCACACTGAGTGCCAGAATAATTTCTTGTCTACACCATCTCACTTAAGGCAATTTCTGATTGATAAATCAAAGTCCTTGCAATTTACAAAGCTGGTAGTGATGAATGTCATTCTGAAAAAAAAAAATAGCCACATCAAAATTCAACAAGACAAAATGGAAATTATAGCCAATCAGTATAGCTTTACAAAGGCTGGATGTTCCAAATCCTCTGGTTTCAATCCAAAATAGGATATACCTGCCTGTACAATTATCTATGTTTCTCCAGGTTTTCAGAACTGTGAGACCTGGGGATACATTTCTGGGATGGCAACATATTCTGGATTTTGTGTATAATATAGGGATAGCCAGGGGATGGAGAATTACAAAAAAAAAATTATAAAATTATAACATTTCAAATGTATAATTAAACTGCTAAACAAAATAAACATTCTAAAGAGATGAAATTCAAATAACATTAACGTCTATGACATCAAACATTGAACGAACATTCAGCATTGACCTTTGAAATCTGCGCTTGAAGATTGAGCAAAACACTGAAATACGAGTATGAAATTGTAACGATGAATATCTCATTGTTATATTATCAATGACCATGCTGTTTGAAAATGCCCCACCTTTTTCTGTTTTTTAAACAACTGTTGACATGGGGGAGGTCAGGAATCCAGGATGTCCCCGAGACATTTTCATCAGATTGGGGGCATCCCTTGATGTCCCGGGGGGCATTAGGACATCCCCAAGTAACCCCCCTGCCCTGGACTCTTCCCCCCAACCCCCTCCCCATTCCCCCCTTTAAAATAATAGGAAATGTCCCCCAGACAGCAAATAAAAATCCAAAATGTCTTTGGGACGTGAGGGGAAAAATGCAGAAAAAATGGGGATGCAGGGGAGACGTCCTTATGCAGCACTAACAATTATGCCCGTATTGAGAATTCTTTCAAATAATTATTTTTCTAAAATCAATGCCAACTTTATAGTACGTGATTTGAGCATTCATATATTTAATGAGGAAAAAGATACCGCTGCTGAAGCTTCCAAGCCAAGTTGTGCAATTTGAATTCCTAGTCCTTGATCCTTGTCAGATAGATATGGAGGAAAACGATTCTCTGGTATCACAGCCTTCCATGAAGTTCTGATCATTGATGTCCCCTGCTTAGTCACCTTATAGCCCTGAAAATAATAAAATGCCCAAAACCATTAAAGGATAGATTGAAATTACCAAAAGCTTTGTTTATGGAAGAAAATAACAGTCAAAAATGTGAGCAATAATGAAATCTTCTTCTAAGAAGTTTTTGCTCTCTTAAATGCAAATACTTTATAGACTTGACCTAATTCAAGAACAAGAATGAGATTCTTAGGAGATAACAAATGCATTCAACCTCACTTGCCTCTTTAGTGCAATCAAATAACAATAAGAGAAGGCACATAGCAGATATTACACAAGAATTCACATATACAGAAATTGCAGAATATATATATATAAAATCTACCATAAACAAGGCTGTGATCACCTTGACAAGTAGCAATGAGGCGTTTCCTATACATCTAGCACCAAAAAGTAATATTTTCCTTAATATAAGATATACAACCACAATTATAACACACAAACAAATAAAGTTTAAACCATGTCAACAAGTAAAAATCATGTCAAGAAGGGCCTAAAACAACAAAACAAACAAATTGTAGCTTGCAATTTTTTTGTGGTGCTAAGCAATGTTACAATCTTAGTTACCAAATCCAGCCGGATCTGCACAAAATCCAGTTGGATCTGGATTTTTCAGCCAGCCCAGATAAATTCGATCCAGGTCAGCCCTAATTTAGAAAATAAAATTGTTTTTGGGTAGTTTTCTGGAAAAAGCAGTCACCCACCAACCTTATATATTAAATAATATAACATTTCACATTAAATTATTAAAGCATTTCATTGTATTTGTCAGTTTTTTATATTTATAATTTTTTTACATTACATTATTAAAAAAATTCATTGTGTTTGCCAATTTTTCATATTTATTAAATTCAATTCATATATATATATATATATATATATATCGACCAGGCTTTTCCGAACTTTTTCAAGAATTCTGGATTTTCAGATTTTTTGCTCTCCCAAACAGATCCGGGTTTCCGGACTTAGTAATACTGATTACAGTCAAGAATGGCCTTCACTCCATGATGAAGCCATTTATTATGTCTTTAAAGTAATGGAGGACAGTATCAGGTCAAGAACCAGAGTAGACATCCAAATTTAAAGACCAATAAAGAGAAAAAAAGAGAAATTATCAATGTCCACAAATGACCAAAGTTGGTGAATAGGATTTGAATGTGTATGCATACTGATTCTAATATCAAGTTATATCTATTAGGATAAGTAGATACATATCATGTATTGAATAATAGAAAAGTGATCATTGCATATGCATACTGTACATAACCATTAAATGTTGCACAAAAGGGTAGGTGTGACATGACATCCTACAAGATGTTAAATGACATCTAATTAAATAACAAGGGATACATAACATGTCTTCTTGTCTTGAAACGGTCCGACCTCAAAGTGTCACTAGGATCTTCAAATAGTAATAATAATCACTTCTGCTTTTCAGATCTTTCCAACTCAGCTTTCATATGTTATTGCATTATATTGAGTAAAACCATGGTTGTAATGCATATAATCAGAAAAAATGAATTTCCCTAGGAAACTACAAGTTTTTGAATAATCTTTCCATAATCCAATGCACTTCATTATTAATAGTACAATGTAATTGTTCATAGAAAAATTTTGAATAGGTTTCTTCAAAAACGGTGGTCTCTATTTAAAGAACTAAGGGAGTGACAATATCCCGAAATCCATACTTTCGACTTTTATCTAAAATTTGAAAAGACAAGATGAACACGTATGGATAGGGAGACTAAATGCTTTTCCTGACGAAATCTTGGAAGTGAACCCATGAAGTCCAATGCAAGCCTAATCCAATGTAATGTCCCCAATGGACATTATTTTACCCCTGAACGGATTTTAGGCAATCCCAACTTTAAATATGCAAAATACAGACAAATTGCAGCCAAACAGAAATCTGATTTTTGCAGAAAATTAAATCTAGGGCAACGAACAGAAAAAAATGGATAACTCCAAAAATACTGTTTTTGGAATTTTTCGAATAACAGAATGCTGCCAGAAATTTACAGCGTGCCCCTAAACAACTGAAAACTTCTAAAATTAATATCGTTTGCTAGAGAAGTCCAAATGATCTGAAACTTTGGATCTTGGGCCACAAAAATATGAAGAATAATATTCCAAAAATATTTTTCACACAGCAAACACAAAACCCTAATTTTGCCCTAAAAAGTAGGTCGCCCAACACATTTAAGGCATCAATTCAGCTCCAAACTTGACAAGCTAGGGTAGATCTCTCACTACCGAAGAATGCCCTGCTAGCTAGGGATGGATCTCTCACCACCGAAGCTAGGGTTCCCATGGGATCTTACTCCACAAGCTGGATATTTGCAAACAACAGTTGCACATGAAAGAATATGCATAAGCTACAAGCTTAAGACACAAATTAGAAAATATCAAATGGTATGGAATATCTTCCCCTCAAGTCGACTTCTCCTTATAAAGGAAGAAGAGACCCAAAACAACCTCTAAAATATCCAATTAGTTCACAAGGATTTTCCCTATGCAAGCATTTAATATTTTCCCATATTAAATGTTTTTTCCCAACAACTTTTTCTCTCCTAATGCAAATCGCATTTTTCTAGAGGAAATACATAGTAAAAATGGGCATTTATCCTTTCTATGTTCCCATTCCCCTTTCTAAGGCAAGTCGCCTTTTCACCTAGGATGGATAACAATTTATATTTGAGCCTTTTCCATCCTAGATTTAATAATTATTGAGGTCATATAAATTATTACAAGTGCTCTATATATTTTTTTCTTTTATTAATGGCACTTTATAATAATTAAATATAACTTAAGTCACCCTTATAGTTTTCCTTTGGCCGTCGGGTTGACAAAATAGGCCAAAGGTCTTCGAATGGGAAGGGGATATTACATCCAACTTGGACAGTTCGTTTCAGGTAAGGGACAAGCACCAAAGAAAACGCCACACATTTGGTGGAACTATGCTGGATTGAATCCAGTAAGCCGGTCCATTCACCGGAAGAATGTTAGTAACTGCATGGCCCTCATCCATCGAAGTTACAATTCATGAAATTGAGAGAGACAAAACGGGATAATTTCTTTGGGGGGGGCGGGGGTGGATTGGAAGAAAGAAAGAAAATCTCTGTCATACAACACCCTGGGCATTCTTTCCTTATGCAAAACAATCTTTTAGAGAGTTTGAGAAGAAAGCAGAAAAGCATTACTTTGGTTGGTTTGGGGCAAATTCTGAGAAGAACAAAGATGTGTTGCAACAATTTTAGAGGTCAAGAAGAGGCATCTTGGACCTTATTGGAAGTAGCAGCAGTTTAAGAAGGTTTTTCCGCATATCCTGTGCCATTTTTCCGGCCAGAAATCCACCAAGAACTTATTAAAGTTCAGAATTTTGTATGTCTTCTTTATTTTGTTTTATTTCAGATTGGTCATTGTTTGTGGTTTTGTTCTTTGACAATGAATGCTCTGCGGTCTTTAGATTTTCTCTCTCATTTGATTTCATGAATTCTTCTTGTTGCCATGTTTGTTTCTTAACACGAATTTGAAGAAAAGGAAAGAATGAAAAGATGGGAGAAAGCAAGATTTTATTTGGTAAATACTGAATTTATGGGAGAGTTGAGAGCGTGTTGGAAAGAATGAAGTGTATGCCTTCCTCTTACAGTGACTGCATGTTACTTCAGGTTATAAAGAATGAAGTGCATACCTTCATCGATTGTTAAGAACTTGCCATTTGGATGGTATTTTCTGCACAGAGGAATTAGATGCCACAAGCATTATTTGTTGATCCATTTGGCTTGTTGCAGCTTGTTGGTTTGTTTGTGAAACTCACATAAAAGCTCTTGAACTCTGAAATAATTCTGACATAATATGCGGTAGTGATTGTTCACTACGAGCCATATTCTTGACCGTGGGAAATCTGTCTTCAAGAGGATCTATTCAATGCCTGGACCATCTCTGCTCAAACCATTGACTTTTTTATCCCATATACTCTTACATACACATAAATTTATATGTTCTGGGAGCTAGTATGTGACAATGAGACTGTTCCAGGTTGCCTTATTGTGATGTGAATTTCCCCTAAAAATTACCTAGACCACAGTAATCATCAGCTGCCAAAGCTGAAAGATGGCTATTTACCCACAGATCCCATGCATGCATTACCATACCTTCAGACGTACCTGGCAGCTGTGGGTTCAAACCACCGCAGTGCTACCACTTAGAGTTTTATGTATAAAAGATAAAGGTAAAAGTCATTTTGTAAGTCATCGCCAAGAGGCTGACACTGAAATTTGGTGTATGCCACATAGTAACCCTAATAAATCGTTTGAAATATATAGTAGGGTTCAGAAGCACTGTAGCATGACTGCCAAAGTTCGGAATTTCAAAAAGGTTTGTAACATTGGTGTATTGCGAGCATTGTAACAACAGGGTTTGGAGATTTTGGTAGGTTTGAAATGTCTATTGGTGTCGTGGAGCCGCCAAAGTTTAGAATTGCTCAAAAACGTTTGGAAAATTTTGAAGCTACCAAATCATGCATAATCACAAATGTTAAATTATGTAAACGATATGAAAGTTATCTTATTATACTTTTGGCACAACGTTTTACTTTTATGCATTGCATCTTATTTGAGTACATCAAACAATCATACAGTTATTCTATTAGAGTGGCACATGACTCTCCAATTTCCTATTCACTCGCGATTTACTCTATAGTCTAGGCCCTATTAGAGCACTATATAATATTATAATCAGACTTCAAAATGTAGAATTTTATACACGATCTTAATTTTCATGATTATTATACACAATTATGTTGCTAACATGGTTGATCCAGATGCATAGTGCATTGCCATTACAATTGAATATCTCTAAATGTCCATCATGTCTTTCAAAGTATGTGGGCTGGAAAACAATGTGCATGAATATAAAATTGCAGGGGAGATGTTTGTGGATAAAAAATGTGAAATTATTGAGATTTTTTTTAGGCAGAACTCGGTCGCGAATAGGTTATAGCTACCTTCTTAGCAATGAATTTTAGCTATTATGTTCATTAACTATTATATCATTGAAGGTTATGAATCAATACAAACTCTTGTCTCACTACGTTATGCGACACTTTTGTGGAAGTTTATACTAGTGTGATTTTTTCCCATTTAGCTCGTATATTGTTCAAATTTTGTACTACTCGCGGGTTTTGACTTCATGATCAAGCTCAATGGTAAACTTGAACCTGCTAATCTACCCACACTCAAATGTGTATATGCATGCACATATTACACATTTCATATAAGTATGACATATAGACATATGGGAGTTGGAGTGTGACATATGACGTACCCAAATGGGTTGCCTTACCCGAGGTTTTTGGAGATTGGAGTTTGGGTCATACCGAATTCTTGACCTGTACCTGTACCATGTACCGAATACAGTCTAGCACTGTGCTCATTTAGATTCTATATCTCATTTGATTCCATGAATTCCTCTTGCTGACATGCCCTGCAATGTATAGGATGCCTTATGTATGAAATGGAAAGAGTTTGAACCTCACTGGGACCCTCAAAGCAAGAATGCACCCCCTTACCACTACAATTTATGGGATTTGTTGAGAGCGTGCTGGAAATCGAATGACAGAGATATGCCTTTCTAGCTCACAATGACTGCATGCCAAACACCAGGTTATAAAGCATGAAGTGTAAACCTTCATCCCTTGTGGAAGAACTTGCTATTTGAGATGGTATTTTCTGCACAGAGGACCTTATATGCCACAAGCATTATATTGTTGTATCCATAGGTTTTGACCTTCAATCCACCTTTTATATATATATATATATATACATCACACACACACACATATATGTATACGTATACGTATACGTATGGATATATATGACATAATATATGGTATGATTGATACATATATCAATATTCTTGTGTCGCATATATGTCTCATGAGGATTTTGAATGCCGAAACGTTCTCTGCCATACGGGAGCGGGAGCTGGGGTATCCCGTTTATGCGGAAACTTTGCAATGCATACCTTTTTTGTACCCTAGTGATACGGCAGTCAACAATGGCAAACTAATCTGGTGAATATAATGTGAGGAATCAAATATATAAATTTCATGCCTTCTAAATTCTAGTGAATTTGGGCATTAGGGAACCGAGACAGCTATCTATCGTCATATGAAAGACAATGCTTCAGCAAATCTGCTAAGTTAGGGTTCAATGGTTCAAATTGGGAGCTGCCTTCTTAGGAACTTCTGCAGGACTTAGGGTCTCAATGGTTTCTGATGTAAAGGTTAATCCCTTAAAGACAGGGACAACTGGATGCATGCAAAATGCTTGTAGGTATACAAGATTCTTCGTCCAAATCCCGATAACAGAAATTTTTATACCTGGATGTCACCAAAATCTAAGGGACAATTTGTCTATTCCCACTGATCATATGCTACAATAATCTGTCAGAATCTGTTGGTATAGTAATCTAGGCCAAGCCATGTTGCAACCAATGTACCCACTAGAAAAGCGTTCCATGCTCCCAAGGTCTACTTTCCAGGTATAAAAAAGTTCTAGGTACATGATTGACTACAGAGCATGTACCACGAATGAAGACCCAAGTAGAGCCTTAGATTCACCTGAATGAATGATGTGATTTTAGTAACGTTCATTGACTGAAATACCAAGCAGTCTATAGATGAAGACCCATGTAAAGTGTGATAACATTCAGATCAAGTGATCAAAAAAAATGTGCTGGATTTAGAAATGCATTTACTTTTCTTAAACTGAAAACACATATTAAGGATCTAGGTGAGCGGCCAGGGGCTGTGGAAACGCCCGGGTAACGGCACAGCTCCATCTAAATGTGAGGAATAAGCTCTTCCTTACTGCCGCTCAAATCATTCCGCTCCTTGCCGCTCCCTGCCGCTAGAAGATTCTCCAAGGCACTTCAAATAAGGCATTTTCCAGGTAACATAGTATGTATGTATGTATACTTATCAGCTTTTAGAATTGTTTTCTCCATGAATCATCAAACATTGAATCCTTGAGGGTTTCGTTAGCTCCTTCAAGGCAGAAATGTATCGATAACTTTATACTGCTAAATGTGAGGAAAGCAAGTCCCAACCCTTGTTTGCACAGAGTTTTCTATCTCATATGGTTATTTATGAAGCTGATACGGCACCCCTAGGGCACCTGGTACCGGTCATGAAACGTACCCGGTACGGGTATGGCCCGGATACGTGCTTGGAAACGCCTAGGATACGGCCTGGAGCAGGAGTGGGTCCGGGTAGCGGCTTGGGTAGGCCTGCAGACATACCTGGCTGGATACTCCTGCGGCCATGCCTGGCCGTATCCTGGCCCAAAACTGTAGTTTTTTTTTTGTTCTTTTTTAATTCTGGTTTAAATTTAATATATCATTACAGGAAAAATTACAGTTTTCACAGAACCATTATTCTACAGGAGGCATAGTTTAAATTTAATATATCATTACAGCAGAAATTACAGTTTTCACAGCACCATTATTCTACAGAAGGTATAGTTTAAATTTAATATATCATTACAGCAGAAATTACAGTTTTCACAGCACCATTATTCTATAGAAGGTACCAAGTACAAGTCATCATAAACATGGATAAAGATAGCATGTATGAGATAAATCATAAATGTAATAAACACCTCAACTAGATATGGTAGGGACAATTGAAATTATGAATGTATGAGTAGTTTGTTGTGGTTATTTAGGTTGTTTTGTTTTTCATATGCATAACATGTGGTTAATTCTTATTTAGAAGGCTGAAATTTATATATTTTTTAATTTTTATATAGTTTTTGTACTGCCGTATCCGGGGTCAAAAAAAAATTTGCCATTTCCTTGTATCGGATACTCCGCTCCCGCTCCCGTATCCAAAACGTTTCGGCAACTTAGCATTTAGTGCCCCACATTGATATGGGAAAAAGGTGGAGTAACTTGAGAGATGCTTTGTAGAATAGAAAGATAGTGAATGCTAAGAATATAATAGGGCATGCTAAGAATAGAAAGATAATGCATGCAGGTGGTGTCTAGCAAAAACAATTTTGAATAATTAAAAAAAATATTCGAAATTTGAAATAGTTCCATATTACAAAGAAAACAATATTAGGCTTACTAATATTTAATAGGAATATGTACAGAAAATGATCAAATTAAAAGAAGAAAAAAACTATGTCCTTTTAACAATACCCTTAAGAGACTGCAAAGCAAGTCAGTTATACAAAGGTTACCTTGTGTTGGGCAGGTTTTGAAGGCACGTCAACATTGAGGAAGAATCCTTGAGGATAACTTCCTTTCATAATATGAGACAAGACAGCATCAATCAATGGCAGACAAGCTTCAACAGCTACTCTAAAGTCCATATCATTACTCTCGCCCCTGACCCTAATGTTATTGCATGTGTTTTCCAAAGTATACAACAGAAAAAATAGCATCAAATTAGTTCAATTAATGTAAAAAGCAAAAACAATTTGTTCGGAATCATAAAGACAGAAGCAAAGAACCAATCACTGAAGAAAGTATAGCAACATATTTACATCAACATTTGATCATGAATGATGGTCATAAATTATATCACTGGAAGTTGATTCTTCATTCTTGTGATCATTCATCCTAGCTGGTTTCCTTGATCCTTTAATTTTCATTACTGGAGTTAAAAAAATAGGCATGGGTTATGTTTGTACAGTGCACTCAATTACCAATGTAAGTGCCTCTAATTCAGCCAATAAGAAGGTACTGCTTTTGACAGCCTGCTTGTTGGCCCAGATGAAAATGCATAATAATCTTACATCCACAAATACGGCTAAAAAATTACATTCAGAAATTCAATCTAAATGTACATGGTGAATTCATGGCCTAAGTGGCATGATGAACTTATAGGATATACTCTAACCTCAATCTGTTTCACTGAATTTCATTTTTCTGTCCAAACTTCCTTGGAGGAATCAGAGCTTTTGTTTAAGTGGGAGCTGCGTGGGTAGAGAAGGGTTGCTCAAGCAAATAGACCTCGTTATTTAATCTTGGGAACTGAACTAATGACCGTGTAGAGGATCCATTTCCACTTTCCAGGTCTGTACCACTATCGTTTACAGTTTTCAGTTTAATGCACTGCTGTAATTTTGTCTGTGGATATGCCATGCGTTGAAATTATATCATGCCACAATTTATTCTGTGCCACATATATTAGGATGATTTCTGTGGAAAAATAACAGTTTTGCAACTTCGATTGCAACATGTTTTTTTAGCAGTTACATAGTAATTCAGTTTTCTGATATGCAATCAGTCGCGACTAAGAAGTTGAGCCTTAAAAATCAGAAATTAGTCTTCCTTTATAATAGACCCCTCTATGCATCAGCATTGCCTTTAGACTTTTAGAAAGCTCATTTCATGTAAGTCACATTTCTCAATTGCAAATATAAATGAATAATGAGTTGGTCAATCATGTGGGCTGATTTTTTTGCTGTGTGTTTGTTGCATTTTTTCTAAGGGAGCTAGTCTTTCATGTAGGTGATTTTGACAAAAAAAATCTATGTATTAAATTTCTTCTTGCTGCTTTCATCATCAACTGAAAGTGGGACAACCTGCAAAGAACCTCAAATCATCGTAAAAAAGTCCCAAAAGCACCACTTCGGAAATATATGGTTATAAAGGAGAAGACTCTAGGAGGCGTAGTATACAAATGGGACTGCACTAAATCTGGTAAAGAGTTTCAACTGTCAGACACAAGAATGCAAGCCCATCTAGCTGGGATAACAATATATTACGCAAACCAAACTCACAAAGAAACCAAGCAAGAACATGAGAAAACTTAAAGAAAAGGAAATACTTATTGGATATCTTAATGAGAGAGCAACCGGATCTTTATAGGAAAGTAACAACATAAACCCCAAAACTTGGGTGACATAAACCCTACACCTAAAAGAACTTAAGTGAACATCAAGTTAGGTTTACAAATTTTGGCAAAGCAAACTAAATTCATACAGTGGCTTTGTTACTAAGCCTATCATTAAGACTAGTATGACCATCAGAATTTTATGTTACAAACATCTTCCCTTCACAGCCATTCTAGAAAGTACAACAAGTTTATGTCTAGACCCTAAACGTTACAAATTTATTTGGGCCAATAGACTTGGTCAGAATTTTCTGCGGTTTGGTCTTGCGTTGGACCATATTGCAGCTCAACTTCTCCATCTTCTATGAGTTGTCAAATAAAGTGATAATGTACGTCAACATGTTTTGTGTTTGATCATGAATGATGGGATCTTTGCCAGCTTGATAACTCTCCAGTGTATTGCATAAAGTATTGTGGGCTCAGTCTCATGAACTTGTAGGTTTTCCAACATTCTTCTGAGCCAAACTGCATAAACATACCCAATTTTACTGAGTTGCTCTTTATTTTGCTTCTGTAGAGGAAAGTGAAAACCACATGTTTCTTGCCGATTCAAGAAATTGTTCTAAGTTCCATGACTAGATACATAACTTGCTGTAAATTTTCTATCATCCATAGATCCTGCCCAATCAGAGTCTGAATATCCACACAGACAAATCTCCCTACTTTTATCATATAAAATGCCAAAGTCTGAAGTTCCCTTTACATATCTTAGCACCCTCTTTGCTGCTGTTCTACTTTTGGAGCTGTTGTAAATCAGGAGATATAGCTGACTGCATAGCTCAAGTCAGGCCTAGTGACTGCAAGATAGATCAAGCTGCCCCATTAGTTTCCTGTAGACCAACTCATTGACTGCTTTTGAGTCAGACTTGGCTGACAGTTTCAGCCATTTCTCTGTAGGCGTAGATGAGATTTTGCAATCTGCCATCCTGAACGTATCTAACAATCATTTTGCATATTTTGTATATGAAACAGAAATTGTCAATTTTCCAAACTTCTATACCTAAGCAGTAATGTAGGGGCCTAGATCTGTCATGTCAAAAGAGGAACATAAATCTGTTTTTTACTTTTCAATGGCTCTGACCTCACTACCTGTGATGATGATGTCATCTACACATACCAATACAACCACCACTCTCACTTTTGATGTAGATATTGGGCTCAAAAAGACTTCTTTTGAATCCCTTTTGTCCCAAGTGTCTATCAATTTTGGTGTACCAAGCCCTTGTAGCATGTTTCAAGACATGGGGCTTTCTTACTAGATGTTCCTTCTGTGGAACCTAAAATCCCCAAAGTTGGTATATGTCAATGTTATCTAAGACTCCAGGACGGCGGGACGCAGGGACGGAGTTTTCGGGACGGCAAAAAATTTCCAAAATTTTGGGAAGGCAGGGGACGGCTATTAAAATAATATATAAATTATAAATATTAAAAATATACAGATAAATTTCAGAAATTTTATGAATAGCAGTTATATTTATATATCAGTCCACCATGTGCATATAGTCCACGTCCAGATGTCCATATTAAAAACTCAGCAGCATACATATAGCGATACTAATGTTATACGTCCATATAACTTTTAACATTAATATGTACACTGCTGGTTTTCATAGTATGTTGTGACAGTCCACCATGTGCATTTGTGCTCAAAAAAAAATTGTATTCATAGATTACTCTTGATTCTCAATGTCTTTGTAATACAATACAGTTGGGTTATGCTGAACAGGTAAACGTTTTTAAAGAGAAAACAACAAAGAATTTTTTTATTTTTTTTATATTAAAAAAAATGTCCCCGACAACCCCGAAAAAAGGAGGACATCCCTGAAACATTCCCTGATATTCAGGGACGCCCCCTTTTTCCCGCCCTTTCAGAAACGTGGGGAGGGGGGACGTTTCCCCTTGTCCTACCGTCCCCAGGACGTCCAGGACGTTTGGTTTTCAGGGGCAACGTGTCCCGCGTAACATTGGTATTTGCATACCTCTTTCTCAAGTTCTTTGTTGAGGAGAGGAGGGCAATTTCACGTCCATCTAATAAATTTTATAGTCAAACTATGTTGTCATGGCTAGAACCAAGTGGATTGTTTCCATTTTTCGCATTAGGAACAAAAATCTCCTCATAATCAATCCCTTCCTATTGCGGAAAGTCCTTTGTGACCACCCTTACTTTGTACTTGACTTTGTGTACACACATTTGGGGAAATGTGGGTTAAAAGTGGGCCTCCTAAAAAATACTAGAAATAAGGAAGTTGTCTCCCATTTATGAATTAAATTAATAAATTGCAAAATATATCACTTAACTTCACAAGTTAAATGGGGCCATGTATTTTTATAGAAACTCCTAGAGCTAATATTTATCATTACTTTACAGATATTATATGAGTTATTTCTCTAAAAATTCTAACTTCTACTTATTAATAAAACTCACTTAAAATTATACTTATTTATAGCTTTGAAGTGAATATTAGATTTTTATTAATTGTTTACTCTCTCAAAAATGAATTATTTTCATAGAATATTTTATAAAGTTTCTATACTTTTTAATTTCTTATTTTTATGTAAATATTTGAGTTTCCATTATATTTGTTTTTTTTTCATTTGAGTATAGTTTGACTAGTTGAATTTCATTATGCTCTCTCTAAAAAGTAAAATAAGTAGTCAACTAAACTATTTTGTAACTCGAAGCTAGGTCAGGTGACAAGTCAAATAAACTATAGTGGGTTACTTTCTATGATTTAATAAGTTTATTATAATATTGTAGTTTTAAATGACATTACAGTAGCAAAATAGGTCATCTTTTAAGTAATTTACTTTACATTTAGGAGAAATTTCACAATTTAAGGGATTTCTTCATGGACCTTTTTAACTTTTAATTTCCGGCCAATGGGTTTCTTTCTAACAGGTAGCTCTTCTAGAGCCCATGTTTAATTCTTCATCAAAGGTTCATGTTTGTCTTACATAGATTTCTCCCATTCCAATATTCCTTTAGCTTTTTTCATATTCTTGAGGCTCAAATGAGTGTTAAAGGTTGGACATCAAAGCATAACTCACCATATCAAATATCTTACAGCTTTTTGTCCTTCCTTTCAACCTCATATCAAGTATCACATCTAACCGAATATCACCAATAGTGTTGAACCATCATTTTAGTCTTTTTATAGCCTCCTCCAAATCCGCACTGTTTTCTTGCTAATTTGGGTTATTTTCAGTAGCTTCTTGGCTGGGGATTTCATGAGAATCAACCTCAGAATTATCCCCCCCCCCCTTCAAGCTGATGTTTCACATGCAGCATAGATTCATACCTGATTTTCCAGCCAATATATTGTCATTTCAGTAACTTTCAAATCTGATTTTTGTTTGTTGTTGCTTGGAACAGCCCCTGTACTTTCATTAATTACCACATCACAACTAAAGCATGCTTTGTTAGTTTCAACATCAACCACCCAGTATGCTTTATGATTGTCGTTGTAGCGTGTGAGCACCATTTTCATGCATTTTGCATCAAGTTTGGTTTGTTTTTCTCCAGAAACCCATGCTTACAACTAAACCAAAAAAATTGAGATGATTTACTTTGGGTTTTTGTCCAGACTGCTTCTTCTGGAGTTTTCTTGTGTGCCACTTTTGTTGGAGATTGATTGTGCAGATACAATGGTGTGTGTACTTCTCTTGCCCAATATTTATTATAAACATATTTTTTCTCTAAGACTAATATACACCTAGCCATCTCCACAATGATACGATTCTGCCTCTCTACCACTCCATTTTGCAATGGAGTGTAAAGTGTGGTGTATTGCTGTTGGATGCCTTCTTGAGTACAAAAATCAAGAAAACCCTTAGAACAAAATTCACCACCATTGTCAAAGAATTTTGATGCTCTTCCTAGATTGTTTTCTACCATTGCCTCATACTTTTTTTTTTGATGAATAAGATCTTATATTATATTAAGTAAAATGATACAAGATAATTCAACAAAAAAGCGGGCGGTATGAGAGCATGCCCCAAAACCACGAACAAACTAGGCCAAGCCTAGGAAAAGTTTACTATAACAAAGCCACTGCGAAAATGAAATTATGCCGATGTTGCAAAAAGTTGACCAGCTATGAGCGGATCATGGTCATCAAGCCAGCTAGATCCAGGAAGGTCCTTACCACTGTCTGGCACCTCCTAGCCAAAGCCAACACGGCCCTTTTCTCTGTTGTCTTCTGCAATGTCGCAAGTGGGCGAGATGGCTAAAGCCATATGGGGAAACTTACCAGGCGGAGGCGGAAGGTACCACCTGTCATGAGTGCGCGGCTCGGGGGGAGCCAACGAGCCCCAACCGAGCTGGCGAGCTAGCGGAGGGGATCCCCAACCCTGGTGACAAGTTGGGGGCAAAGGAGAGAAGCTCCGCCGCAGCAGCTAACTGCGCAGGGATCGACGAGCACGACTAAAGGAGCAGCGCTGAGAGCGGCTCTGACGACCACCTCGGGGACAACCGCCGTGGGGCAGAGAGAGCCGAGAAGGAGAGGGTGGCACCCTAGCCACATTGCAAGGGGCATCACCCCAGTGACGAAGGAGGGTCTAGAGGTGCTCCACCTCGAGGGCCACCTTATTCGCTTGCACTTGTATCTGCAGCAGCACATTGGAGATAACCATCGACTTATTTTAAATAGAAAAATGTTGATCAACTTCAACATGAGCAAATAAACAAGAGTTCCTTTCTTTCCAAAGCCAAAAAAGAATTTCCCCTCTGAAAGCATGCCATACTCGGCCAAACATGTGAGGTAAATATAGGATATTAATTTTAATTTTATATTATATATAAAATATATCGACTTATTATATTGCCTCGTACTTTTTGAATTCATCAAACACATCTGATTTTAATTTTAGTGAATACTCCCAGATTTTCTTTGAGAATTCATCTACAAATATCAAAAAATACATGGCATCAGAGATTGATGTCATCTTCATAGGTCCACAAATGTCAGCAGAGATCAACTTGAGGACCTCATTAGCTCAGCAAGCTTGTCCATCAAACGGGACCATGTGCTCCTTCCTTGCACAGCATGCACAACAAACTCCTTTGCTGATGCTGAATATCTGGAAGGCCATCCATCAAACTTTCTTCAGCTAAATAAGAAAGATATCTCAAATTCAAATGCCCATACATTTGATGCCAAAGTGAACTACACTCTTGACCACTCTTGGCCCTCAAAGCATGCTCTTTAACCTCCCTTGCATCAACCAACCTGAAAATCCCATGGTATTCAATGCTAAGAGCAACTATCTTCTTATTGGCCTTATCAACAATATAGCATTTGTGATTACAGAAAATCACATGTAACTCGGGGATGTGCTTCATAATCTCACTTACAGAAAGTAGATTCTTTTTATTCATGGAACATAGTGACAATAAGAAAGACCAACTTTTTACCTAACATGGTCATTTACACATTTACTTTTCCTTCTACTCTAGATTCTTCCCCACCACCAAAAACTACAGTGTCAATAGAAGATACATTAACGGTATAATCAATACACCAATTTTTCTTATTGGTAAAATGACAAGATGCACCAGAATCTATGTACCAAGTAGATGTCTTCACATTGTCTGCTTTATCCCTAGCCATAAACACAAAGAGATCCTCCTCTTCCTTATGTTCGGCAACATTAGTCTGCTTCTTAGGCCCTTAGTTATTTTTATCATCCCGTAACTGTTTCGTGCAAAACTTCTTATGGCCTAACTTTCCATAATAATAGCATTCAAAAGTCTTTTGATTACCTGAGTCATCTGTCTTGTTGCTGCCCTCTCTGTTTGCTCCTCCATTCTTCGTAGCAGATTGGCCCTTGCCCACGAAGTTTGTTGCCAAAGCCATCTCTAAGCCATCATTCCTGTTCCGACTCCCAAATTGATTTTTCCACTTGTCTTGCTGCAAGAGTTTACTTCTCAACTCTTCAAACTTGAAGCAATAATATTTAGGGTTTCAATAAACAGCTCAAATGAAGGTGGTAAGATCTTGTGTCATTAGCACCATGTCTTATTTTTTCATTTTCTTCTCAATAGAATTTAACTGTTGTTTAATATCCTTGATCTTTACCAAATAGTCTTTTAAAGATTCATTTTCATCCATTTTGATTGCTCCAAATAGTTGAAGCATCATCACCACTCTACAATTCTAGGAGCATTTCATGAGTTAGGCAGTTTTTTCATCATCACTGCTTTTTATTCCACTAATCAAACTTGTTTTGTTTATTTCCTACTGTTGTTCTTATTTCTTTACCCAACACAATCTGATCCAAAAACCTGTACTCAGATAGCTATCATTCGTTGTTTCCATGTACTATAATTCTTCCTGAAAAACTTTTGGTTACCTTCGAACGTATTAGATAAACTAGCCATTTTTACCAACAAAAAAACAGCCTATCCGCTGCTGAAATAGAGACTTACACTTATAAATCTATGTTACGGGGAAAAAGAGAAAAATACTTTCTGAAAACTGATGAATCTTCTGAAATTACTGAAAATCACTTTGAAAATGCAGAAAATTCCTGAAAACCTATAACTGAAATCTCCAGAGAATCTAAAAATTGCTGTTCTTGTACAGATTATCAGAAGCCCTAATTGTTTTTGTTCTGCACATTGTGTTGATCCTATCTGACGAACTTTCTATGATTGAGAATTCCCTCGGTTTGTCAATGATATAAGCAGTCCCTAGGCCTTAACCCTCTACTTCCGGATTTCTCCTCATTGTAGCTCTGATACTATATTATAAAATTGAACACACAAAGAAACCAAAGAATAATACAAAACAACTTAAATAAGAGAAATAATTCTTGGATATCTTAATAGAGAGCAACCATTTCTTTATAGGAAAGTGACAACATAAACCTTAATATTTGGTTGACACAAACCCTAAACCTATAATGACTTGAGTGAACATTATGTTATGTTTACATTATTTGATAAAGCAAACTAAAGTCATAACGCAACGTTATTACTACACCTATCACCAAGGCTAGTATGACCGTCATAACTTTATGTTACAAACTCTAACAAAAAAACAAGAGTGAGAATATGCCCATGCCTAAATGTTGACAGGAAATTGGGAAGGGACTTGAGTTAATTGCAACCACAAAAAACAAGATTAGGTTGAAGTAGCGTAATGAAAAAGTAGTTGTATCTACTGGATGAAACGTGTATCTTTTCCTTCTAGACTTTCCTTGCCTAGAGTCCATAAAGGGTCAGAACTGGACCTGTTGAGAAGTAATTCAAAATTCATAATGCAAAGGAAGCTGATGAACTTATATCTCATTGGATTTTTGCAAATGGGAATCCTTTTTCTTTATTTCGACCCTCAGGCTCCATGTTGGCACTACATGAGTAGCCATGTGAATGAAGCACTAAAGGGGTATAAAAGCCCTGATTATAAGAAGGCCCACACCAATCTCATGGCCAAAGAAAAAGGCAAATGTGGACTGTGATTTAGAAGTGATTTAGGATTGATGGCAAAAGACAGTTGTGTCCATCATGTCTGATGGATGGAAGGATTTGGAGACACCTGTTGTAATACAAGCCTTGTTATTGCAATACTTTATAATAACGTTGTACGTATGGTCCCTCAGTTTAGATAAGGCTCTTCTTGGTGCATTTTCTCCTATTTTCGGCTCACTATTCCCTTATGTTTGCCCACATACTCCTCTCCTTCCTTTTTATCTCTCCTCAATGTTTTGTTAGGGGATCCCTGACTATTTCCTTTTTCTTCCTATCTTTCCTCTTATTTTTGGTTTGGGCACTAGCAACATCCGCTAGTGACCCTAGGCCCATCACTATATTCACTTGCATACTTTTATGTTTTGCTTTTTGGATGGGCGCCTTAATGTAGGTCTTTTGCACTATTTGTTGCATGCCAATAGGTTCAAATTTTGAATTTGGAAAAAGCTATATATACAAATCACGTAGAAACATTTTGTAAAGTCCCCTTGTCCAAGCTAGTTCGATTTGAAGACTTTGAGCCCACTCCACTTACCATGGGCAAGAAGGAAATGAGCAAGGGGAGTAATTGTCATATTTTTCAGTTATTTTCGTGAGCATTGCATTCTTTTTTAGTTGTTTTCCTAAGTATAGTCATGTCGACTGGGGGAGATGAAAAGCCAATGGAAGAATAGAAGATAAAAGGAACTATTAATTCCCCCAATGAGGTTGGTCTTCTAAAGAAGACTTTAATTGGTTTTGGTGACACATAAAGGTATAAGAATGGGTCACTTGGCTCATTTGTGCATCATCATCTTGTTTACTAATAACTTTGCATGGTTTTTGGGCTGATTGCTCAACTACTTCCACTTGAGGATGAAAACCCTCTTGTGTGGCCAACAAGGGTTTCTAAGGAGCTTCAAGAAAATTGATTTTGTAGATTTTCAGCTAGGGTTTGGTCTAAAAAGTGTTGTTAGGGTTCTGCATAGATTCTTAGGCTCTCTCCTAGGCTGGTGGCTTGCTCTAAGGTGGCCTTTGGGGATTTCTAGGGCACAAAAAACATCCAACTCAGCCATCATTGTGTTTCTCATATTTTAGCAGTTGGAATCTACATTTGGACTTCATTTTGGGCTTGGAATCTTTCATTTCCAGCCACTTTTGTAAGGGTGGTCACTGTTGTTATTTTATTTAATTAAATAAATTCTAGTTGGGGTTTGAAGGCTTATTTCTTTGTTAATATTTGTTCTAAAACACTTCTAAGTTTCCTTACATGCTTTGGATGGTGTGAATGATGCATTTTTGGAGAAATATTGCATTTTCCTTGCTGCTGTTATAAAAAAATAAAACTGTTGTACCTTGTTGCCATAAATCTGGGCTAGTTGTCATAATTTTCAATTTACTATCTATTGGGGTTTGAGCAATTTTCCTTTGTTTTCAGTTAGGGCCTAGAAAGGGACATTACAGTGGCATCAGAACATCAGTCTTCCCAACACAAAGGGTATTCATGCAGAAGAAGAAGATAAAATGGCATACAATTTTTTTGATGATGTTAGGTTTGAAAGGTTTGCCCAAGGGCAAGAGAGGTAGGTTTCTAATGATTGTACGTGGCAAAGTAACATTAATATATACCAACCAATGGAATATACCAATGAACATCAATATATACCAATCAATTTTTACCTAGAGGTAAGTTTCCAATGGAAGGAATCATTTTGAAGGTTAATACACGACATGCAGTAAGGCACAATATTGTGGCCAGCTATGAGGAGTATAGGGCTCTTCTAGCTGAGATTCGTGATGCCCTATCACTTGCAGAGTTCATAGGTGTAATGTCCCCTTTTTCAAATTAATAGACATTAATAATATTTCTAAGTTGGGCCCAATCAATTCATTATCTAGGGGCAACTTATTGATATTATTATAAGAATAAAATGTATTTTTAAATACTGGCAGGTAAAACCCCTTTTAACCTATTTTTCATTGTATTCAATCGGCTAAAGGGAGAATAAAGGAGGAATTAATAATCTAATTTTAGTACTAAAGTAATTCTTTTTGCCATTACTTTAATTAATTATTGAAGGTTGGTGGAAAAGTAAAGTAATAGTAAAATAAGAAAATAAAGTTACTTTATTAATCCCACATGGAATGCTCCACTTGAAAAATAGAGACAAAAAAGTATAAAAGGAGGTGAAGAGGGGTTCATTTAACGTCTTTTGGCTATTTTGATATCTACTTTTGGTGTGAGTTGATTACTCTTGTATTGTTACATTGAAGGACGAAAAACCCTTTCATGTATTTGCATTTGAGGACGAAAACCCTCTCTTGCCAAGGTTGATGAACGAAAACTTTTCATCCTTTATGTGAAGATCCTCCATTTCAGGAGTTTCTAGAGAGCTTCCAAGGAGAAATTCAGCATTCCATCACTGTTTAAAGACCCCATATTGCAGATTTGTGGCATCTCCAACAATGGCTTGAAGATAAAGGTGTTGTGGTTGATTTCTACCATCATTTCCAGCTTGTTTCCTGTGTAGCAACCCCCTTGTGAGTGAAATCTAATCATCCTAGGGCACGATTGTTCCAGATCTTATCACTATCAGCTTTGCCATACTTTTGGAAACCATTTTCAGCTTGGTTTCAGTTGATCTGGGCTTGGAAAACCTTCTTTATGGTCATTTTTGTAAGTTGTACTTCTGCAGATTTTTAATCAATTTCCAACTCTTATCTTGGGTCCAAAAATATATATTTTGGTATTCATACATGCATAATTAATTCTGGTTGTTTTTGGCAAAGATTGGATTAAGTTTGGATCATATTTGAAGGTTATTAATCTCTAAATCAGGTCGTCATTTCTAGGGAAAATTCAGATCTGCATAAAATTACATTTTTATCATAAGTTTTCTTCAACTAGTTGGTTGTAATAAATCAGAAATTTCAGGTGTTCTCTTTGGGGTTTGAAAATATCCCATTGGGGAAATTACAGTGGTATCAGAGTGGTGATCCTTGCCAGCCTATGATAAGAATCAAATCTTGATGCACAAGGAAAAATCGACTCATGTTTATCAAAGAAGAAATCGGACCCTAAGGAAAGGAACTATGAATGATCAAGATCAGAGAGGTCCTCCTGATGAGCTGAGTTTTATGCAAGATGTAATTAAATATCCCCTTTTTCAAGGACATCACTCTTAGAGCCTCATACTTGTACAAAAAGTATTTTTAAATACTTTTGTATGTTTGGAGGTCGGTCATGGAATTTTTTGAGCATTGTTCTAATTTCTCATTAGGGAGAGGTCAGTCATGTATGTGGAACATTCTATTCTTTCATTATGGGTTGGTCCTCTCGGAAGCTTCTAATTTAGCAATGGGAGGCTATAAAGAGGAGTTCGCTACACTTGGAAGAGCAGATTTGATGTTTGTTATTCTTCTTGGATTGTGCATGGTGTGCATCTTCCTTCTCCACCTTGGACGAAACCCCAAAGGTGTGGTAATCTCTCTTGGGGACGAAAACAATGACGGGATCCATTAGCGACTTCATCTAGGAGTCTCATGTGAGCTGATTTGGCACTACTAGTGCATTCACTGTTCTTCCTAGCCCTAGGCTAGTTGCTTATGGGACTGATTTGGTATCATAGAGAGCTGATAATTGTGATTTGAGTTCATATTCAAATTTATCATTATATTTGGAGATAGAGACTATGATTTGGTAATTTTTGGAGTAGGGTTTCATATTTATCTACTCACTTGCAGATTTCAGTTGCATATTTGGGCATGATTTCGTGGTTAGAAAATTATGAGATTAATTTTGTTGGATAGTTTGTCTTCTCATGAACATTTTGAGCTATCATGTGTACTAATTCCTATTTTCCATGGAGTTATGAATTTTAGAAGTTTCAGCTGTCTTATTCCAAAGTAATTCATTTCCAGCTATTCTAGTGGTTGTAAATTCAGTTTTATTGCATAAATAATATCTACAAGTGTTGTCGTGCATGTGGTATTTATTTTATGAAGATTGGAGATGTTTTGACTACGGTTTGAGACTCCTTAAGTTTCATATCAGTTTGCTGCCCTAGACAAGGGCATTTCTTTGATTGAAGTTCAATTCTGGTTGATCTATTTCCATGTTCAGTGTGATGTGTTGTTTTGTTGTTGATTTGGATCAGATTTGAGGAAAAACCCCATTCGTCCCTATTCAACCCTAGAAGGGACATTACAGTGGTATCAGAATGTGAAATCCTCCCAGCCTGTGAAGGAGAGAGGAAAAAAATTAGATCTGTATGCAAAGATGAAGTGGACACAATCCCTTTCTTTGATGGAACGGAGGAGATCTCTGCTAGATGTTGGTTGGAAAAATTTAAAACATTTTTGTGTTGTAATCCTTTGTGTCAATAAGATGCCCTCGATCTCATTTCTATATACATGGATGGAATAGCACATCAATGGTGGCATCAATTGTTGAAAACCAAGGGATTGAATCCGTTGATTCACTTGCAGATTTCTCACAAAAATTTCTGGAGAGATTTGATGTGCAGGTTGAGCAAGAAATTGAAACCATGAAGTCTACACCTACAAAGGAGGACAAAACAGATTTGTAGCCAAAGGAAGAAGAAGAAACTTATAGAGAGAAAGGTATGGTTTCCATTGAACAAATAATTGCATTAGTAAGGAAAAGAAATTCATATATGCAAGTAAGAAGGATGTAATGGAAACTCTAAAAAAATGTGAGGAATGGAATAGTAGGTCTAGAGCTGCTAGATTGATAACCGCTCAAGCAAAACAACACTTACAAGAGTTTAAGGCAAAGAACTCTTCATTCTTGGCAAGGAAAAAGGAAATCATGGAATGTGAATCTCAAGGTAGAAGTCATTGGTATATATTGATGTTCCTTTGGTTTCTAATGATTGTGCGTGGCAAAGTGTTCTAGAAAATTCAAATTTGCATAAGGATGAGGTTGGTAACTCAAGCTCAAGCCATGTGGATGATACATACATATGTGCATAAGGTGTGGATGATTGCATGGCAACCAAGAGTGCGATTAGAGTTGTCAAAGAAGGGCAGATTTCACAAGAGGTGATTGTAGAATTGAAGGGTATAACATTGCAGCAGCTGATTGGTGAAGAATTTCAACCCTTTGTGAACCATGGTGACATCATAAGGTATGATACAAGAAATTTGACATCATATATGCAGCATATTCAGATTTTTGTTGAAAAAAGTGATGATCTGGATGATGAAATCTGCAATTTGCATTATGTAATGTCTTGGGTACAACCATGTGTATATGAACAACTTGTTAATAAAATATGGTGGCAAGTTTTAGCTCATCTAACAGGCACGGGTGCAAGAATCTTGGAACACTTCAGCATGTTTTGTCTTTTGTGCATGGCACTTGGACAAAACAAATTTGGAATTGCTTGAGGGCAAGCAATTTTGGGAAGGAAGGACTGTAATATCCCCTTCCCAATTGAAGACCCTTAGCCTATTTTGTCTACCCGATGGCTAAGGGAAGCATATAAGGGTGACTAAAGTTTAATTATTTTATTATAAAGTGCAAAAAATAAATATAACATTATAAAAGCACTTATAATAAAGTAATGGACTTAATAAAATAGAAAAAGGAACTAAATGATAAAAGGAATTAGCTAAAAAAGTTTATTTCTAGAAAAGTGCGAGTTGCACTAAAAAGGCAAAAGAAAATAGAAAAAGGCAAAAGTTCAGGGGTCAAAAGTTATCCTCCCAAGGAAAATGCAACTTGGCTTAGAAAGGATGAAGGGTGGAAAATGCATAGAAAAATTCATTGTATGTTAATTGGATATTTTTAAAAGTTGTTTTGGGTCTCTTCTCTCCTTATAAGGAGAATTCGACTCGACTTGCTCAGGAGGCATATTATGATCATGTTATAATTTCTGATTTTATGACTGAAGCTTAGAGCTTTTGCATAATTTATTCCAAGAACGAAAACCCTTAAGAATTACCTCTAGAGGACGAAAACCCTCTTAGAGAATGTGAGGGATCTCTACACAGGGGATTCTATGGTGCTTGCAAAGATTTATATTAATTTTCAAAGTTATTTCCAACAGTTGTATAAAGAAGCTTTTTGTAGATTTGATACGAGGGTTTGAAGAGGAAAGTGGTGGCTGAGTTTTTGCTGTAATTTCCGGCCCAAAACCCTAAGGGCGAATTGGTATTTTGGCTATTTCGGGCACTTGTGGTGGTCATTTGTATGAATGGGTAACATCATTGCATTCTCCCTATTTTTTTGAATCCGTGCATAGTTTATTTGTGTGGATCGGAGAATTTTTTATGGAGTTATGAATTTTTGAAGTTGTCATAATTTTCTGCAGACTATGGTTTCAAAATAAATTCATTTCAGCCTTATTTGCATCTGGAATCTGCATGTTTCTTCATATTTTGGTCTTATAAATAAGTAAGATCAGATTTGGATGAAAACATTCTATTATAAATGTTGATTTGATTGGGTTTCCCACTTTATCCTAGTCATACTTTTCAGATTAAATTCAGATCTGCATGTTAATAAATTGTTGCATCTTCTATAAATTCTATTTGGGGGTTTGGGATTGGCCTTAAATCTATTTGGGGTCAAATATGTCCATTTGGGGACATTACAGTGGTATCAGAGCACGGATCTTCAAAAGGCCTAGGGTTTCATGTTTGAAGGATTGATGCCACAGAAGGGTAAGATCTCTATTTTTTATGGCATTAACAAACTTTCAGTGAAATCATGATTGTCAGAATTGGAGACATACTTGCAGTCAAACCCTATGTGTGTGGAGGATGCCCTGGAATTCATCCCCTATCGTTTGGAAGGGATAGCAAAGGATAGGTGGTACCATGTGATAGAGACCCAAGGAAAAGATGTGGTTTGCTTCTTGGTTAATTTTTGTGAAAAGATCATAGGAAGGTTCGATATGCAAGCTTTCAAGGATGAGTCCCAAGATAATAGTTCATTGGTATTTAATGATATTACTTTGGTTTCTAATGATTGTATGGGGCAAGGTGCTGAAGAAAATTCAGATTTGCATAAGGATGAATAGAATGACGTTGGGGACTCAAGCACAAGCCATGAGGATGGTACACACGTGTACAAAGTATGAATGATTGCATGGCAAAGGTAGCTCCAATAATTGAAGATAAGTAGCTTCATTGGGTGGGTAGCCCACAGATTGGTATGTACACTTCCAAATTATTGTCTCCATCTTTGCATTTATTGGAACATGTCTTGAGTAATGATACGGGGATACTAAAAGAAATGATAAGCTTGCAAGATCCTAATATGAAGGAATGGGATCCGGGTGATCCTAAAGGAGAATTGGTGAAGAACTTTCCCCCTCCCAAAGGATATGGTATGTTTGAAAAGATAATCAATTCCTTCTTTCATTTGATTAATATGTCAGCTATTATACATGTGCCTAGAAAGGAATTTTGGGATAATGATGGTGAATGTATTAGAAATCACTCACCCAAATTAATATGGTCAAGGAGAGAGGAAGAATTTCTCCATGAAGATCCGAGGATCACAAAAGATGGAGTTGCTCGTCTGTACCTAACAGCAATGAAAGGAAGGTCATTTGAGGGAAATTTCAGCCTAATGAAAGCTCAAGGACATGGGAGAATTGTCAAGCAAGCATCAGACAAAGATATAGTGAATGTAAGCACTCGGAATGCAAAATAGCATGAAATTATTTCAGTTTTTGTCCATGCATCATTTCAGATTTTCTACCATGAGTGGTTGGTTAGGAATATTCATGTTTCATATATGATCTGTCCTCTTTTGTCACCAATGATAGAACACCTTTGTGCACATCATACTTCATGGGGTAAGGAGGTAAGAGGTGTTATTTTTTGCAAAGAACATGTCGGCACTTGGGCTCAATTTCTATGGTGTTCTCACAAGTGGCATATAGATGCTATGATGAGTCCTTCAAAGGGAGGAATATCCAAGTTTAAAGTCAGTATGGAAGAGTTGGGAAGATTGGGTAGCCATATGCATCAAATTGACAAATGAGAATGGGAAGGAAGGTTGGGGTCAAGCAAGGATGATTTCAAAGGCTTCACAGTCACCCATAGCATCTTCATGTTGTCAAATTTTGTGGAAATGTGCAAGGTATGTAATGATCTTTTTGAAAACTAATCCAGCTGAAGTTACATTGGTATGGAATGGTGACTACATACACTTTCTTATGATCCTATCATGTGTTTTCTTCCACCATCCGCAAGATAAATCAAATTTGCTAGGAGTCCATGAAGGTAAGGTACATTTAATATATTTTTGGAGGGCTGATTCTAACTCGGAAATTATGAGTTGTAAAAAGAGTAAGAGCAGCTCCCTTTCTTCAATGTATGGCACACCAACTTCTCATTCATTCAGGGCGAAAGGTTTTCTTTATAACCAAGTGGTCACTAGGCTTGTTGATAGTGACACTACCATACCTTGCATAAAGAAAATGGGGCATATCTATCACTTCTCCTAGGAAAACATGAGGTATGTGATGAATTCCTTGTGATTATGTTAGTTGATAATGATGTAGTTCTTGGAAGTTCAATGGCTGCAATCTTTGAGAGAATTCACCTTTAATTGTCATGATAAAGAAGTGGAACTCTATGACATAGACAAAGAAATCAGAATTCAAGGTATTAGGGATGGAGGAAGTACATTAAGGAATGCTTGGTATTCACATTGTGGTTTGATTTCCATTATGACAGCTGGTTGGAAAAATATTGTTATAGATGAGGATGTAAAAAAATCAGTTTGTTAGTAACATCACAAAAGAAGTTTGCATAAAGGAACAACCTATGATGGATGTTTTCGGACAGTGGGTAAGGCGCTTACGATCTGGAAATCCTCCACATCAAAGGTTACTTGCACTTGCCACAAAGTGGATTTTGATTACATGGAAGTGGTATTCTTCTTTTAGCCTCATGCGCAAGATAAGGGTTACTCCCATAAGATGTTTTGTGGCCATTTCACTTCTAAAATTGTAATTCTACAACCAAGATGAGGTCTTTTTTCTAATTTTGTTTGTTGATTTGTGGATATATTCTTGGGGAAACAATAGAGGGGTAGATTTGAAAATATCCTTTTTATATAAAATGATGGGTAAGAGGGTTCACTCATAGTTGGTGTCATTTATGGCAAGATTCAGGGCATGGTATGGCTAGTTATATTTACATACCAACTCTCGTAAGTTATGGTTTGAGTCAAATTTTTAAAATATTGGTTTGGGGAAGCTTGGTAGCATCTTTTAGAGACCAAGATAATCACCCTGATAGCTGGTTATGTATTTGTTTTATAGGCTGCCCGCATTAATTCAAGCTCTCTACCTATTCCTTTGATAATGAATGTGTGCCCAGTTATGAGGACGAAGGGTTTGCAGTCTATTATCATTGATGATGTGTTTCTAAATCTTATAAGAGATATTCTGAGTCCCTATCATTATGATTTTAGGGAATAAAATTCATGATTACAGTTCTATTTGGGACAACAAGAGGGAAATTGGGAACACCCAATGTGCAGATGGAAATTATGAGGCCTTGGCAAGCAAAGATGAAGAGCTGGTCATCATAGCCACAAAGCAAGAAGAGACGGAGAAGGGAAAACTTTTTCTTTAATGATTTGCTTCATGTGTAGGTACGTCAAAGAAGGAGCAGCTAAGATTTATTTGGGATCCGCGGTACTTGCAATTGCTTGAGGACAAGCAATTTTTGGGAAGGGGAGGACTGTAATGTCTCCTATTTCAAAGACATCACTCTTAGATCCTCATACTTGTACATAAAGTATTTTTAAATATTTTTGTATGCTTGGAGGTCGGTCATGGAATTATTTGAGCATTAATGTTCTAATTGCTCATTGGGGAGAGATCAGTCTTGCATGTGGAACATTCTATTCTTCTATTATGGGTCGGTCCTCTTGGAAGCTTCTAATTTAGCATTGGGAGGCTATAAAGAGGAGTAAGGGAACTCAGCTTGGCAGGCATGATTCCATAATCCTATTAAGCATTGTGGGAGCTTTCGGCTTGAGTAAAATGATGATCTCTATTATCCAATCTCTTCCTCAACTGCGTATTATTTAAGGAGGGGATTATAATACTATCTTGAATATTCAAGAGAAATAGGGTGGTAAACCCCATATAGACGCCAGTTCGAGTGTCATGGCTCAATTCATTCAGAATCATCATTTGGTGGATGTGCCTATTGTCAGTGGCATGATGACATGGTCTAATAGGTGGCAGGGTCAGAATAGTATAATGGAAAGACTCAATCGTTGTTTGATATCAGAAGATTGGTGGCTAAGGGGTTGTGCTCCTAAGTGTAATGTCCCCAATTCCAAGCAGTTGGCCTAACGGCCCTATGTTGGTCTTAGCCCTGGTCATTCCCAAGGGACTAACGACTTTGGAGGTTATTGGGGATGGTTGTCTGATTTCCTACTATGTTTTTGTTATATTTTAGGCGTTGGGAGGGTCTAATGGGCCCTTTGTGTACTATTTTTGTTGTTGGGATCACTTAAGTGGACACTTTTGGCATTTAATGTTATGTTTCTTCGTTGGGGCCACTTAAAGTACCTTTTTGGCGACTTGAGGGGATGTGTATTGCATTAAATGTTATATTTCTTTGTTGGGGTCACTTTTTGGGCCAAGGTGCCTAGGATTGGAAAAAGCAACTTTAAGTTATTTTTAATTGGGCCCTCTTTATGAGAAAGTGCGCCTTGGGGGTTTTAGGGTTTCTTTGACATGGAAAAGGTTATAAAAGGAGAGGAGGGGTGAAAGGAGAGATCATTCATGCATACACTTATATCTCTTTATGTGCAACTGCTGTTTGCAACTTTTTAGCTTGTGGAGTAAGATCCCACGGGAACCCTAGCTTCGGTGGTGAGAGATCCATCCCTAGCTAGCAGGGCATTCTTCGGTAGTGAGAGATCTACCCTAGCTTGTCATTTGGAGCTGATTTCAGGGCTGTTTTTACAGAGGTATTTTCAGGAATTTCAAAATTAGGGTTTGAGGGTTTTTGAGAGTTTTTGTGGAGATTTTCAGCTGGTTTTCGGATCAGACCTACGGCAGCCATAGAGGAAGGGTTTGGCATCATCTACAAAGGATTTCACAAGGGTCTTGGCCATCTACCAAGGGGGCGACTTGTTTGGGAGATTGCAGCCCTAATTTCTAGGGTTTTCAGCTGGCCGTTTTCAGATCTGAAGGTTGGAAAGTCATCTTCCATATTTATATATGTTATTTCCCAAGTTTCATCATTTTTACACTTGTATTCGGAAAGATATTAATTTTTGAAGTTTTCCAGCGATTTTAGGCACGCTGTAAATTTCTGGCAGCATTATATTGACTGAAAAATTCCAAAAATATTTCCCTTGTGTTCGTTATATTATTATCTAGTTCCATTTAAAATTTCAAGTGATTTGAACGGTTATTTTGGGAGTTATCCATATTTTTCTGTTCGCTTCCCTAGCTGTAATTTTCTGCATAAAATCTGCAAAAATCAGATTCAGTATTTGCTGCAAATTTCTGTGTTTTGTCTATTTTGTTGTAAGATCCCAACAAGGGATATTTCACTAAGACACTGATTCTCAATAATAGTCGATCGGATCATTGGCCGGTATGCTTAGAACTGGGAAGAACTTCTCCATACAAAGCCCTTTTTAGATTTCAGCTCATGAGGCTTCGTCACAAAGATATTGCTAAGCATGTTCAGCAATGGTGGGAGGAGGGGAAACCCAGGTTTGGAACTCAAATGTTTATGTTTGTCAAGAGGCTGACCTACTTAAAATTCAAGCTAAAAGCTTGGAATTGGAATGAGTTTGGAGATATTAAGGAAAAAAACAAAGATTCTAGAACAATTGTCAGATGTTAATGACCTTCACCGACATTCAAGTTTGTCTTTGGACCTTTTCAAGAAATAATGTCTCCTGAAAGTAGAATTACAGCAATGGGAGATTAGAGAAGAAATTATGTGGAAGCAAAAATCAAGGATACAATGGTTAAAGGAGGGAGATAAAAATTCAGCCTTCTTCCATAAATCTTTATTAGCTACGAGGGCCCATACTTATATCCACTCCTTATCCAACGGAAAAGGAACAAAAGCACATTCGATTCAAGGAATGCAGTAAGTAGCTCAATAGTATTTTCGGCAGTTGTTCGCCTCTCAACCTTTAGATCTGAATTCACAACAGCAACTTCTGGGCCTACTATCGAGGAGTACCTCCCCACAAGATAATGAAAAGTTGATTCTATTAGTTACAGAAGCAGAACTCCAAGGTGTAGCCTTCAATATGAAAAGAGGCAAAACACCAAGTCCAGATGGCTTCCCTATTGAATTTTTCCAGGCCTTTTGGGATATTATGAAAGGGGATTTGTTACAAGTGGTGGAGGAAGCAAGGATGGCTAAAACCATGCTTAAAGAGATAAATAAGATGTTCATTACTCTTATCCCTAAAACTAAGGAAGTGGAAGATATCTCTACTTTCCGGCCTATATCCTTATGTAATGTCTTGTATAAAATCATCACCAAAGTTATAGTGGATAGACTAAAAAACCTGCTATATAAGATTATTTTTCATGAGCAAGGTGGATTTGTTCTCGTTTGTCATATTCATGATGAGATTGTGCTAGCTCAGGAAATCTTGCACTCTATGGGCATTCAAAGAAACCCGACAATGTTTATTCGACTGGATTTATCAAAAGCTTATGACAGAGTGGATTGGGTCTTCCTAGGCATGGTGTTGGCTCAATTTGGTTTTTCTAGGGAATGAATTGAATGGGTACAAGCTTGTATCTCTTCTATTTCCTTTGTTGTTTTAGTTAATGGCTCTTCTTCAGATTTTTTTTTAGCGTCCAAAGGCATTCGACAAGGAGATCCCCTATCACCTTTCTTATTCATTATTCAGGCAGAATGTATGGGGAGACTTGTCAATAAAGCCTACTAGGAGAAAAGAATTCATGGAATACAGTGGGCTAAAAACATTCATCCAATATCTTGTCTCCAATTTATTGATGACTCAATACTGGTTGAACGAGCTACCTCTTGCGAAGCTAAAAAAATCAATAAAGTGCTTCATACATTTTCGACAGCCACTGGTTAGCTGATCAATCAAGGAAAATCCAGTATTTTCTTCTTTCATTGTTCTAGATAAGAAGAAGACCGAATTCTGAATATTTTCCAGTTTAATAACGGACTGCTTCCTTTACAATACTTGGGTATTCCTTTAGTTGCTAAGAAGTTAAAGGATTGGCAGTGGCTAATCAACAAGTTTGAATTAAAATTACACAAGTAGACAAATAGATGGCTTTCTTCAAGAGGTAGGATGACAATGATCAAATTTGTCCTGCAAGCTCTGCCAAAATATGTTGCATCTATATCAAATATTCCTGGAACTATCTTGAAATAGGTAGATTCTATATGCCAGAAATTCTTATGGAGTGGAGCTGAAGATAAGAAAAAATGGTCCTTAGTTAAATAGGACACTCTGTGTCGGCCAAAAAAGGAAGGTGGTTTGGGATTTAGATCCTCCCCCAAGCAGAACAAAGCCTTAGCTGCTAAACTTTGATTGGAGGTTGCTTGTTTATTCTAATGATCTGTGGGCAACTACTTTCAGAGAAAAGTATGTTGAAAGTAATCCCCAGAGAAAATCATCAGATCATCCATCCCTAGTAGAGGTTTTCCGACCTTCATGTTTATCAGAATGGGAGAGGAAACTATTAAACCCCAGCACTTCTGGATTGTTAACAATGGGCAATTAGCTAATTTTTGGACTGATTCTCGGGATGGACAGCCCCCTCTTATCCTTCAATATCCTTAGTTTCAGACATTATGAAGCAAATGCAAGAGCTGGGATGGGTTAAGGTAGCTCATTATAGTACATAGTCTAGTTCTTCCTGGGAGAGTGGAAAAGTTTAGATTCCGGTTTCTGAATGGCTGCTTATTATAGACCATGACACTATGTTTTGTTGCATAATGTCTTGAAGGATTGTCCTCTTTCTTCTGCCCCATTTCCTGACAAGTTGGGATGTGGACTTAACCCTTCTAATACGTATACAGTGTCCATTGGATATACCTCCTTGATGATAGATAATCTTCATCCTCTGCAATTTCTCTTCAAGCACTTATGGCAGCTGGGTATGTGGCCTAAAGTAAGTTTCTCATAGCTCAACTAAGCACTAACTCCCATTGGCTTAGATGTGAAACAGGTAGATGGAAAAGGCCTAAAGAAAAAATTGTTCTCGACATTGTCATTATAGGTTATGTTCGATGAGGAGTTGATAGCTAAAATGGGGAACTTCATCATCAAGATTAACAAAAGATCAGAATTGATGAAATTAAAAGAAACTGGTTTTACGTTAAAAAGTTTTCATTTCATTTCTTATTCACAAAAAAGTCTTAACAGGGGACCATCTTATGAAGAAAGGATATAATGGTCCTTTAAGATGTGTTTTGTGCTTGGAAGATGAAGAATATTCTATTCATCTAAAAGATTTTTTCCTCTATCCATGGGTTGATCCAATGTGGAAACATCTTTTTGTTTTGTTTAAGTTACATTGGAATTATTTTGTTTCCCTTGAACAAGTTTTTAGAGATTGGCAGAGACTCCTCCCTGAGGGACAAAATCTTCCCCTGGTGTTATGGAGTGGTATGTCTACTCCTATGGAATATCTAGAAAGAACGAAATAGCAGAATATTCCAGCAAATCAGCAAAAATGTATCTTATGTCTAGGAAAAAACTAAAATCAATATAGCTGAAAGTCTAAAACACAAAATACCCTTGCCTCAAACTCTTTCGACAGAATGGCAGCATATATGCAATCAAGTATCTCTCGATCCTAGGGATGCTTCTTTGCCCCATTTTCATATGAAAAAGAGGATTGTCAGAGACAGTCATCCGGAAGCCCCTCCATTGGGCTTTGGAAAATTGAATACAGATGGGGCTTCTAGAGGAAATCCAGGAAGAGCAGCTATGGGAGGAGTTGGAAGAAATGAGGAGGGGGATGTGCAATTCATTTTTGCCGAGAACCTGGGCATTACTACTAGTAATCTTGTAGAGGTGAAAGCAGTTTATAAAGGCATGCAAGAAGCTTTAAAAGTTGGGTTGTAGAAGATTCAAATAGAAGCAGTCTCGCAAATCATTATGCACCTGCTATCTGGAAATCGTATTAGCTCTTGTCCCAACGGACGAATTGCTAAGTTTGGAAGATTAAAATATTGCAGGAGAAATTCCAAGAAGTTAAGTTCAGTCACATCCCTCGTGAAAGGAATAAAGTTGTTGATGGTTTGGCTAACTGGGCCTTGGATAATAGGGATCTTCAATGTTATGCTTTCCCTCCCTTGTGGTGGTCTAACAAGATCCAAGAAGACATCAGATATATTCTTAATCTTGACTCCTCCTTATGATTATCTCTTCGGCTTTACTTTTGTATACTACTCAAGCTTGGACCGATAGTTTTCAGGCTTGGCATGGCCAATATGTATTTATTGATTATATCTAATATAAAGTTCTGCTGTTTTTTTAATAAAAAATAAAAAATACTATACCGGAAGGGAACTTCCTCTAAAAAACACATGTTCCCTATACAAACAAAATCTTGTGCCATGAACAAACCTAAATTTCTTCAAACGAGTTTCTCTCGACTCCAATTTCCACAAGGACCGTAGATTTGAAATCAGAATATAATCACCACCTACAAGTTTTGTTGGATCCTTCTTCAAAGATTTGACACTCTATAGAGAAAAATTGCAGCAAACAATTCCTCGCCTCTTCGTGCTCACTTGGAGCATCCAATGTAGAAGAATGCTTAGGGCTTTCACATTTCAAACCCTTAATACCATCTGATTTTATACAAATATTTCCATGATTGAACAATGGTGAAATACTCCAAGCAAATAGAAGATAGACAAGAAATTGTATAGTGGTGTCAAAAGACACCTAAAGAAGAAGAATCGAATATATAATAGAATTGGAATGAGTGAATGAGATTGTCGATAAGGTGGAAGGCATTTCTTTTATATATGCACCTATTACACCAAATGTATGAAAAAAAACATAGGCCAACCTTTAGTAAGGCACTAACCCTAATACATTATAATTACACTTGCAAGGTATACACTACACTAGGCAAGGTAAATATCAAAAGTTACACTTAATCCATCGGACTCGGCAGAACACCACGTAAGTTGGTGACTCGAAGGGACTAACATTCACTCCTATCTAATGACCGATAAGATATCTAAGATTGATTAGATCCATAGGACTCTTGACGAAGCGAAGAATATGCAAATGTTCATCACATATCATCATATGTTTCAAACCATATATAGACAATTTGGAAAGCTAGAGCTGATGAAGGTACTTAAAATTTAAAAACTGACTCAATTTTCCATTAATATTTGAAACTGTAAACATAGTCTTTGATTGAATATATTTTGTTTAAATGTTTTGGTATTTTAAAGTTCGTTGAGAGTCAACCCACTCTGCATATTATAGTTCTAAAACAAGCCTCAGCAAACATTGTCATCAGTGACATTTTGTTAGTATGAAGGCAATCACAAATTGAGAGCCCAAAGAGTTGAGAGGCTCATCTTAGATGACAACTAGTGAGCTACCATGGTGAATATTATCTCAAATCTTTTGATCCAGTGATATACATGTTCGGCTTCTGTGGCACAGATATATCATGCTTAGCTCATGTGTATTACACAATTGACTGACAATTTAACATTATGTTGGAGAGGATTAAGGGTGGGATTGCAGGTAAATAAGTAGACCTTATAGAGGTTCTATAATGGAATAGAGGATACTATGACCAAAAGGTGGACATATGGCAAACCATTACATCGTTTGGTTTATGCACTATTATGTACATGTGCTTGCACAACCAGGACAAAGAGCCCCCAAATAAGGATGTAGAAGTGGTTAAGACGTATACCGAAGCCCTGAGGAATATATTTCTTGATCATTGAGTTCCATCTGAGGTTTGCAAAAAAGTTTTCAGCATTTATATGTTGAGTAGAGCCAGTAAGGAGAGATGAGGGCTAAGTTGGACAAGAAGATCATTGAGTGGAATTGCTTGGCAAAATGTACATGGTGGCCAAACTATGTATATTTATGATATAGCCATAAAATTGCTATCATAGGTTGCCACTTATCAGCTGAGTGTAAATGGAACGCACATAGGAAATTTTCCAAGTGTGGTGTGTGTGCATACATATACATATGCTTGGGCTTACATTATATGAACTAAAGTTTCCATATATGCCACCCTTCTGCCAGATATGCATATCAGCATGATATATCCATGCAACTTATTGTAAGAAGGTTGTGTATAAAATCCTCTATTTTGCCCCTTGTTTTTGACATGCACCATGTATGGCATATGACTCGAAAGAATTAAAAAAATCTATAAAATAATCATCATCATAGGTGGTGTCTGTACCAAAAGGTACAAGAGACAAAGACATCAATAAAGAGTAACTTGTGACCAGCAAGAGACAAATAAATCCTTAGATATAGAGTTTACATTTATAGAGATTACTATATAGATCATAACACTTGTTGTGTTTCTGATCTCTGTTCTTGTACAAAATTATGTTAGAATTTGGTATACCTTTCCTCTCAACCTAGAGTGCACGGAAATGCCCTGGGGGCCCCCGTACCAGCCTGGAAATGTACCGGGTACTAGTACGTGGTACGGTACGTTGTGGGTACGGCTGGAAATGTACCCACATGGACAGTGTACGGTCCGGGTACGAGGAAATGTGCCGGGTACTGGTACGGGGTACGGTACGCTGTGGGTACGGCTGGAAATGTACCCACAGGGACAGGGTACGGTCCGGGTACGATAAATCATACCCGGACCGTACCCTGTCCCTGTGGGTATGTTTCCAACCATACCCGCATTTTCAAAACGTCTTTTATAAACCAAACTTCAAAAAAACTTTTTTAAAAAGCATTTTTTTTTAATTTTAAAACTTTATATATCTAACCTAACCCTAAACTACCCCCCCAAAACTCTTATATAAACACCCAATCCCTCTACTTTTTTCTCACACTCAATATTTGATATTTTGCTTGAGCTTGAAGGAGAGAGAGAAAGAGAGGTTGAAGGAGAGAGGGAAAGAGAGGTTGAAGGAGAAAGGAAGAGCTTGGAGGAGAGAAAAAAAGCTTGGAGGAGAGAGTGATTGAGCTTGAAGGAGAAAGAGAGAAGGAGAAGCAAGTCTACAAACATCAAGGAGGTTTTTCCCAAGTATTTTACATGCATTCAAGCATTTTTTTTAATCTTTTGAGCAACGTTTTGTATATGAATATGATCAATATCATGAATGATGTGTTTCAAACACATCATTCATGATTATTGATCATGATCTAAATTTATTTTTAATATTTAATAATTTGTTTATTTTACGGTTATTAAAATATAATATATTATTAATTTTTCTGTATTTTAAGTTTAATAGTGAAGTTTTATTCAATTAAACGTCTACCCTCTGTGTATGCTCTCACCTCGCACCATTTATGGCGAACTTGGTGATTAGAATTAGAGATTGACGCGTAGGACTAACTGTTTAATTTTTTTAGTTAGTTATGTGTTCGTTGTTTTTTATTTTAAAGTTTTAAATTGAATTTGTTAAAAATTTAAACATTTACCCTCTATGTATGCTCTCACCTCGCACCATTTATGGCGAACTTAGTGATCAAAATCAGAGAATGACGTATATGGGTCACCAAAATAATTTTCTAATTTGTATTTCAATTTGTTTTTAATTAAATTATTTTAATATTTAGCAATGTTTTAAAAAATATCTCTTATTGTAGGTTATTGAATTAATCCTACAATCATGGCATCCAGTTCAGCTTCAGTGGGGCAAGAGGGGGGAAATGTTTCGGGTGGTATGGCAGTGAAAATGGATCCAAATTATCCTTTATGGAGACATGTGGAAGTGATAGAGCTTGTTGCCTGTGGTGGTGTCCGTGTTTGGACGTGTCCCCATTGTGCCGCCACATTTAAATCCTTATATACCCGTTTGAGAGCTCATCTGACTGGGACATCGGGGATGAGTATTAGACTGTGTAGGAAGGTGGAAAAGAAAACCAAAGCCATGTACCTAAAAGAGTAAGAGGATGCAAACATTGAAGCAGCAAGAACTCGCTCTAGAACTGTTTCTTTACAGCAGAGGTCCATGGGAAAACCACCAACATCAACACCATCATTTCATTCTTTCATTGAGACTCATGTTGAAACTATTCCAGATGATGACCCTTTTGATGCAGATACCTCAAGGTCATCGAGCAAGAGAACAAAAGGCCCATTAGAAAAAGCATTTAACATCGAGAAGAGGGATATTGCAGATGAATTGGTGTCTCGGTGTATATTTGCATGTGGACTACCATTCAATGTCTTGAGATCACCTTATTGGCAGCAGATGGTGAGAGGCATTAATGAGGCACCACAGGGGTATACAAGCCCTAGCTATAATAAGGTTCGCACTTCTCTTTTGGCAAAAGAAGTGCAACACATTCAGACATCTCTACAGCCAATTAGAGATTCTTGGACTGATTCAGGAGTCTCTATTACATCAGATGGATGGAAAGACTCCAGAAACAGACCTCTCATCAACATTATTGCAATATGCCCTAAAGGGCCAATGTTCCTGAGGCTGTTGATTGTGAGGGGGAAGTAAAATATGCCCAATTCATTGCAAATATTCTCATTGAGGCTATTGAGTCGGTGGGTCCGCAGATGATTGTCCAAGTCATCACGGAAAATGCCAAAAATTGCAAGGCTGTGGGATTGATAGTAGAGGGTAGGTATGAGCACATATTTTGCACACCATGTGCAATACACTCCCTGAATCTAATGATGCAAAAGATTGGGAAAATTGCATGGATTGAGCAAATATACACGGAGGCAAACGAGATTCAGATGTTTGTCACCAACCATCACATGTCTCAAGCCATATTCAGAAGATTTTCAAAGTTGGAACTGTTGAAAGTAAAGGAACAATTCATTTTAAATTTAATATTTGATTTTAAATTTTTAAAACAATTTCAAATTGTGTTGCTATTGAATTGTTTCCATTCTTTTTTAATAGGTTGTTGAGACTAGGTTTTCCTCTCACACACTTGTCTTGAAACGACTTGTGATGGTGAGACGTGCTTTGAGCATGATGGTGATTGATAATGTTTGGACCATCTAGAGGCAATCTAACACAACAAGAGCCCAAAGAATAAAATCATGGATCTTTGATGAGCATTGGTGGGAAAAAGTTGAATATTTGTTGAGTTTCACAGAGCTTATTTTGAGTATGATACGATTTGTTGACAAAGATAATGCTTGCATTGGAGAAATATATGATGGCATTGACTCCATGCTTGAAAAAATCCATGATATCATACAGGCCAAAGAGCATGACCCTGAGGAAAATTTTTACAGTGAAGTTAAAAATGTGATCGTGAAAAGGTGGAACAAAATGACCACCCTATTGCATCTCCTTGCTTATGCTTTAAATCCCAAATATTACAGTAGTGAAATAGTTGGGAGAGTTGGTAGACAACGACCATATGATGACCATGAGGTTGCGAATGGGACGAGGTCAGCATTCAGGAGGTTGTTTCCAGACCCAGCTACATCACTTGCGGTCCGCCAAGAGATGTCGATGTTTATAAATGGACAAGGTAGAATGGGAGAGATAGAAGCTATTTGTGACAAACCCACCATGGATCCAATCACGTGGTGGACTTGTCATGGCCATGATGCCAAGTTCTTACGACCAGTTGCGATTAAATTGCTCTCACAGGTATAAAGTTTGTAACTTGTTATTTGATATTTTAATTACCAATTACAAATTAAAATTCAAAAAATATCATTCTTTTTTTTAATTAATAATATTAATACTTTGTTTTTTGTGACAGGTGGCTAGTAATTCTTCTACACAGCGCAACTGGAGTACTTATGGCTTCATCCACTCAGTCAAACGTACCATGTTGGCATTGAAGAAGCTTGAAGATCTAGTATACGTTCATTCCAACTTGCGCCTCTTAACCCACAGGACGCGAGAGTATACTAGTGGTCCTAACAAGCTTTGGCACCTCCAACCTGAAAACACGGACTTTGAAGCTTTTGCTGCTTGTTTGGCCAATGTTTCACTTCTTGGCGTCGATGAGGAACTTCCAGGGAGCCCTTCACAAGGGTTCAAAAGTGGAGCTAGTGGGAGTGGAGCTACAAGTGGCATCCATGAAGATGATTTTGACGATCATCTAGATGATATGCTCTAGAAGTTGAGAACTTGAATGTATTATGTTATTTACTATCATGTTTTGAACATTATGTCATTATGAATCAATACAAACTCAAGTCTCAATTCGCAAAGGATTGGAAATTTCAATTTTGATTTCGTGTTCTATGAATGATTTTATGTTGTATGACTCTGAGTATTAAATTTCATTAAGTATGCAATGTATGAGAATTAAATTTCAATAAGTATGCAAATGCTTCTTTAAATTTATAATTTATATACATATTTATATATTCATATACATATTTATATATATAAAACGTACCCAAAAGCGTACCATACCCAAGATTTTTAAAATTTTGCCGTATCGGCGTACTGTACCCGTACCCGTATCCGTGCAGTCTAGCTCTCAACTCATTTATAGATTAATTCTACCATTATCTCTCCACTTTATTTATTGTTAATCCTTATGCTTCCGCTCACTATAAAACTGATGTATTGTACCCTAGATTGCTCCTGAGATTTGAATTGTCATACTACCTAATGACATGCAATATTGCAACACAAAGTAAGCGTTAATTCCATTATATGTATATGGAAGAGGTAATAAATTCAATTTAAATATTAGCTTCATGCATAATATAGTAATTAAAATGGTGAATTTGTTACAAAATAATTTCAAATAGCTATTGTTTCTTTTTGGAAGTATCAGAACTCCATTTGAAAAAATCCAAAGATACACTCCTTGGAAGCATGACATGCAATAACAGAAACCCATTATTTCTCTTTCCATGTCAAGTTACTGCAAGCTTTGCAATCTTGTTCACTCTACAATAGGCATTTTACAAGGAATTCATCTTAGTCTACATCAGAAAAGACACACATATGTCAATAGATTAAATTGCAGACTAAGTTGCAACCAATATACAAGTTACATACCAGTCATATGAAAGGGCAATAGAAGGCACCCCACAAATGAATGCCTCCCTGGCCCCAGCAACCGTCCCAGAGTAGACGCTGCCAAAGAATGACCAAAAATAAAATCAAGTTTACTGAAAATATTATTTCTTCACATCATAACCAAGATAAGAAAAGATCAAAATAAAAGCACCATATATTTTTACCAAATTTCACTAATATAGTAATAATATTACTTACAAAAGAAGGTAATTTTAATTCAACACCATGTTATATGCTACCAAACATATACTGGTCAGTAAATTAAAAAGGTTCAGGTTGATGGACTGAAAAAATTATGTTTACTGAAGGTTTATTGCCCAAGTATAGGTCTAAACTGAAGCTAGTCCCATCCATGTCATATGATAGCTACGTTGTCAGGATACGGATACGGATACGATACGCGGATACGTCAATTTTAAAAAACCCTTGGATACGTCCATACATATATATAAAATATATATATATATATATGTGTGTGTGTGTGTGTGTGTGTGTGTGTACATCTACTCATTTTACTCATTTTTTAGTCCATAAAAAACTGAAATAGTAATACAAAACTTGAATCAATGTTCAAAACATTCAATATACTTAAGACTTTGCATTTTTATTGATCATGTGGCTCCCATACATATGATATACGAATATCATGTTAACATGAATACGAACAAAACTTGAAATTTGAAAAATATACTAGTAACTAGATCCATGTTCAAATTTTCAAAACAAAAAATATACTTAAGATTTTACATTTCATTGTTCATGTGGCTGCCGTACATATAATATAGGAATACAAACAAATCTAGAATATATCATCTAGATTTTCCTCAAAATCAAGTTCATGTGTGCCACTTGCGCTAGCTCCACTCTCATTAACTCCACTCTTCGCTCCTTGCGAACTCCCTTGAGCGTCATCTTTGCCACCAAATAATGAAAGTTGGGCAAGCGTGGGTACGGAGGCATCCAAGTCTGTGGTCTCTGGAATAAGATCCCAAAGTTTGTGAGGCCCTTTAGCATACTCCTCAGACTTGTGTGACAAGAGGCGCAAATTGGAGTGCACATATACCAAATCCTCAGCTTTTTTAGATGCCAACTTGTTTCTTTTAGCTGAGTGGATAAAGCTATAAGTACTCCAATTCCGCTCTGCGGAAGAATTACTAGCCACCTATTACAACAAAGTTAGAAAATTGAAATTCAAAGACAAGTTAGTATCCTAAGTTCTAACTTAATAAAATTTAAAATATTCGAAATGATTCTAAATTTTAAAATTTATAAATGTTATACCTGTGAAAGAACTTTTATAGCAATAGGACGTAAGTACTTGGCATCATGGCCATGTACACGCCACCATGTGGTTGGAGTCAAGCTACTCTTGTCGAAAAGAGCCTCAATCGATCCCATGTTGCCTTTTGAACCAGTAAACATACCCATTTCACTTCTGATCACACTGGCTATAGATGGACCAGGAAAAATTCTTCTGAATGTTGCCCTGGTTCCATTTCCAACTTCGGAGTCAGAAAATGGTGCTTGCCTGTTTGGTAGCCCAAGTACATCAGAGCTATAGTACTTTGGGGTCAGTGC
Organism: Taxus chinensis; assembly: GCA_019776745.2. NCBI lineage: Eukaryota > Viridiplantae > Streptophyta > Pinopsida > Cupressales > Taxaceae > Taxus > Taxus chinensis. The sequence continues at coordinate 740,700,276 of CM034149.1, forward strand.
ATAAGCAAGGAGATGTAATGAGGTGGTCATTTTATTCCACCTCTTCATGACCACAGTCTTGACCTCACCGTAGAAGGTCTCTTCTGGATCTAGACCTTTTTTTGTATTATATCTCTGATACGCTCAAGCATGGAATCTATGCCATCATATATCTCTCCCAAGTATGCTTCATCAATATCTACATATCGGATCATGGAGAGAATGGGTTCTGTAAAACTCAACAAGTACTCAACCTTGGCCCACCAATCCTCATCAAGGACCCATGATTTTACCCTTGTAGCTTTCTCTGTATTTGACTACCTCCACACTGACCAAACACTGCTGATCACCATACTGCTTAAAGCCTCTCTCACCTTCACAAGCCGTCTCAAAACAAGCGTGTGGGAGGCAAATCTAGTTTCTGCAACCTTCAGCAACTCTGACCTTGAGAATTTCCTAAAAATGGCTTGTGACATATGATGGTTTGTGATAAACATTTGAATGTCATTTGCCTCAGAATAAATTTGCTCAATCCATGGGATTTTCCCAATCTTTTGGAGCATCAAGTTAAGGGAGTGGACAGCACAAGGGGTCCAAAAAATGTGCTCATATCTACCCTCTATGATCATTCCTATTGCTTTACAATTTTTAGCGTTGTTTGTGATGACTTGGACAACATTATGGGGGCCCACAGACTCAATTGCCTCTATTAAAATGTTAGCAATAAATTGTGCATCCTTGACTTGCCCTTCACAGTCAATGGCTTTAAGGAACATTGCCCCTTTAGGGCATACTGCAACAACATTTATGAGGGGTCTATTTCTAGCATCTTTCCATCCATTTGAAATGATGGAAACCCCTGTTTCCTTCCATGAGTCTTTGATTGGCTGCAAAGTCTTGTGAATGTGTTCCACTTCCTTTCCCAAGAGTGTGGTTTGAACTTTTTCGTAACCTGGGGATTTGTACCCTTGTGGAGCTTCATTGATACCCTTAGCCATTTGATGCCAATATGGAGATCTCAATACATTAAAGGGCAGCCCACATGCATAAATGCATCGAGCAACAACCTCATCAACAACCTCTGTCTTTTCAATATTAAATTCTTTCTCCAATGCTCCTTTTGGCCTTTTTCGTGAGCTCTCTAGACTCTCTTCATCAAATGGTTGACTTTGAGTTTGAATGAAAGGATGAGAAGTAGGTCTAGGTGTGGGTGTTAGTGATGAAGGCCTTCTTTGCGAAGGAATTGTTCTAATTCTATTTCTTTCAGCTTGTTTATCAGCCTCCTCTTGCTCTCTTAAGTACTCTGCCATTTTTTCATTTGATATTTTTGGGCACCTCTTTATCCCCACACCTCCAACACCAGTCAAATGGATTTTCACTCGACTATATGAGGATCTGTACTGAGCTTGGCAACCATGACATATCCAGACCCGACACCCACCACCAGCAATGTTGTCTACCACTGTCACATGTCTCCAAAAAGGGGAATTAGGATCATGTCTCACAGGAACTGATGTGTTTTCAGCTTGGCCTTGCACTCCACCCGAAGCAGAACTTGATGCCATCCTAATCTGTTTTTGATCACCAAGATCACCATAATGGCGCGAGGTGAAAGCATACACAGAGTTAGGATGTTTAAAAAATTAAAAACATTTTGCCTTAACATAAATAAATTAGTTATGTCATCCTAATATGTTTTTGATCACCAAGATCGCCATAAAGGCGCGAGGTGAGAGCATACACAGATTTAAAATGTTTAAAAAATTAAAACACAATTTGCCTTAACATAAATAAATTACTAATTAGTTATGTCATCCTAGTTTGTTTTTGATCACCAAGATCGCCATAAAGGCGCGAGGTGAGAGCACACACAGGTTTTGGATGTTTACAAAATTAAAACACAATTTGCCTTAACATAAATAAATTACTAATTAGTTATGTCATCCTAATCTGTTTTTGATCACCAAGATCGCCATAAAGGCGCGAGGTGAGAGCATACACAAATTTAGGAAGCTAAAAAAATAAAAATTTAAAAACAAATACATTAACATTGAACAATGCATTTAAAATTAAAAAATGATTTTTTACCAATTAATAAATTAAATAACCATAAACTATGCCATCCTAATCTGTTTTTGATCACCAAGATCACCATAAAGGTGCGAGGTGAGAGCATACACAGATTTAGAAAGCTAAAAAAAAAACAAATACATTAACATTGAACAATGCATTTAAAATAAAAAAATAATTTTTTACCAATTAATAAATTAAATAACCCTAAACTATGCCATCCTAATCTGTTTTTGATCACCAAGATCGCCATAAAGGCGTGAGGTAAGAGCATACACAGATTTAGGATGTGTTTAGATTATAAAATTTAAAAAAAAATACAACATAATTAATAAATAAATAACCGTAAAAAAATAAAACGAAAGGATGAATTAAAAAATAAAATTAAAATTAAAATATGGTATACCTGTAGAGTGTAGTGTAGAATCATAGATCCTGGTTGCCTCTAAAATTTTAAAACAATCTCTTCCTCTCAAGTCTCAACAATGGCTTCTTCTCCTTCTAAGTTCTCCTCCTTGCAATGATGGACTCCAAACAATAGAAGCAATCACTGCCCCTCCTTCAAATCTTTGTCTCCTCTAAGCTCTTTGCAAAACCTCCTTCCAATCTTTGCCTCCACTAAGCTCTTCACAACTCTTCTTTGGCCCTTTGCTCATTCACTTGCAAAAAGACAATGAAATTGTTTGTGTGATTTCAAATGATAGGGGTGGGTGGTTTTTATAACTTTTTGTGGGGGAGAGGGTGTATTATTTTATTCATTTAGTGTTTAGGGTTCGGTTTTAGGGAGTAGAAAAGTCAAACATTAAAAAAAATGAAATAGAACTAAAATTAACGTATTTAACACTGGATACGCCCTTGATACGTACGAGATATGTCAGGGTATGTGATAGGGTACGTGACGGATACGTACAGACGTATCCGTCACGTACTCTGACCTACTCCGTACGTATCAGGGGCGTATCCGCCACGTATCGCAAACGTATCCATATCGGATTCGTATCCAGGGGGATTCGGGGGGGAATTTGGAGTATCCGTGCAATGTAGTATGATAGTAGTATGAATTTAGAGCATAGGGATAATACCAATGAAAGGACAAAGGAAACTAGTGACTCAAAAGACGAAGAAGAGACGAAGGAACCTTATTCCATTACAGCCCTGTGGAATGATATCATGTGAATGTTCAAGAAGTGGCATGAGTGCACAAACATGGGAAAGAAGATTTCCTAGACTACGCGGATACGGGTATGGGTACAGGTACAATTTCAGTATGCTGAAACGGCAAATTTTTAAAATCTCGGGTACAGTACACTTTTGGGTACGTTATATATATATATATATATATATATATATATATATATATATATGCATATAAAATTATAAATTTAAAGAAATATTTGCATACTTTTGAAATTTAATACTCATACAACTTAAAATCATTCATAGAACATGGAAACAAATTTCCAAGACTTTGAGAATTGAGACTTCAGTTTGTATTGATTCATAATGTTCAACACATAATAGTTAATAACATAGACTGTATTATAAGATTTGATAATTCATTATTAATGCCTTAAGCTTGAGTTAGACGTATCATTGGACATTAAAAAAACATTTAAAGTCGTGAAATATTTTAATTCCTTTCTCAAACCAAAGGAGGGCAGAACAACCTCTTGTCAAGGCAAGGATCTTGTCATTATATTTCTAATTTGACGAAATCGATTTTGTAGGCTTGGCACCTAATGTCAAATGAAGAGAAGATAGGCTGCCCAACCACCAAGTGCTTCACTTGTCCCCATGCCTTCCAAATTGACTAAAGAAAAAAGGACCCGTGAGGAGCAACAAGAAAGCCCCCAAATAGTAAGTCAGCCAAATGAAGTCCTTTTCATCTCTCTCAACCCTTCAGAGCCTATTGGCAATATTGAATCTCACACGAAACTTTCCAAAGTTCAATTCCAATCAAAGCCCTCATGTTTTATTTATTTTTTTGCACTTTAAAAAAGAAAAAAATGTGGGTACTCTCTGGGTACTCTTTTTATTTATTTTTTTGCACTGTGGGTTCTTTTTCTTCTTTCAAGAGAAACTCTCTTGGGTTTGGCTCCTTGGCATATTCTTGAGGTCTAGGGTTTAACCCTAGCATCTTGATCCATGCACCGGCTATCCTTTTGTTGGAACCATCAAATGTGGAGAGTGTCACTTTCCCCAAGGCATGTTGAAGATCTTTCTGTTGTGCTTGAGATCTAAGCTCAGAACTTGACATACCCTTGCTTACTCCTATGAACTCTGCAAGCGAAATGGCATCACGAATCTTCTTTGGAAGAGCCCTATACTCGTCATAGATGGCCACAATGTTGTGACCCACTGAATGTCGTGTTTCAGCCTCCCCAATGACTTCTTCTTTCTTTGGCAAGAACCTAGGTCGCCAATCCATGTTCTCTCTCCTTTGATAGTAGATGTATTATTTGTCACCATCTTGCTTGAATACCCTCAGACTATGAAGATCTATGATTTGATACCATTGTAATGTCCCTTTCCAAGCTCTAATTGAAACAAAGGGAAATTGCACAATAGAAAGTAAACTGAAAATTATGACAGCCAATTGAAAATGTATGACAGCAAGGTACAACAGTCTAATTTTTTATAACAGCAGCAAGATAAGATAAGATAAATATATTAAATGTCCAACAAATGACCACAAAGTAGGTCAATGGGACTGTAATAGTACAAACATGTGAAGCACGCAGCGGAGGACCAAATGGGTCCCAAGAAACAACCAAGAAAGAGGAGAAGAGAGGAACGGACAAGAAAGAGGGCCCAAAGAAAGCCTGGTGAGAGCTGCGGAGTCAAGGCAGGCGGAAGAAAAAGAGGAGATAAAGAGGCCCCCTCAACAAGCCTACGGGGCTAACTAGAAGAAGTTGGTGATGTGTTGGATTCCAGGACCCAGACGCTGTGTATGAACCAGAGTGCTGATGTCTAGAGGAGGGGACAGCTCTCTGCGTACGCTTAGTGGACCGCAGATGTCCTCTGTGGGAGGAAGATCTCGAACTAGTGGGTGTCCAAATATCACTCACACATTCCAATATCTCTTCAAAAATGCATCATTCACACCATCCAAAGCATGTAGGGCAACTTAGAAATAATTTAGAACAAGTATAAACCACTGTTACGCGGGGACGCGTCCCGAGTATCAGCAGCACGTCCCGGACGTCTCAGGGACTTGGGGACGGGGACAGGACGTTTCCCTACCGTCCCCATTTCCAAAAAAAAAAAGGGGACGTCCCCTAAAAACTAAAACACACCTAGGACGTCCCGGGTGCAAACTTGATTTGGGTGCGCCGTTGGGGATGTCGTGACGTCACGGCGTCCCCAACGGCTTTCACGCGGCAGCCAAGGCAATTATGCCTTTTTTTAATCATTTTTATGTTTTTTTAAATATTTTCTTTAACTTTTAATGCATTCTAACTAAAACTAACATGACCTAACCCTAAAAGCAACAAAAAAACTTATAAAAAGAGCATTTCATACTCATTCTAATCACACCAAACAAGAGCAAAAAAAAAGAGAAGGAAGGAGCAAGAGTAAAAAAAGAGAAGGCAAGAGCAAAGAGCAAAGAGCAAGAGCAAGAGCAAGAGGTATGTACATACATTACTAATTTACCACCATTCTTTGTTTTTTTTTTTAATTTCCAAATGCAAAGTTGAAAGTGAAGGCATTACATTTGTTTGTATTTTTTTTCCTATTTGGATTAGCACGTGATGGAATGAGATAAAGCATAAAGGGAGGGTTTTTTTATTGTTTGTTTTTTTTTTTTTTTTAAATGTATTCATCGCTGTTTTTTTTTTAATGTATTCATCGTTGTTTTTTTTAATTTTTAAATGTATTCAAAAATTACATTCATTGTTTTATTGTATTGTTTTGTATTTTAATTATTGCAGGTTCAAAATGAGTTCCGATAGTGACTATCAAGTTGAATATGAGGTTGAAATGGGTGTGCAAGGAGAAAGAACACAATCACAAACACCTAATACTGCTACTAGTTCACAGGGGAGCGTGGACAAGTTCAGTTGCCCCTCCGAAATGTTGAAAAAGTATGCTAGGGGGCCTTTTGATAAGAAAAAACCTTTGAAACAATTTGGTCAAATTATGCAGGGTCCTAGATCAAACATTTCAGGGGGCACTAAAACATGGAAATGCAACATTTGCTCATTATCTTGGTCAGGCAGCATTACTAGGTTGAATGCACATTTATTGCACATTGTGGGGAAAGGTGTAGGCATGTGTGGACAGCTATCACTTGAAGAGAGGGCAGAAATGGTGAGGTTGTATAATGGAGATATGGTGGAAAAGGTTCCTGAAGTTCATGGCCGTCATGTTAGTGGCACTGGCACCCCTTCTAGTGCTGTGCAAATTAATACCAGTAGTGGTACAGGTGCATCTTATGAGGTGTCTGAATTGGATGCTTTTGGTAGTAGTAGGGGGAAGAGGAAGGTTGTGGCCTCCAATCCACTTGTTGATATGTATGATACAAAGGCTAGAGAGGAGGCCAATGATGCCATTGGAAAATTCTTTTTTACTACTGGCATTCCATTTCATGTTGCTCGCTCTCCTTATTTCAAAGACGCTGTGGCTAAGATAGCCAAAGCAGGTGTGAGTTATGTGCCCCCAGGAGACACGAAGTTGAGAACCAAAATCTTGGATAAGAACTATTCAAAGGTTAATTTACTGATGGAGGAAATGAGGAGCACATGGGTCTCTCACGGTTACAGCATCATCATTGATGGGTGGACAGATATCAGACACCACCCACTCATAAATATCATTGTTTCATGCAAAGAGGGTCCTTACTTTTTGAGGGCAATTGATTGTTCAGGGAAGAAGAAGGATGCAGAGTTCCAATTCACCATTTTGCAAGATGTTATTGAGGAGGTTGGCCCTGCCAACGTTGTGTAGGTTATTACAGATGCAGCATATGTGTGCAAGGCAGCAGGTAAGCTTGTCGAGGCACATTACCGACATATATATTGGACCCCATGTTGTGTGCATGCCATGAACAATGCACTAAAAGATATTGGAAAAATTGATTGGGTCAAAAATGTAGTGGCTGATGCTAGAGATGTGCAAATGTTCATCTGCAACCACCATACATCATTGGCACTCTTCCGTAGCTTTTCAAGGAAGGAATTCCTCAAGCCAGTCGACACACGTTTTGCATCATATTTTATTTTACTGGATAGGATGGCTGAGTTGCAAGAATCATTAAAGTGCATGGTCATGACATCAGAGTGGTCTAGGTGGGATGGGTCGAAGACAGAGCAGGGGAAGAAGGTGAAAGCAATTGTGGTGAATGAAACATTTTGGATAGATGTGAGATATATCACATCCATAATATCTTCAGTTTTTAGTGTGATAAAATATGGGGATTCTGAGAGCCCTAGCCTTGGTGAGATATACGAATGTATTGATAGTATGCTTGGCCAGATGAAGGCTGTTGTTCGAGCAAGGGACCCCACCTTGGAGTTCTACCATCAGCATATTCAGGCCTATCATTGAGCGGAGATGGGAGAAGTTGAACACTCCTTTACACATGGCTGCATATGCACTAAATCCGAAGTGGTATGTTGAGAGGCCTGGCAGAGTTCTCCCAGTAGATGATGAGGAGGTGAGGAAGGGTTTCTTGAAAGCCCTAAAAAAAATGTATAATGCAGAGGATGCTTCACAAGTCAGAACTGATTGGCTCAAGTTCGCTTATCTGGATGGCTACAAAAAATCATCAAAGATAGACAGGACCACATTGGCACATGAGAGTTCAATTAGTTGGTGGCTATTGTATGGACATGCAGGATTGCTACAGACACTTGTTATTCGTCTTCTTTCTCAGGTTTCTAGTTCCTCTGCTTCTGAGAGGAATTGGTCAACATAAGGGTGGATCCACTCTCTTAAGAGGAACAGACTTACCTCTAAGAGAGCAGAGAAACTTGTTGATGTACATAGTGCCTTGTGTCTCATGGATCTCAAGACACCTACGTACAAGGAGAGCCCAGCATTGCGGTGGGATGTGGATCATGAGGATGCAAGGCAGGTTGATGAAGATCAAGAGCAGCGAGGACTGGTTGATATCTCCTTTGCAGATGCAGATGACATTGATACAGATACTCCTAGTGAGAAGGAGCAGTTTGCAACAGTTCCTTCGGAGGGCTCTGATAGTGATTTTTGAGTTGTACTTATCACTTGTAGTTGTCATTTTGGTTATGTAATGTCATTTTGGTTATGAGACATGACATAATATTTCGTAGCATATGTAATGTGGGTGTAGTTGTACTCTTCTCATGTTGATTATTGAAGAGTAAGACTAAGACTTGTTTTAAATTTTCAGCTTTACTATTTACTATTTACTATTTAGTCTTTCATTGTCATGTTGAAGTTTTGAACATTGAATATAATATATATAGCTGTAGCATTTTGGGCATTGGCTTATGTGATGAATAATTGGATTAATCATTAGTGGTTACTGGTTACAATCTTCAAAATTTCTTGCATTAATCATTAGGTTATTGAATTATTCTTTACTCATGTTATATTTGTAAAATAAATAAAATATATATATTTTTTATTAGTCATCCCCTTGCCGTCCCGAAATTTTCAAAAAAAATTGCCATCCCGGAAACCCCGTCCCGACGTCCCGCCGTCCCGGAGTCTTAAGTAACTATGGTAGAAACCAAGAAATAAGCCTTTAAACCCAAGCTGGAATTTAGTTAATTAAATATATTAACAGTAGTGTAAACCCTTCCAAAGATCGCTGGAAATGAAAGTTTCCAAGCCCCAAAATGGAGTCCAAATGTGAATTCCAACAGCTAAAATTTGAGAAACACAATGATGGCTAAGTTTGATGTTATCGTGCCCTAGAAGACCCCCAATGCCACCTTAGGGCAAGTCACCATCCTAGGAGAGGGCTGAAAACAAATCTGAAAATAACTCTTTATGAGACCACCTTGTTGTAAGCTTGAGGGGTTTCATCCTCAAACCAGCTCACTACTGAAAGGTTTCGTTCTCAATAGGTTCTCCAAGGGGTGTTTCGTCCTCGATGGATGAGAGAGAAAGTAAACAAGCTCCCAACTCCAAGAGATATAATTCCAAAAGTATGCATAACCTCTTCCAAGCCAAGATACCCCTTTTTTATAGCTTGATGTGGCGCCAAAGATCAATTAGAATACCTCTAAAGATGACTGACCTCGTACTAGTTCCTTTTCTCTTCTATTTTTCATTTGTCTTTCTCCTTTACTCAGTTGATCTAACTATACTTAGAAAACTACTAAAAGAGAATGGAAAATAACTGAAAAACATGGCATTAACTCCCCTTGCTAATTTCCTTTTTGCCCACGGGAAGTGGAATGGGCTCAAGGTCTTCCAAGAGGACTAGCATTGAGAAAGGGACATTACAATAATGATCAAAGTTGAACCTATCTCTAAAGATCATATTGAGCCATATATGTCTGGTCCTATTAACATGAATTGTACCATGCATGGCCAAGAGGAAGATGGTGTTCTTCATGAGGCGGCTACATCCTTGGAGGAAGTTCCAGATATCTTGCTTGATGATTGGGCAAAGGAACGCTATGAGTTTGATCCATATGAGCATATGGAAGAAACAAGGTTGGGTACTTATTATATGCATGAGGAAGATTTTGTTATACCCAACCTCATGAAGCCACAAGAAGACCTTGAAGGAGTATGGCAATTTTGTTTTGATGGCTCAAGAAGCAAAAATGGTGTTGGTGTGGGTGTCGTGATGGTCTCTCCTCAGAAAGAGAGATACTTCTTTGCATTTAGGCTTCAATTCAGCTGCACTAATAATGTAGTTGAATATGAAGAATTGCTTCAAGGTCTCCAATTAGCACAAAAGGGGGGAATCAAAGCATTACAGGTGATTGGAGATAGTGAACTCATCATACATCAGGTAGGTCTCAAAGTGTAGCTAAGAACAATTTGCTAAGAGCATACAAACATAGAGTGTGGGACCTAGTTGAAGATTTTGATGCCTTCAACATCCAAGGAGTCCCAAGGGATCAAAAAAAAGATGTTGATAGACTTGTACCAATTGGTTCACAATATGATATTCCTAAGGATGTCATGAAGGACGAAAACCAACATGTCGAGTTTGTGCTATGCCAAAAATTCTAGATAATACCAGTTGGCAAGTGTTTGATAGTGACAAGCAAACTGTCAATTTTCTGCAAGAAGAGGCAGAATTTTTTGCCAAAAATCAGTCAAAGTTGCAAGAGCAATATGGAGACCAGATCATCCAACTATAGACCAACAAGCTACCAAAAGGCTTGGTGACCTTGAAAAGCATCTTTAACATAGATGATCAGCTCAAGAAGGAAAGGATGAATATGACTATCAAAGAAGAATATTTTGAACAAGCGGCCATCTCAAATGACAAGATCTTGAAGTTTGGAAAGGTATTAATAAGTCAAAAAAAAGCTGTCATTGACCTTTGTAGAGAGTACGATGATGTATTTGCATGGAGTTATGAGGATCTTAAAGGTTTTGACCCAAGCTTAGCTAAACGTACCATTGAGTTGGATCCAATGCAAAGCCTATTAGGCAAAAACAAAGGCCAATAAATCCAAAGATCAAACCCTTAATTAAAAAGGAACTAGCCAAGCTCATAGAGGCAAACATCATTTTCCCAATCAAACATTCCTCTTGGGTGGTTAATTTAGTCCCCGCTAGGAAGAACAATGAGGAAATCAAGTTATGTGTAGACTTTGGAGACCTGAATAGAGCATCCCTTAAAGATCATTATCCTCCCTCATCCATGGAGCAAATCCTTCAAACAGTGGATGGAGTTGAAAGGTTCTCTCTCTTAGATGGCTATTTAGGGTACAACCAAAATCCTTGTTCAAGAATCAGATCAATTTAAAATTGTCTTTACTACCAAATAGGAGACTTTTTCCTACAAGAAGATGGCTTTTGGGTTGACCAATGTTGGTGCAACTTTCAAAAGGGCAACGGATATGGCCTTTAAAGATCTTATTAATGACATGGTTTTGGTTTATTTGGATGACATAATTGTTTTTTCAAAGCATGCAAGTGAACATTTGAGTCATCTAAGCAAAGTCTTCAGCAGGTGTACAAAATTTGGAGTGTCTCTTAATCCTAAAAAGTGTATGTTTGTTGCTCATGAGGGCAAATTGTTGGGACATAGTCTCAAAGGATGGTCTTGCCATTGATCCAAAGCGAGTGAATGCCATTTTGTCTCTTTCTCTCGCAAGCCATAAGAAAGGCCTTCAAAACTTCTTAGGAAGGATCTACTTTGTAAGGAGATTCATTTCAAACTTTGCCAACTTGGCTAAGCCTCTTACTTGCATGCTCAAAAATAACATTGTTTTTAGCTAGTCAAAGGAAGGTAAGGACAGTTTTGAAAGTACCAAGCAAGCTATCTCTCAAGCTCCTACTCTTGTGAATCCTAACTATCACAAAGACTTCATTCGTTATGCCTTTGGAGGAAGGGAGAGCATTTAAGCTATCCTAGCTCAACAAAACGGTGATCACATGGAGCTGCCAGTAGCCTTTTTTAATCAAGCACTCAAGGACTATGAATTAAGGTATAGTTTTGTTGAGAAACAAGTTTTTATTGTGGTAAGAGTTCTGAAAAAATTCAAGCGCATGCTTTCTAATAACATAATTCAGCTAATGGTGCCTCATCCAAGTGTGAAAGAGTTCCTTGTGAGTAGGGATGTGAACAAGAAAAGAGTTGGATGGATCATAAAGGTCATGGAATATGATGTTTATATCAAAATCACCAAGCTTGTAAGGGGTAAAGGGTTGTGTGAGCAACTTGCAACAAACTTGGAAGCTGATAAGAAGACAATCTACATGTTACAAGAAGACCAATCAGCTGCTCACCATCCTCTAAACAGTTGGACCCGAGATATGATTGCTTTCTTACAAACAGACGAGTATCCTCAAGGCCTTGACAAGGCAAAAAGGAGGTTTTTCAAGTTGCAATCCATTCCTTTTGTCCTTGTTGATGGTGTTTTGTTTAGAAAGGACATGAATGGAGTGTTATTAAGGTGTATTGAGCATAACCAGATTGTTAGAATGCTTGAAGAGTTCTATGATGACTTATCACGGGGTCATTTCTCACCAAGGACTATTGCCGCTAAAATCGCGAGAGTTGATTATTATTGGCCTAATTTGTTCAGAGATGCTCACAAGTGGGTGAGAAATTGCAAGAAGTGTGCCTACTCAAGCAAAGGTTAGTTGCCCTTCCTCTTCATCATATCCAAACAGATCAGCCATTTGTTCAGTGGGGTTTGGATTTTATTGGTATGATAAATCCAACATCTAGTGTCGGTCACAAATGGGTGTTAACAGCTACAGATTCTTTCACTAGATGGGTTGAAGCAGTTGCATTAAAAGAGGATAATGAAGCTTCCATCCTAGATTTCCTTGAAGGTATTGCTACAAGGTTCAGTGTCCCATTTACTATTATTTATGATAATGTTAAAGCCTTTGTAGGCACTCAAATTAGTGAATGAGAAGTTAAACATGGGATCTATCTCAAAACTTCTTCAAACTATTACCCTCAAGGTAATGGCTTAGTTGAGTCCACAAATAAGAATCTGATAAGGATTATCAAGAGAATAATGATGGACAATCAGAGGACCTAGCACACAAAACTTAAAACAACGCTTTGGGCTGATATAATAACACCTAAGAGAGACATTGGTAACTCTCATTTCATGTTGGTGTATGGGAGAGAGATAAAGCTTCCCTTGTCATTGGAATTACCTTCTCTTGAGCTTGCACAACATCTGGAAATGCTAGACAACAATGCAATGACACTAAGGTTGGCTGAGTTGATGGAGATGGAAGAGGTATAAAATCAACCAATGCATACTCTTAAGGCTCATCAAGCTCCAGTGAAGAGAACTTTTGTCAAGAAAGTTGTTGTTAGGACCTTCGAGGAAGGAGATCTAGTCTCGAAGTGGGATGAAAACAAAGCTAAAATTGGAAAACATACAAAGTTTGATGCCATATGGAGTGGCCCATACATTATCACCAGCTACAAGAAAGCAAATGCCTTCCAACTCTCAAGGCTGAATGGAGAAGTACTACTTATCCCAATTAATGGAATACATCTCAATCCTTGCTTAAGGCTTTTTCAAACCTTGTACATAGTAGTATAGCTATTTTTCATTCCTCCAAGTGTTGTATGCACAATTTTCAGTTCAGTTGTTTTAAGGCTGGTCAAGCATGTTTAAGTCATCATTATACTTCCAATTGAGTTGCTTCAAGGCTTATAATGACTCCTACGCCCAATGGACTTGCATAAGGCTACTGGATCATTGCATAGCAGGCAAGCAACCCATGGAGGTCGCCAAAATGTTGATTTTTAAGTCTCTTTCCAGCGATGTCATGGAGCATTGGGACGGATGTTTAGTGGTTGCTTGCCAAGTGTTTAACCAAATGCAACCAGCAGGTGTCCAACATGATTAGTTCACTTTTGATTCCATACTCCCACCTGCACCAAAATAGGAGAGTTGGCAGGGTATTTGGAGACACAAGACTGGTTCTTGGTCAACATCCTTGAAGCATTAAACCTCCTTAAGTGGGATTTATTACTGAAGACCTGTTTAAAACTCCTTCATGGGTGAGTATGACAGTTGGAGGCCAATTTTGGTACAAGAAATTTAGCAAGGAATCCAATTGATGAGAATAAGTCATGTTTGACCCCTATACACCAGCAAAATCCTATTTTCCGACAAGTTTAGACCAAGTCAGTTGCAAGAATATGACCCGTTGTCCTCCATTGTGCCCAAACAGCTACTCAGCCCATGCGGAATAGGTCTAAGGCATTCAAAGGAGCTGACAGCATTCCTGGATTATAGGCAGTAATTTTGTATTCAGTTATTCCTCTCTCTCATTGACTAATATTCACTTCTATATAGGACAGTAAAAAACTGATTGGGAGCCCTCTACTTTGGTGTAACAAAATTCTGCTCTTTTGAAGATTGTACACAGACTTTAGCCTTGACATTAATAAAGAATTGATCTTGCCTCTCTCATTTGTTGTTATATTGTGTATATATCTGAGTTTTAGCTGTGTCTTGTGGATTACCAGTCTTGTTTGGCCTATTTCAAGGTGAATTGTAGACATTTCATCCCTTTTACAATTGTAACTCTCTTCTTTCTTGCCTACGTTGCAGTATTTTCAAGAGAGTTGAGCAAACGGTTATCAGTTCTGAAAGTTGTCTTGTGCTGATTGAAGCAACTTGAGGAGTTCTCTAAGCTTTGGTGCATCACCATTTATGATTTTCAGTTTACCTCTGTCCCCTTTTCTATGACAAGAAGTTTAGTATCAGTTGTAAGTAAGTCTTTCTAGTGATGTTTTTTTAGGTCTGCAAGCTGATCTTACATCAGGTGCACTTAGCTTAGGCAGGAGTTGGCCTTCTCCAAAGGTTCATCCTAAGGAGCTAGGGTCCCAAACCTTGGGGATGTTCCTATTGTTACACTAAATGAACTTACCGATCAAGCAGGTGCAAGATTCATGTGACAACAAGAAGGAAAATATGCACAAACATAAATATATAAGTATTCTTGTATTCAATCTTACTATGTGCATGTGGTTGTGTACGTGTCTGTGATCACACATATGTCCGTACACACATAAAACATGTGTATGAAAATCCATTTGCAAATACAGAATTACATGCGAAAACATAAACGAGTATTTGTGTATCCATATCATAGTTATAAAATTCGTAGAGTAATTGTGAGACCTCACCACTCTTTCTGCACACAAGTAATTATCCCATTACTTGCAAGCCAAGTAACAAGCTCGCGATTCACCAGTAATGGCATGTAATTAGCAAATCTAATGAGATGTCTGAATAAGAGGCTTGAAGCTATGGAAACCACTCAGAGAAGAACATTTGGTGATGATAACTCTAGTGATGATGACACATTGGAGAATGGGGAAGAAGAATTGGATGAAGATCCCAAGGATATGTATCTACAAGCTATTTTGAGGATTGGAGAAAGATCATACATGGATGCCCTGAATTGTTCAAGAAGCTTGTGTCATAAGGATCTGATTGATTGGATTATAGAATAAGAGAAGTATTTTGACTACGAGTCAATTGAGGACACTTAGAAGAATTGTTTTACTTGTACAAATATTTAGGGGCATTGCATCTTTACAGTGGGATCATGTTCAGAATGATCAAGAGAAGAGGAAAAGAGAAGATTAAAACCTGGAAGAGGCT
This sequence comes from Taxus chinensis, assembly GCA_019776745.2. NCBI lineage: Eukaryota > Viridiplantae > Streptophyta > Pinopsida > Cupressales > Taxaceae > Taxus > Taxus chinensis. The sequence continues at coordinate 740,715,596 of CM034149.1, forward strand.
GGCTTCCAAGTTGATGCAAAGTTCTTGCTTGTGGATTATCAGTTGAACCTGTTTAAGAAGTTGCAAAACCTGAGACAAAAGGAGATGTGTGTTAAGGACTACACCAAAGAGTTTTATCACCTAATAATTTGTGCAGGTTAGACGGCAAGTGGTGCAGAAAAAGTCTCAAGGTATGTTAATGGATTGCGTATTTCTATTCATGATGAGTTTGGCACAGCCAGATTCTATAAATAGAGGGTGTGATGAGCATAAAAGGAAGCTATGAAAAGTGAGAAGTGCTAAAAGGACAGCCAAAGAGAGCCAAAAACCAAGAGGAAGCTCAGTAAGGGAATGTCTGAGTGGAATTGTGTTAAAGCTCCGCTGTCGAGGTCGAGTCTAATTCAAGAAAAGTCTTGCGAGTTTGCAGGCCTCGTAAGGCTTAGAGTCCTAGGAATTGTGTCCCTTAGTGGATGTTGTAGAGTCTTTATTACAGTTGTGAGAAGACTATAATGCATCGAGTCCGAGTCTGTGATTTTCCTTATTGATTAATAGATGAAGCTTTTATTGTATCTTTCAAGTTGTGTAATGAATTTGCACATGCAAGGTCATCTCTTTGAAAATATGTGGGCCGCGCAGTCTAAGATAGTCCTGCATTGGACCCTATAACCGCAATTGCATCATCCTGTAGCATATTTTGGTTTTTTCTCGAAAAGTGTGATTGCACACAATAATTTGATTTGCCAATTCACTTCCTTGGGTTGACATGAGCATGTACACCTAGTCAAGATGGCTAGGTACCTTGTGGCAGATTTTGGGTTTCTCTTGAATTACATCTTCACATCAAGTTTTCCAGAATATGTATGCAAGTTTTGAGATGGCACGGAACACTGTAGCGTGTTTTAGAGCTCCATCATGAATTACATCTTCACATCAAGTTTTCTGAAGTTGAGCCACTAAATATACATTTGCACCAACTTAAGTAGATTCATTGAGAATAAAAAGATACCATGAATCTCATGAACTGATTTGCAGGTACCACAACCAAGCCAAAACAAAACAAAATGCAAAATTTACTTATTCTTACTCTAAATGTTTTTGGTTGATGCAAGATTGCCTATACCCCTTGTAAGCTCCTGCATCAATTTACTATTGCCTATCCTCTTTTGTCGTGATCATCCAGTTCACTCCATCCAAGAGGTGGTTTGGTTCTCAATCCAAGGGATAGGTCAATGCATCACATCAAGCCTTGAGGTAAGTACTCTAATCTTTCATTTTCAAAATTATTTTATCTTTATGAATTAACCTTCGTTGCAGGTTGTCATCAAGCGAAACCAATAACCTTTTACTTTCATCCTCAAGGGATTTTGTATTAAGGTTAGGATCTCTGGTACTCTGGATCGGCCCCTTTTTTCACAAGTTTGTGTATCTTATCAAAGCAATTCCGTTCTGCCATTATACAATGTCCGTAGATACTTAATACATGTGTTTAAAATGCATTTTTACATATAGGAAGGAAAATATGCACAAACGTAACATATAAGTATCCGTGTATTCAGACTTACTATGTGTATGTGGCTGTGCACACGTGTGTCCATGTGGTGTGTGTGATCACACACACATCCCTACATACATAATGCATGTGTGTATGAAAATACATTTGCAAATATAGGAACATATACAAAAACATAAACATCTAAGCATTCACGTATTCAGACAATAGTTTTAAAACTTGCCAAAACACGTAGAGTAATTGCAAGATCTCACCACTCTTTCTGCAAACAAGTAACAGTCCCATTACTCATGAGCCGAGTAACAGGCTCAAACTCGCGAGTAATGGTGAGTAATTACGATTACTTGGTATTATTTGGCTATTACTCAGCATTACTTGACATTGCTTGGCACTACTCAGCATTACCCAGCATTGCTCGGCATTACTCAGATGCTCCCTGATTGTCCATGAGCATTGTAGTTTTTACTCTTTTTTGGTTGAAAATATACATATGCATTCTCTACATTCATTTCTCGTGTCATTTAATAGTGTTTTACAATATTTTGTTTTTTAATGAATTTCTATATTTTTTGAAGTAGTGATAAAGTTTCCGAGTAATTGTCGAGTCCCAAGTTCAAGTCAAAATTTTGGGCTGCCGAATACGAGTATTAAAACTATGATTCAGACCTAACTATATTGTGCGAGGGAGGGAGGTGCCTGATTGAGTTGGCATAGATGTATATCTATGTATGCTCAAGAGTGATATGTAGAGCATGCTGCTAGAATGTAACACTTGATTATTAAATATCCCACATATGATAAAACTCATTGTGGTAAGTGTTGCTAGATTATATATTAAATTCAAAGTGACATTGATGTCAGCATAATTGTCAAGTGATCATTTTAAGGTGGGGTCCAGGTTAGCAGTTACAGAGTATAATTGTTTAAGTGTTACAAATGGCTACACATGCAGATTCATGATGAATTTTAAAGTATGGCACAAGCACTTAGAAATTCTTACATCACAATTTCATTTAATGCAAGTACAATGCCTTCCGGTCAAGATGTATACATCACTTACATATGATATCCACAGTTGGAGCCCTTGTTGATTCCACTCAGAACCTGTGACCCAACATGATCAGAAATGACAGCTAGTAAAATGCAAAATAAGTTGACAATGAGAAGAAAAAAACCCCATCATCTTCAAAATATTCTAAATGGCTTTCATCAATTAGCTCATAATGGGGGTACTCTTACAAATATCAAAGTTTGACCGAGCATTTCAAGAGAAAATGACCATCTCAGACAAGATTCAGACAATAAATCAGGTTGGTGAATACCAAAGAAGAGGTCATACCAACCTGACAAATAGACATAGAATGACAGAGATTCACTTTAGAACAAGGTTGTATAATCAATCAGCATAGAGATTGTGCACATAGAACACTATTGATGCATTCAAATAAAGTATATCACAAGAAAAAACCAAATTAAAATGATAACTGTGCATCTGAGTATAACAAAATCTAGAAGTTTAAGAAGGCTGGGTTAGCTACCAAAGCAGGCTTTGACCATAAAAATAGTGCTCCGGAGAGACTTAAAGAAACACAATCAGCCGGAGTTCCTGGGTAACAAGCATGTTGAGATTATGTCAATATTAGCATAAAGGATAAAGAATGACAAAAATTAAATGTCAATTACATTAGAAATTTTATAGAATCGATTCTCAACACAAAATAGTTGTGACGGCATAATACAAAACTAAATTGCTTGATTTCAAAGTCTTTTTAATGCTTTTATGGTTAACATCTGACTGTTGAAATTTGTATATCTATCAATCAGGTTTCAACAAAAATTTCCTCCTGTAAAAAAACAAAATAGATTCAATTGAGTTGTTACTGTACCGTAACATTACAATATGTAGATAGAAAGTATGGGAAAGCAAGGGGAATCATCGGTATACAAAAGAAAAAGTAGCTGAGGCGGTCTTGTAACATAGTTGTAGAAGGCCTTACAACTATTCCATTTCCAGTCTCTCCAAATAGATCCTGACAATTCCCAATCTTCTAAGCAGAGTTTTGGGATGATTAAAGCTCCATCAAATTTTGGCTGTCAAGAAAAGTCTTCAAAGAGTTTGAATTACAGATTTCTCATGCAGGAATTGTGGTAGAGAGGAAAGGTGCATCGTATCTTTAAAAGATGTCTTTCTGCTAAGTCCTTTGGGCTTGGTTCCAAGATGAATTATTCACTTACTGCCCCACTCTCTTTGGGAACACTTGGTTTATTAGGGACAACTGCAAGAAACTATGGCAAACAATCCGGTTGAAGGCTTTTAGACTCCTGTAGAAAGCAAGGTAAGGCTATTTTTCGTGAGGACCCCTCCCCTCTAGGTCTAGGGAACTGAGGCTTTTCAAACAGGTGCTTGTTCTGCTTGTCAAAGTTAAATTCAAGTATCTTAGTAAAGATGTTAACTTGGTGCACAGACTCAGATGCCATCTTCTTTTGCATATTTAGGAAGAAACTTTCCACGTAGTCCTCTCTTTATGTTGTTGTAACTTTTTGTTCTCTGAAGTAATATAAGATGTGTTTCTCACCAAAAAAAAATACTCAGAAATGAAATAGCCTTCCACATGGTTAGGAATGCATTTCAAAGTATGCTACAAACTCTCAACGAGCTACTTGGGTTCGAATGTTTACCCATAAACTTCATCTTTATAGAAAATGGGACATCTCCAAAAGCATTTACTCTTTTCTCCAAATAATCCATATAAAAAGTTCAACATGATAAACAACCACGAAACTTGAATCAGAAAAGAAATGGTGTTCCAGACAATCGCGGATATATTTCAAAGTATCATTCATACAATCAATAAGCTAATTGGAGTTTATTCTTTTACAAAATTCGTTTCTCAAAAAATAAAGGATGTGCATAAAAACTCCTATGCAATCCATTTAGATATTTTGTAACAAAGATGTCAAGCTATAATTTTCCAAAGCTCAATATCATAGGAAAGGAGCGGCCCATCAAACTGTGAACTGAAATGTCTATTTCAGTAATACAAACATTACCAAGATAACTCTAAGTAAACATTCTTTGTAAAGGAATGGGAAGATTTAAGATAAACAGTGCAAGTATTTTTTCAAAGTATATAATTGTCTATTTATCCCTTTTACCATATACGTCTTCAATATATAAAAGGAAAACTATAAAGTCCCAGATATTTGCATTCAAGAATTTTTACTGAAAGCCCAAAAATGGAATGCAAATAGCACTAGTGAGATTTTAAATAAAATTATAGACATTATTGGCAAAGAAGGAAACTGCCATATTCTACAGAGGATCAATTTTTTTATACAACATTTCACTAATTGATGTAACCCTGTTGTATAGACTCTAGGCGTTGACACGTAAACATTCAAAGCAGAATGCTTACAAAGTTGCATAGGTTCTAGGCATATGGACATAGAACTTTGTTGGAAAATTTGCTTATACAGAGAAGTAGGTCAGCTCATATTGATTGGTTGTATTAATTTAAGTTTATATGAAGTACAATGTCAAATTATAGAACTTTCTAATAACTCTTCACCTTCTAATTTTATGCATTCCTCACAACTTTATGAGCTCCTATTGAATTTTATTCACATTTCAATAAAATAAATTAATTAATTCTATTAAAATATATTGTGATTAACAGTTTGGTACAAATTTGTGGCATGGTCACAGACAGTTTTGTTGCATTGTCACCCAACTTCCCAAATGAACATCGACATAGTTAACTTTTCGATAACATCATACACATATTCAGGTAATCAGGAGTTAAAGAGACATCAAGACATAAACCATGGCTGCTGCATCGCTTGGTTTCCTGGGTGCCCAGAAAGCCATACAACTAACCATTCTTCTTTATCAGGTTCCCTAGATTCTTTAATACAATGTGACAGTTTATGTTCGCCCATTTTCCCAGTTTATGGGAACTCCTAATATTATAAATTTTGGTTTTCTTCTTTATATTCAGACTTCTGAGGTTCTAGATAATGCCAAGACAAAGCGTTAGTCATCTTGTGGAGTACCAGAATCCAGGGTAAAAGAATTCAAAAAATTCTGAAATTCAAAATTTACATCCTCAGAAATTTTCCTCTGATCTTTTATGCTAGGAAATTTTACACAAAAAAATATTTTTACTATATTTCTTGCATAGACAGCTCATATCCAATGTCAGTAGGTTCCAATTTCACAAGACAGCAGAAGTACACAAACAACATGGTTTTATGTTGTTGGTTAGCCTTCAAATAAGAATTTGATGGATAATTTTTGCATGCACGATAGTTGAATATTTGATGAAATAAACTAAGCAGTTACATTTACACAAGAGGAGAGACGATGCTCAAAGGTCCTTCGGGGATGGGTTCGCCGCTCATTGGCAGTGCTTGTGGTCCTGTGGATGGGACCATCTGGTGCCAAATGCATCCAGATGGGTCTTGGTTTTGTTTACCTTTACATCTCTGCCATGTTTGACTGATAAATTTCAGATCACAATTTGACACGAATTGCCATTACCAACTTCACATCATGTGTCGGCCCACACATAATGACCCAAAATAATATCTATTCCCTAACAATATTTCACATGCATATAGACATGCAAGTCACAAATCTGTGGAAGCACCCGGTTGGTGTCATAAGGCAATGTCAAACAGTAGACTGAATTTTGTTACTAAAATATCATACCATGTATCAATAAGGTATCAGACAATATATTTATTGATTATGACATGGATATTAAGAAAAATGACGGGTTGGAGCTTGAAGTGTTCTGAAACATGCTGAATTGTGAAAGATGTAATTCTTGATATGGTACACTTGCTTCCTATTTTACCTTCTCTATATCCAATATCAGTATGACGGCCCACACAATAAGGAAAAGCCTTGTTCTTTAGCACTAACCCTAAAGTTGTTTGTTGTGTTGCTATGCATTGGTGTTCACTTGTGTGTTAACAAGTTCTGAAACATACTAAAGGGATGTCCCAACCTTGTACTCGTCATATTATGTGGGGATGAAGCACAATAGAAAGGATAGGTACCAGCCATAGTATTCAGGTTTAGAATGGGAGTTCTGTGTGTTGGCAATCACACATGAATTTCCATGTCTCCGGATAAGTCATGAATGCATGTGTGTTTCTATTTTGTGAGGATGCAGGTACTTATGCTTACCTTGTGAAAGAGAACAGACAGCTTGCAATACAGCAGATAAATACGATCTCAAACAACATTTTTTTTTTAGTAAAAAGAGAAGCTATTTTATTCAAGATTAGATGACAAAATTAAATCATCTGACTTCCAAACAACACACTACAGACCCAGTACTTAGCCTGAGAGGTGTAGTGCAGACTTTTAGCATTCCAAATACGATTAAGCAGTAAATACATCACTATCCACATATACACATTCGTCAAGCAATTAGAGATTACAAATCTTATATCATCTAAAGAAAGAAGAGAGTAGATAGCATCCGTCTATGAAGACCGCCACCGTGGGCAGAGACCATAGCAGACTATATCAGATTTGTCCAATGCCCAATTTGCCAAAGTATCAGCCACCCAATTTTGAGTCCTTGGGACATATCAGAATTCTATTTCCTGAAAATTTTGCTGAATATTTTCAATGGAATCCAACACTCTTCCCAATCTCCAATCCACCTGGATTCCAGGGGCAACATGTTGTAGATACTTGATCAAAATTTGACAGTCTGACTCCACTATGATATGCTATCAACCAATGTTTTAAAAATTGGAACCGGACTCGGAACCGGTCAAGGGTTGGACCAGACCGGTTCAAACTATATGAACCGGTTTACTAAAAAACACATAAAAATTACATTTTTATAGAAAACAATATATTTGAAAGATTAGAAACCATGATTCCAACAATTATACACAAAATATGCATAGTTTGCTCATGTATATAGTACCATAGTTGGAATACTCGCATTCGGCAAATACTCGGCAGACCCCCAAAAAAAAAACTCGGCAAAAACTCGGCAATATTCACCCAATACTCAGGAATACTCGGCAACTTAAAAAATACTCAAATTTCTTTAAAAAAACATAAATTTGCAGCCAAAACCATGTATCTGCAGCGTTTTCTTTCATTGCTATTAATGCTTTCTTTTTGTTGGGACCTTTACGATAGCATTCAGTCTTGTGTCTGAGGATGCGCAAATTGGAGTGTAAACACAAAAAAAAGTCTTGAAATAGCAAAAAAAAAAACCTACGCATCTGTTGATATGTGAAGTCAACATTTGAATAAGCAGGGTGCGACCAAGCTGGCAGGTGGGATGATTAGTCCGAGCACGGGAGAATACTCGCCGAGTTTTGGCGAGTACTCACCGAGTTTTGGAAAGCTATCCAGTATTTTTAATTACTAATCTGTCTACAGGCGATCAAAGATCATGATTCTTTTAGAAGATTGAAAGAAGTTGCTTGGTCCAAAAAGGTGCAAAAATGGATTTTATAAAAATAAGAAAAATATTGTCATCAATGCGTAGAGCTCAAGAAAATATACACTTTTAGAAAAAAACGGCACCTAAAACGGAGCCACAAAATGAAAGTTATGGCACATGCAAGTTTTTGTTGCTACATCTTCCCGGACCCTTTCCAAAAATGGCAAGTTTTATTCTGTTTTTGCTGCAAGTTTTTGCTGCTACATAATCCTAGCACTAAACTACTTCTAAGGAAGTAAATGCGACTATCTACTCCTAATCTAACAATTCCAAGGGACCAAGGAGAGAGAGAGAGCATGAAAATAAAGAAATCCTACACTACAGAGGTGATAGCACCGAGAAAAGGTAACTGCTGATCACAAACCCAACTGCCTGAAATGGAGAGAGGTGAGCAATGAAGAGGATGGACAGATGCATCACAGACCAAGGGTAAAGTTCACACAAAACACCATTTCAAACCCCTTAAACACAGCTCCCAAAACCTGCAATGGACATCAGAGATATGCATAGCATACCCTGTAATGGTGAGAGACGAGAAGAGACAACAAAATGAGCAGAAGATGGACAAAATGCATCACGAAACAGATTTTATTGCTCCAGGAGTTCACACAATACACCATTAACGGGCAAGAGGCAAGAAAATGCCATTACAAAGCCAAGAGAGGAGGCTTAAACTCCACATTCGACCCTAGAGAAGAAAGAGAGAGGGGGGTAGGGAAGGAGAATGAACAACCCTTTACAATGAATATTGCCCTTGTATTTATAGATTTGATCAGAGAGAAGAAAGAGAGAGGGAAGTGGGAAAAGTGGGTTGAAGTTCAACCACTGTTGTTAATGCTTCAGATAAAATCTGCCCCCAAATCCGTCTTTACTGCATCAATCCTTGGTTCGACGCCTTGAAGGAAGAGGAAACGGCGGAACAGAACAAATATGATCTGGTCGTTGAGGCAAGAAGATCCTACATTGAAATCCCAAAGACGTTTCCTCCATTTCACCTACCAGGGCCACGCGGCAGCCTAGCGCTCGTTTGGGCTTCCCTTTTTGGATTCATCTTTGGAGAAACGCCGTTAGGACACGTGGTTCCTTCCGCTGCCTCCTCCATACTTAGTCGATTTCAGACCTTTCCTGAACTGTTTTGAACCCAAGGACTTCGAATCTTCGCCGTTTCTTCCCCTTTCTTGCTCGGTTCCTCTGCGGCACTGCCCCTTCTTTTCTAACCCTGTTATTCCATTGTTGAGTCCCTCTGTGACCTATTTACAGATCTGGACGAGATTTCTCAGGTTCTTTCTATGCGGGATTGTAGCTGATCCGATATTTGGCCCGGGGGGCGAAATATGGATAACAGGAAAGAAATGCCAAAAAAGGAAAAAATCCTAACTCGGCTGGTTCAGGATGAAACCGGACCGATTCGACCGGTTTGGTACAAAACCAGTCGGTTCCTTACAAAACCGGCTGGTTCAGTACCAAACCGGTCGAAAGGTCCGGTTTTTTAACTGGTTCATGTCTAAATATGTTGAACTAGTCAAACCGGCCAGTTCGGCTGGTTTTTAAAACACTGCTATCAACCTACCTTCAAAGCCTCCTAGAGACCTCTCAAAATAGCATATCTTTTTTGCCATATTATTGTAGAGAAACCCTAAATTTTCTACAAAGAGAAAAGCCAGAACACCATCATGTGATCTCCCTACTCCTCCCATACTAGCTTTTCCAGGATTGCCTCTAGAGACCCCATCAGTATTAATCTTACCTACCCCAATAGGGGGAGGAGGCCACTTCCATTAGTAATTGTTGTAGCCTTGGTTCTACCAATAGACTGCCCAGACTAAAGGTGAAGCCTAGATAAAATGTCAACTCATCTCTAACTAGGAGGTTGAGGTTATCTGATCAACTCGTGGATGGATTCTTTGATATTTTCCTATATCCTTTTCCAAACAAAATAATTGCCCATGTATTCCTAAGTAACGATTCACTGATTCCTCTCCTTCCAGATATTCCAAAGGAGAAGAGATGTTAATCCACATAATTTGAAAAACATATTTATCCGGTTGAGCTTGATTGATTCATTCCCTCTAGATTTGTTCCATATGTCCAACCCCTTGCCAAGAAATATCCACCAAAGTTGCTAGATTGTATCAAAGGTTGACTGCAAATGAACAATATTGAAAGAGATGATCAATAGATTCCTCACTACCCCAACACATTTCACATCAAACGGGACCATGAAACCCTCGCTTCAACAATTGCTCACCTGTGAGAATTCTGCGATGTAACAATAGCCAAATGAAGAAGCGGAGTTTTGGCCAAATGTTTTGAGACTAGTGAGGTTTAAAAATGCCTTCTAGGGGGATGAGAAGTAGTCCTACAAAGAGCATCATAACCTCTAGCAATAGTATAAAACCCCTGAATATCCCAACCAATACTATCGTCAACTTGCGAGCAAGAAGGTGACCTCCTTTGGACTAAAAAAAAAAATGTCCCGCTTTTGATTGTCTGCCAACCAAATGGACCAATCCTCAAGAGGAATCTAACATCTCCCTACTTCTAAAGTTCTAGCAATATTATTCAATGGTCTGTAATAATGTGCCACCTTGATCCAATTCTTATAATGACGACACTCCATAATAGGTCTCCAAAGAGGAAACTAATCAACAAGTGGCAGATGACCATCCCAAAAATTAGCGCTTTTGACCATTCTTATCAATCCAGTAAAGATGTTTCTCAAGCATCTAATCCTTACTAACCCAGAAAGGATAGGAGAACCACAACTAGGAAGATTAAGACAAATAATCTCCTTCGAGGACCTACCTTCTGCATATTTGGCCCAAAAATTTTATGCCCATAAATCATTTGGCCAACGTAGAAGTCGCCAATAGTTTTTGGTCTGAAGAGCTTTTAGCATTGTCACTGCATGTACAAAACCCAAGAGCTTCTACTTTAGGATGGCATAATGTATCCCATTTCCCCAAAGCTCGTTTCCATTTCTGCTGTGAGCCACTCCATAGGAATCGGTAACTAAACTGGTCAAGTACCTTCAAAACTGCAGCAGGAATATGTAATATTGAGAGACATAAATAGGGAGAGCTTGTAAAACATATTTAACCAAAGTAATTATGCCTCCATTAGATAACTACATATTAGTCCATTTAGAGAGTTTATCTCTAACTTGTTGAATCAACCAAGACCAATCCTTCATACACTTATCTTGCAAAGGAGATACCAAGTTAAGTAAGTGGGAGGGAAGCTTTGACAAAATTGAACTTTTGCATGATTATGTTCTCCTGCCTTTGAGAGCAATGAAAGAAAATAATACTAGATATTTTTCCCATTTACTAGTTGACCGGTAGCTTCAGTAAAAGTGTTCAGGACCTTTTGAAATCTACTTGCCTCCATAATCTTAGCTTGCCCCATTAAAGTAGAATCATCAACAAATTGCAAATGAGTAATTGGTTTAGCCACTCGAGCAATGGTAATACCCTTTAACAGTCTAGCATCTCTAGCTTTAGCAAATTTCTGCCCGAGACTTTCAGCAAAATTGATGAAGAGATAAGGGGAGAGGGGATCACCTTGTCTGAATCCCGCGAGAGGCTTTAAACAGATGAGTTGGGGAGCCATTAATAAGGACTGAAAAGGAAACTGAGGACATGCATTCCTTAACCCAATCTACTGCAAAACCAAGCTTATTCAAGACCTTGAAGAGGAAATGTCAATCCACCTTGTCATACTCGCTTTGAATAAATGCAACCTAATAAACATAGAGGAAATCTTTTGAGCCTGCATCGAATGAAGAGCTTCTTGAGCCAACACTATTTCATCCAGGATTTGCCTACCTTCCACAAATCCCCCTTGTTCTGTTGAAATAATTTTATGCAACAAAGGTTTGAGCCTTTCCCACCATAAGCTTAGTAATTATTTTATACAGAAGATTGCAAAGCACTATAGGTTGATAGCCAGAAATGTCATCCAGCTTCTTGGGATTTGGGAATTAATACAATGAAAGTCTTATTGATCTCCTTAAGAATAGACTTCGCTACACAGGCTTCTTCCACCATCTCTAAAATCTCATCCTTAACTGTCTACCAAAATTCTTCATAAAATTCAATAGGAAAGCCATTTGGAACAAGAGTCTTCCCTTTTTGCATGTTAAAAACAATTTGTTCAAGTTCTGATCTGAACTTTGGCATACAAATTCCTATTATCGTGATCCGGAAATGAGAGTAGGAATGTCTGCCAAAAGCTGATGTCGAGCTTCGACATTTAAGGTTTCATATCTAGAGAAATTTTCATAATAAACCCGAGCTTATATCTTTCATACCTGCCCAAGTCTAGTCCCGAAGTCCCTTGTAGTTCTTTAGAAAAGAAATATAAATATGGGATCTTCTATTAGAGAGATATTTATGGAAGTTAGTATTACGATCCCCCTCCTAATATGATTATGAGACTTTTGTTTGATCAGAATTTCTTCACATTTCTCTCATTCTTCTTTTTGGGTAATAAAATGGAATTCCTCCTTCCCTGAGAAATTTGTCCTGCCCTGGCAGCGAATGATCTCATTCAATTCCACAAATTTGTTGACACTTTCTTTCCTTTTCTCATTAACATTACCGAACTCTTCCCAATTCCTATGTTTAGCTTGAGTTTTGATAAACTAAAGCCAATTTAAGAAAGCTGAACACTTTCATACCATATCTTGGCTTTCTTGCCTAACCACCACTGAATAATTTTATCTCTAAAAGTGTCATCCCAAAGCCACGTAAACTGAAATCTGAAAGGAGAGCAAAGCAGACAGGAGTTCTAGACTTCCAAAATGACTGACCAATGATCCGAAGTCGTGTTAATTAGAATAGAAGATGTAGGAATAAAACCAGAAGTGAAGAAAGCCTCAAAATTTAGAAATCTATCTAGCCTTTCAATAGTACAATCCTGGCCCTGTCTCTTATTCGTCCAAGTCCACACCCCATTAGATGGTTTCAAATCAACCAGATTGAGGAACCTATTGTGTTCTGACATAAGAGCCTCACTTCTGGTTTAAACTTCGACTATCTCCCAGTTTCTCATCCAAAGACAAAATGGTATTGCGGTCTCCCCCTAAAAGGGGCTAGGCATCTGGAAAGGAATGGATAATAAAAAAATATATTCTTCCACAACTGCCTTTTATCCTGTAAAGGAATGGGAGAATAAACATTCAAACATAAAAATTGCTGAGAATAATCCCTGGTCTGAACCAAAAGCCCTAACACTCCCCGGCTAGTCAAATTATCCAAAACAACCAAAAACATTTTGAATGCAATGGCTCTATGAAGCAAGAGACTTAACATACTCGCTGATATGCTGTATGTCTAAGATGCCAATTGGTTAGAATAGTACATAACATTAATCTTTTGGAATTGCAACCTACAAATAAAATATAGAGGTTGGTCTTGAAAAGTATTTGACAGATTGACGCAACTTGATCTTTTTATTTTTTCTTTCTTTGAAAATTTCAGTGTAAAGAATTGCATGTATTAAACTTTAGTGTTCCTAGAGGAAAGCAGAGTGTTAGTTAATTAGGGTAGTTTCTTTATGATATCTTTTGTTGAACTTGTTTGTATGTGCTATTTTCACTTTATTCTTTTGCAATCTTTAGTGAATTTATTGGATTCTAATTACACCATGTTGAGTGGTTGCACATATCATTGGTTTATCTTCCGACTTCGATCTGCTCACGTGATGAGAAGACATTGGATTCTATAGCAATCAGTTTAAAATGTTTTATATTGCAAGGAGGCATTCCTCCAGTTTGCTAGCGCCACATTATATTGATGTTTTGCAGTGCGACTTCCTAAGTATATTCAATAGATTGCAATCCTCTATAGCAGCTATGACCAAATACAAACCTCTTGACAGAAATAATGAACCAAAAAGCAAGTAATCCAAAGTGACCAACTTCCCTTAAAACTATTATCTCCTTATTATGGATAACATTGTGAAATCGAAGGTACCAATCACCACAGCTCGAGCCAGAAGCTAAAAGAAGATAAGTATACTAGTATGTGTTACACATGATCGTCAAAAAAACTAAAAATGTATTTCAAGCCAAATAATGCTTTGGATTAACAACTGGCCTTTAGAATCCAAAATAAAAAAATTCAATGAAGTAAATAAATATGAACAGAAGCCAAAAAATAGTGGCAGTTATGTCCATGGGAAGAACAAAACCATAAATACTGGAAAGAGGTGCATACCTCGTATCATTGGCAAATCTTATAGTTTAAAATAACATAGCTATAAGTTATTTACTACCCTTAAATTTTAAATAACAATATTTTTAAAATAGTAAGGTAACAAATAGAAAAATGTGTTGAATAGAATCCTTCAAGTTTAAGTAGATTGTACAAAGCACCTAGAGAAATTAGTATGAACACTATTAAATCAAACTAACCGCATAATTCGAAGGCTGTTGCTCCGTTTATCATAACCTGACGAACAGCAATATTACCCCGTGTAGTAACAGAGTGTCCAACAGCTGACTTTTCCCTGAAAATGTGATTAAATCAAAAATGGCATGATGTAACTCCTTTTATCTACAAATTCAACAAATTTACATATAACATTCAATACATTGGCATGCAAAAGGTGCAAGAGCTTTATCAGTAGGATGAAATCTAAAGTTGTGAATTTTATGTGACATAGGCATTGACAATGAGACTATGTCATTATCAGATACATTCATTAGCCATTTCCTCCCCACTGCTTGACAAAACCCCTAGCTAAATTTTTGTTTGCTGCACAGCCGGTGTCAATGGCAGTGGTGGCCTCATTTTTAAAACCACTTTAATGTCTGGTGGCAAATGCTTGCAAACCATTTTTTAGTCAGATTTTCCTCCAAAAAAGAGTACGCCTAGTAACCTTAACTCTTCACCCACTGAAATGCTGCTACATTTATATCCCTGTTATTAGCATGTTGCATCCATAACTTGGACTGCTCCAAAATAATATATCTTAACAGCCCCTGCACTACCTATGCTAGTTTTAATAGTAGCAGCATATTTCATGAAACCAATGCTGTCAGCATTAGTTTTATTCTATGTTACCAGGGTTCGTCCCCCTGCCCCACATACCCTGACTGATACGTTTCCAGTACAGATACGTGAGGGTATGGGTATGGATACATACCGGTAGGTCCCGGGTACATTTCGACGTACCCGGGACGTATTCAAGCCTAAAAACGTCTTTTAAGGCATGTTAAAACATTTTCTTCTTTTTTTTTTGACTCGGTCCATGCAAAAAAACGAACCCTAAACACTTAAATGAATAAAAATATTAAACCCTAAACAACCTCAAAAAGCTATAAAAAGCACTCACTCATTCATTTGAAACCACACAAACAATTCATTGTTGGTTTTTGCAAGTGTATGAGCAAAGAGCCAAAGAGTTGTATTAAGGCACAACATTACCGCATCCTTAACGAGGATTAGAAGGTGATTTTGGATAATATGAATGCAAGAACCAACCACTGGACTGACCTCATTTAGTTATCATTGGCAGGTTAGAGTCTGCCTAATTAAATAGGTCCTTCAGGAGCTCCCTATTTTATGGCCACCATCGCAACACAAAAATTAAACACAAAGGAAATGGATGAAACACAAAGGGAATATAATATTCGTATATCATAGACAATGTAAAATCTTAAGTATATTGAATGTTTTGAACATTGATCGTACTATATTTTTCAACTTTTGTATTTCTTATGGACTAAAAAATGAGTCTATGAATAAAAAAATATATTTATTTTTATTTTTTTATATATTTTTAATATATAAATGTACGGACGTATCCAAGAGGTATCGTACCCAAGGGTCTTTTTAAATTGGCATATCCGCGTATCGAACCCGTACCCGTATCCTGGCAACATAGGTTTTATGCCATTCTTGATTATACTTCTATTGTGAATACTCAATACCACATTAGTCATCTCTAACAGCTTGTTCTCCGGTGCATAAAACTATGCTGCTAATTTAGAACTCCGCATTATATATGGTCAATGTCTTCACAGATGAATGATGATGAAGTGACCCTTTACTGTGCAGTATAGTTTTTCTATGGGTTCAATGACCACCACAATGAATGAGGACATTGAAGGAGGGCCTCTATGCTACCTATTGCCGGCACTGTTAGAATGTTATATTCTCAAGAAAAGACCATGTTATAGAGGCCACCTGTAAGCCACTTGTCGAGAGCCACCCACATCTACATTGAACTTTTGAAGTGATTCATGGACGGACTTCACCAGTGTTACAAACCAGTCTTGCCATCTCTGTGACACGATAAAATGCAAACACAAGCATAGCATACAGAGAATTAGTGTGTATTGACAATGCAACCTACTCAATTCTAAGAGTTAGAGATACATGAGAAATTATACTGAGACTCAGAGCAAGGATTGGAATATGGACATCACCAAACATATTCTGGTCATCCTTGACATCGACGCTACATTTGGAATTAGATTCAGTAACTCGTGGCTTCAACCAATTTCGCCATATTTATCTTACTCAAGATAATACCCATGAAATTAAAAAGGCCTTTGATACAAATCTCAGTTGTAGGTTGCTTAGTTTACACCAAACTAGTTGCTTCTCCACAAGTTAACGAGCAAACAATAGGCCAGAAATGAGCAAAATAAAATATAGTTTGTTGCATAGTGAACAAGGAATCAAGATGAAGAGACTCTCCAATAAGCATAATAATGTATTATATGATTGCATCCCCTGCTAAAAAAATATGTATCATCCCAAGGCCATGTATGATGTATCTTAAGGCTATTGCACAATTGAAGAAAGAATATGTGAAAGCCATCATAATGATCAAATATCACCCACAGTTGTATTTAAAAGAGTGTTTTCCCTCTTTTCAGAATGTAGGCCGGCTTAAAATGGCTCCTTTCAGCATCATAAACGACCTCTTTTATCCTCATTTGTGACAGCTTGGACCCTTCATATTATCTTCTATAATCTGCAATTGACCTGCCTTGTATCTGTCGCTATCCAGCCAAGAGGTTAACCATTTGATCCAGGTTGTTAACCTTAGGTGCCCAAGGGTTAAGGTATCTTCTATACCAATTGTGCTAACAAGTTCACTAGGTGTGTTTTCAGTGGACCCAGTAAATTGTGGGGGTCCAACTAACTAACTCTGTGGACCCACCAGTTAACTCTTTTTTCCTAAAATTAACTCAGGTATCTTTTCTTAGTGTCGTGCAGAAGCTCGCTTCCATCATCTTGAAGAAACAAATATATTATGTCTGCTTTGGGCTATAAATTATAATATCTCCCTTTTGGGAAGATTCCTCATCATCATAGTGTCCTGATTCTCTTGCAGAGATTGCTGCTCCAATGGATTTATTCATCCCATCAATGAGATCATTTCTTATTTCTCTTTGTTCTTAACCTTGTTAACCTTGCTCCAATTCAATATTTACATAGCTCAAAAGAAAACTATCAAATCTTGATAATGCTAAATCAAGAAACGGGATTGAAGATTGGGAATAGTTTGTCATGTGGCAATAATTGTAGTTTATAGGCTATCTCATTTACTTTTTCAAGGAGGATAAATGAACTACAGTACCTTGAAGTGGGTTTTGTGCACCTTCCTATGGATAGAGAACAATTTGAATTAACTTGGTAAATTGATATATTTTTAATCTCTGTTCCAACTTGTTCCATATTACACTTGCAATCTACTTCCATTTTTGCCAGAATTTAATATGATATGTCTTCTTCGTTGAATTTTTGAAGGTTAATGTTGATTGTTATAGGTAGGTTGAAATTTTGAAATCATACATAGCTTTAAAAGGTCTTGTTCTAACGATTTAGTGCACGCATGTGAGACGTATGAATGTGTTTTTTTCCTAGATGAATTGCTTTGATGCCACATAGGATCTCATAGCATCTTCCATTATTGGATAATCTAGATGGAAGCTTAACATGCTGTCCTCTACATTGCATTGAGTGCCACATGGTCCACCATAGACCCACTACACACATTCATGGCCCCTGTCCCTAACAATTACTACATGGATCCCCGTCTTTGGTAAACCTTCTCATCTTCCCCTTGATTTCTATTGGGTTCCTATTATACACAGTTTGTACATAAAGATATGCCGCAAAATCAGGAGAGAAAGCTTTGCATAGTTCCACATCTGTTTTCAGACTTTGTACAACGCTAATCATATGAATAAAATTCTGTTTTAGACTGTTAGTTCTAATTAAAATTTTGTTTTAGTTCTTATTAGTTAGTAGTAGTACCAATATTGTTATTTTTGTTTGTGCAAATGCTTTCACTTTCTATGCTTTAAATATTGTTCGCAAATTCAAATCTGTTTACAGTTTATACAGCATTAAGTTTCACAATTTTGTGTGTTTTCCTAAACATTGCTCTTGAAATCTGGACTAGTGGTATCAAAGCAGTTTCATCCATTTTTATATGTCTAGTCAAACAAGGTCAAGCTACATCAAGTATGGACCCGAGACACGTGACCCTTCAAAGTAAATTCCTTTCCATTTAAAACAATCTCAAATGGTGGGCAACACTAGAATACAAGATCCCTCTAAGAAATGCCCAAGGAAGCACTTTAGAAGTACAGGAACAACATGCCAGATCAGTTTCCCCAAATTCTTTGACAAGTCATGCCTGTGGATAAATCTCTTTCAACAATAAAACCCTTTGGTGGGGACAAAAAACCTTCATGTTACAAGTAAATTTTAACACTCCTCTTTTTGAAGGAAACATTCACATGGATGCACTGAAGAATGGGCACGACCACTCGGAATCATATTTCTTTGTCAAGATTTTTTTTGATAGTGAATGGATCATATTTGGACTTCTCAAAGTTGCCTCATGTATCAAAAATTGGATGTAATCTTATTGGCTTCAAACTAGCTAAGCAGGGGTGACTCAATTGAAGAAAATTCAGTTAACACTTGGGGAGACTTTGTAGCATAATTACCGAGTCTGGAAATCAGGATCTGTTCGGGATGGCAAAGAGATCCAAAAATCCGGAATGGTCTGAAATATGTACATATTATACATCACCATAGTTCTATAACTATGTAAAATTGACAAACACAATTAAAATATATATATTGTAATATAAAATGTTAATGTATTTAAAATTAAATTAAATATATGGTTGTTGGGCATCATTTTTTTGCCAAAACAAAAATCAAACAACAGGGTCAACTTGGACTGAACTTACCCAGGACGGCTGAAAAAACCAGATGGATCCAAATTTTATGCAGATGCAGCCAGATTTGGTAACCAGGCTTTGTAGAGGTCATCCAGGAGAAATACTGCCATGTCAGACATCAGAAATATCCGTACATATAATGGCAAAAATTGCCCCAGGTCAAGGTCAGATGACACATGATTATAGTTATACCAATACATTCCCGTATTATTGGTAAAACTAAAATTTCACATAAGTGACATTTAAAGACACCGAGTCCTCAAGTACCACAATGGCTTGTCTCCATACAGCACACAGATATGGAGTTCTTGGAGGTTAGAACAATTGGAGACAGCTACAGGTATGCAATCAAGAATAAGGAGATATTTTATGATAAGGCTAAGAAGTAAAGTACTATGAAATTGTCTTGTTCCATTACTTTCATAAAGCTTCGTAGCTTCTTAGGTCTTACCAATTTCTATTGCACATTTGTTTTGGGTTTCTACACAGTGTGAGGCCCCTGAACCATGCCACAGAAGGAGGCACCAAATCAAAATTTGTTTGGACGGAGATGCAATAAAATTTATTAGAACTGAGGCATTGTCTTCGTTCAATGCCAATCATTGCTCTGCCAAATCTGCAACAACCATTCAAAATAGAGACTTTCGCTTCTAACTATGAACTCGGTGTCGTTCTCACACAACACGGGCATCATGTCGCCTACCATAGTTAGGCATTCAATAATGCAGTCTGCATGTATCCAACATATTACAGAGCTCTATGTCATTGTCCAAGCATGTCAACAATGGAAATATTACATATTGGGAAAAGAAACAACTGTTCACATTGATCATGACCCCCTACAATTCCTTCAAACACAATGCAAGTTGTAGAATGAGAATCACAAGAAGTGGTATACATATTTGCAAACACTAGCCAAACCTTTGGAGTTGATTTCAATGGACTTTCTATCAGGTTTTCCCTCTACAAAGCACAGTCATGATTGTACTTTTGTGGTGGTAGATAGTTTCTCAAAGATGACAATTTTAGTGCCATGCCAAAGGAGCATCTCAGCAGCTGAAACTGCAAAACCCTTCTTTAGCCATATGTGAATCTATTTTGGTTTTCCAAAGGGCGTCATGTCAAATATGAACAGGACATTTTCAAGTACATTTTAGAGAAGCATCTAGACCATGATAATAAAAAATGGACAATTTCTACCACCTTTCATCCATAAACAAATGGGCACACAAGGGTAGTCAATTGGATTATAATCTTCTCAGAATGTACAATTCAAAACATCTACACACATTGAATCAAATTTTTCCCTTCATACAACATAGTATAATAAAATTACTAGACACTGAAGAAGAATCAAAACAATAGAACATGATATGATAGAAATAAGAGAATAATATTGAAGCATATAACCAAAGCAACTTCGAACGGGCAACCTCCACAACCTTACAATAAGAACATTATAGCAATATGATCATCTACAACTAATCCTACTTCCTATATACCCCACATATGCTATGGATATAAGCCGATCCTAATACCAATGTGAAGATATAGAAACTATCATAAGAACAATTCAAGGGTTATGATAGCCACAAGTCAGACACAAACATCCCAAAAACATGCCATAGGTTAAGGGCATAGCATGCCCGCACCCTTCAAAAAAGCATTTTCCTCAACGTTGATCATCTATGGATGCTTGTGTATGAAATATTTTTCCTCCCATGTCACATTCTCTATCAACAAGTTCTCCAACTTGTCAAGAAACTTGTAACCAACCCCGTTTGTATCCTCTTGAATCGAGTCTAAATAATCTCTTCTAGTTCCAAGATGATTCTTCCTTCTTCATTAAGCTCAAGTAACTCGGTCTAGATGGGAATCTTCTGCCCGGAGTAACTAATCTTTTGCCTCATTGGATCCATGCATAGCCGCACAAGCACACATCTTCTTTGTGCCCTTGCACAGCTTGCACATTTCCCACTTTGGAGTTCACTCTTGCACCGATTTTGTGCTTGCCCGCAACCCCTCGCAAAGCTTTCACTTTTGTGCACACCTTGTAGCGTGCAACCGCACAAATCTCTTGGCAGAATTGCGCCTGCTCACGATCTCACATGAAACTTATGCACGCACAAGTCTTGCAGCACTCTCACACCCGCTCGCAGTACCTCGTAAGTCTTGCACCATGCATAGATCTTTGCGCTCACACCCAAAGCTTGCCTTAACTCACAGCCCCATGCCACTTTTGTGGCACACTCTTGTGTAGCTTCTTGTAATGCGCTCAACAGCATGCACCTAAAGACTCCCAATTTTTGGCCAACTTGCCAAGTGGCACCTTCCCAGCTCTACGACACATCAAAGAATCTCATTGCATAACCATCATAGTGGGAAGCACAACTGCATAACCGCCACACATCCAAAGGAAGTTCAGACATCATGCATTGAAGATGAAGCGACTTGTAATTGCTTCCCTTCATGATCACATATTGTTGTAGTTGCCAACTTGGCATTGTTGTATAAATATGTAACACACAATTTTCCTAAGGGTTGGTCATCTCTTGGTTACCCTTAAGAGACAAACCAAATAGTAGGAATTCTTGCATGCTCTGTGTATCTTGTGATTCTCACACTATTTGTATTTCATTCCAATCTAGGAAAATCAATTAGAAGCATTCCCCTACTTATCACAAGAGCTGTACTCTTGAGCTTCACTGTGATATTGTACATCTCTATACTTATTCCCTATTCCCATTAATGAATAGAAGTTGCATTTCCTGCAAATAAGACTTCTGCTATATCATTGTGTGTTTGGTTCATTGCCTTTTAATAACTTGTGCACATTCTTATAATCCTTCCAGCTCCTGCTAGAACAATATTGTCCCCTGCACATGGTCCTAGGCTCTGTGGTGTGGATCATTGGTATCAGATAATTCTTACCTTTTCTATGCCTGTAAACATGCAAGCACAATGAGAAAGAAGGAAACAAAGTCGGTTTTATTTCCACTTACCTAAAGAATTGCCATAACAAGAATAAGATGGTTGACGCCCAAAAGCAACATGAGGTAGCCCCAAACATCCAAAAGCTCATTAAGGATGCCCTAGTAAGCATAACGCACCAAACTCTTTGGTAAGTTCCATGAGTTGATGGTTCAGCTCAATTTGACAGGAACACCCTCTTTCTCCTAGTCGTCTCACACTGTGGTTTCAACATCAAACCCCTTTCAAGGTCCAAGTGAACCTTGACATTCTAGTGTTCAAAAGGCAAGATTGAGCCACAACATTGGATAAGTGGCTTCACCAACTTGAGGCCTACTTCTTCATCAACAACTTCACTGACGAGGAGAAGCTCACCTTCGCAATGCATTAAAGATGTCCATTTTAGTGTCCCATTGGTGGGAGACATTCGGTGCACAACATGACAAAGAATTTCAGCCCATTCAGACTTGGGATGATTTTTTCAATGATATGCAAAAGGAATACTACCCCCTTAGACACTATGAGGATGAATACATGAAGTTCTAGCAGTTGCGACAACGCAAGGAGCAGTTCAGTGGAAGACTACACCAATGAGATCTTCCATGACTATGTTTGCTTGCAAGGACCTCATGGAGCAACATAAGGTGTTGAAGTACATCAGTGGACTTTCACCTTATACGTGCCAAGATGGAGTTCTTGACTTCTGACTCTTTGAGTGAAGCATACCACAACACCGCAAAGAGGTTGAAGCCAAGGCAAAGATGAAGCAATGCTTTACATCTTCATCCTAATGTGCACAAGAGTTTTGCCCACGCACAACACACCATCTCAATCCCTGTGCAAAACAAGCAAAATGCTTGTGCATAGAAGTGAGCAACCTAAGAAGGTTGTGCAACAAAATCAAAAGGCTCCTACACCTTCTAACTAACAAAGGTAAGAACGAAATCAGGTGACAAGTATTGTCATTGACATCACTCGCACACCCACGATGATTCTAAATGTTGCACGCAACAATCCTTGCTTGCACAATCTACATCAAGTCCCATGCAAACGAATGACATTGATCCAAACAGTTCTTGTTTGAGCACCAATGCCAATGCCAATGATGCTTCAAAGAAACGAAGTGTCTCTTCCACACGAAGTTTTGGGTCAAAGGACAACCTTTCCATGTCATCATTCGATGGGAGTCAAAAACATCATCTCTCAAGACGCAACACAATGCCTTGCACTTCCTACTTCCACCCATCCTCGCCCATACTTGCTTGGATGGCTTCTAGTTAAGAAAAGATATCCAAATTGAGTGACAATGTACTTTCCAAGTATAAAGTCAAGCCAATGGAGGATAATGTCACTTGTGACATTGTAGCCTCTTGAGGTCTGCGACATACTGCTGGGAAGACCCTACTTGTACAACTGTGATGCTACATATTAGGCTAAGCCATAGAGATGGATTGTTTGAGCCAAAGACCGGTTTTTCAACCTCTTTGAGTCATCACCAATGACCAAAGTCACTTTGGTCTTTGCCAAACAATGCCACAAACTCGTCTTGCACAAGCAAAAGTTTGTGTTGCTCATGGTCTGCACCAGAGACACTTGCACGAGAGAGAAAGAAGGCATTGGCAAGTGCACATTTGCAAACATCATCGCAATAGTAACAACTCTAACAAGTTACTAAAGCAACATAGTGAAGTCTTCGCAGAACCAAAAGGCCTTCCAACACACTGCACAGTAAATCACCACATAGATTTGGTTTATGAATCCCCTCTTCCAAACAACCCACTGTATCAAATCACTTTGGGAGAATGATGAAGTCCGGTGCCAAATACAAGAGCTCCTTGATTAAGGCAAGATCAGGCGTTAGCTCTTCTCCTTGCGTGAAGATTATGATAGTCTTGTGCCCAAGAAAGATGGGACTTGGTGACTCTGCATAGACTATCATGCACTCAACAAGATCACAGTGAAAAATCAGACTACCCACTGCATTGACGACCTCTTGGACCAGCTCCGAGGCGCACAATACTTCACCAAGATCGACCTGAAGTCAGGTTATCATCAGGTTCCAGTCCATCCTGAAGACGTCTAGAAGACAACTTTTCAAGACATGGGAAGGATTGTACGAATGGTTGCTTATGCCTTTCACCTTGACCAATGCACCAACAACATTCATGCGCTTGATGGAAGATCTACTCAAGCCCTTCCTCAACTCCTTTGTCATTGTCTACTTGGATGACATTCTCATCTTCAACAAGACTTGGGAGAAGCATGTGGAGCACATCTCGTGCATCTTAGACACCTTTGCAAACACAAGTTGCAAGGAAACTTAGCAAAGTGTACATTTGGCAACAATTGCAAATTCAATACCTGGGCTACATCATTGACCGCACAGAAATACATGTAGATCCAGATAAAGATCAAAGTGATCCAAGATTGGTCTACTCCATGCAATCTCACATAATTGAGGAGTTTTCTTGACTCGCAAATTTCTACTGCATAGTTCGTCCTTGGTTTCTTGCACATATCCTAGCCTCTTAACTAATAATGCATGCAAAAGCCAAGTTTGATTGGACTCGTGTGCACAACAACGCACTTTTGAGGTTCTCAAACAATGCCTTTGTGTAATGCTTATTCTCACAATGCCCAACATTGCACACTCCTTTGAACTTCACACTGATGCATCTAACTATGCACTTAGTGCAGTACTCATGCAACATGGACATCCGGTTGCATACCACTTAGAGATGTTCAGTGACATGGTGCAAAGGTACTCCACCTATGAAAAAGAGTTGTACACTATTTTGCAAGCATTTAAGCAATGGAGCCACTACATCTTGGGTAAGGAGACAATTATTCATTTTGATCATAAGCTACTTTAGTTTTTGCAAATACAAAACAAGTTGGAGAACACATGACACATGAAGTGGATGACTTACCTTCAACAATTCCATCTCATGATAAAGCACAAGAAGGGAAAGGATAACAAGGCAGCAAATTGCCTTAGCCGATGCCAATTCACACACTCATCATAGTGTTGGACATGCATGGCCACAACTTTTCAGATTGGGTATCCCTCTACTCAACTAATAAGGACTTTGCAGAAACCTATACTGCCCTTGTGCAAGGTGAATAGGTTTGGGAGTTCTACCTAGGTGACAAGATTCTCTACAAGCTTGGCCATCTTTGTGTACCTGATGGAATGCACCTTGCCAGAGACATTCATTTGGGAGGTGCGCTATGCCAAGACATCAACCACTTTGGTACAAAGACTCTAGCCCACATTATAGTCTACTAGTGGCACATGTGCACAGACATGGAGTGCCACATAAAGTCTTGCATTCCTTGTTGCATCGCCAAGCCCAAGAACAAGAAGCTAGGACTCTACACACCTCTACTAGTTCCATCTAGACCATGGGAATCCATTACATGGATTACATGACTGGGACTGCCTATGACAAAGTGCCAAAACAATGTGGTGTTTGTTATAGTGGATAGGTTTTTGAAGATGGCCATCATGGTTCCTTGTGAGAAAATCATTGGATGTAGCTGGCATACTCATGCATTCTTCACCCATGTATGGGTTCATTTTAGACTCCCAACATCCATTGTATCTAACCAAGATCCTCATTTTGTTGGTCATTTCTGGCAAACACTATGGGAATTGATGGGTGCATAGCTTGATCGGTTGATGGCATTTCATCCTCAGATCAGATGGACAAACAAAAGTTGTTAACGCACATCTAGTTCATCTTTTATGTATGTACAAACATGCACATGCTTGCACTTGGGATGATAACTTGTTTTACATCCAACATGCCTACAACAAAGCTTTCACATAGTTCTACAGGCATAGTCCATTCCAGACATGTTTTGGGTTCCAACCATTGACACCTCTAGACATTTCCTACCGCATGCACCAGTCAGGATTGAGTTCGCACATAGGAAAAGGAAGTGGACAAAGCGCAGAATTTTTTGCAACACATACAATATGTCCATCAATAAGTTCAACAAATTCTCTTGCTCCCAACAAAAGTACAAAGAGCACCACAATGCATCGCACACCTCATGCATTTTGAGTTGGCGATAAAGTTTGGTTGCATCTTGTAGAAGGAATGCTTCAAGGTCCACATTGAAATATCAAGCCTCTACACTATGGTCCTTACATCATCTTGCACACAACTGGTGAGAACACCTTTGTTCTTGATATCCCCATGTACTTGGGCATGCACCTAGCATTCAATGTGGAGCTCCTTAAGCCTTACTTCCTCCACTTCTTGAGCCAATAGTGACACAACATCCTTTTGATTTCGATCCTAAACATTTGTGCCCCACAAATAAGGATCAGATTATGGAAGTGACAAACACATGCACCCATTGAGGCACACATCAACTTGTTCACAGTGGTCAAGGCTGGCAATATGTTGATCAAGCTAAGTGGTACAACCTTCAACAAACACACAAGTCTCTTGGCCTAATTGCATATGCTTACAATCTCACATCAAACTTGCACACTCACAAGTCATGAGGCGCTCTCGCACTTGCTCACAGTACCGCACAAACTTTGCGCCCTGCACAGAGCCATCAGAGCCTGCAAGCACCCAAAGCTTGCCTCACCTTACAACCTTGCACCACCTTTGGGACACACTCTTGTGTAGTTCCCTGCATTGCAAATGGCACCTTCAACATCTATGTAGAGACTCTCGGTTTCTAAGTGGCTTGCCAAATGGCACCTTACTAGATCTGCAACACTTTAGAGAATCTTATTGTGTACATGTTAGAGTTAAAAGGATAACCGCCATGCACATCTAGAGGAAGTTCAACTATCACGCATGAAAGATGGAATGACCTGTAACCGCTCACCTTCATGATAGCATATTGTTGTAGCTACCCTACTGGCATTGTTGTCTAAATATGTAACATACACATCTGCCTAGGGGTTGATTATCCTAAAGAGTTGAACCAGATCGTAGGAATAGTGGCATGCCCTACTTATCTTGTAATTCTCACACCAGCATTCCCCTACTCACCATTAATGAATAGAAGTTGCATTTCTTGAAAATAAAACTTCCACTACATCATTGTGTGTTTGGTTCCTTGCCTTTAAATAACTTGTGTGCACTCTTATAATCCTTGTTGCTCCAGCTAGCACAGGATTATCCCCCCGCATATGGTCCTAGGCTCTATGGTGTGGATCATCATCCCCTACTTTGCGGATTTTCCATGCAGAAACTTAGCCATGCAGAATTTGATTGTCACCTTTGACCAAACTGTAACCCAACATTTTCGGAATGAGATCAGCCTCAAATCCAAAACTACAGAGAACAAACCCCAGTTGAGTTTTTGCAAGCATTCTGAAAATGTACAGAAATCAGAATAATTCTAAAACTTGCAGCTTGTAGAGAGAATTTAATATTTGCCCTAAAATAGTAATGAATCCCTTGAAAATGATCACCAAAAGCTGAAAATTGGATTGTAGCTTCCTTGAGTAAATCCCCAATTTCCCAAAAAAACAATTGCAGAAAATTTCGCAAATATAATGAAATTACCATATCATTTAGTAGAAGCCCAACAATATGACTGAAATAGGAGAAGAATATTGAAGCATATGACCAAGCGACTTCAAGGGGACAGCCTCCACAACCTTACAATACGAGCATAATACACAATATGATCATCTGCTACTAACAGTAGCTCCTATATATACCCGACATAATGATATGCTATGGATACTCCATAGACCAACCCTAATAGCAATATGAAGATATAGAAATTGTAATATGTTATGACCAATTCAAGGGTTATGATAGCCACAAGTCGGCCACACCTGGACCAATACATGTCATAGGTTAAGGGCATAACACATAGCTTTGCACAGGTCTATCAAACAGAATCCATCCCAGATGTGCCTTAGGTTCCAACTAATGGCACAAGTTGGCACAACACTCCCATTGCATCAAGAGGGAACTTTTTATCCACTTAGAAAGAATCGGAAGTTTATTGAACAGATTCAAAATATTCAACAACATCATAACAATTTATAAAGAACCTACGCAAAGTGCAAGCAGTCATGAAAAGAATTGAGTGCCACACCAATACAAGACTGGTGGCACGGTGTGGTTGCATTTGTAGAAATAGACTCAAAGTTCCTAATAGGAATATCAAGCTACTTCACAATAGGCCTTGCATCGTGAGCAAGCAAGTTTGGATGAATCCCATTGAATTCAATTTTCCTCTCTACCTTACTTTGCAGCATGTCTTCGATGTGGAACTTCTCCATGCATATTTTCCAACTTAATTGGATATGTTAGATACAACATAGCAATTTGAATCAATATAGTTGAATTGTGAATGTATTGCAACCGCCAAGACATATTAGATCATGGATATGCTGGTGATGGGCACTCAAAACTAGTTCATATCACCATACAAAGTTTTCAAAGTAGGGAAGCTCATCCACCAATGGAAGTGGCTCACCAAGAACTCAATAGAAAGAAGTTTCCACAAATTAGTCTCAGATGTGGACACAGTGGAGGACATTGAGACCATTGTTTCTCAAGGAGGGGTAGCAAATCCAGGTAATAGCTCAACAAAAAGGCCTTCTCCACATGCACTAGCCAAACATAAATATCCTTTGGGCACCATGTGTTGAGGATTTGCAGCCCCCAAAAGGTACGAGGCAATGCCCCACTAAACCCACTAAATACATTGGTGCCAACAAATGCCAAACATGGAGCCACCTCTTTACTAACTGTTTGAAGATAAACCATCACATCTTCTCCTTCACGTCTATTTAGTTACTATTCCGCCTAGTTTGTACGTAAACATGTATTGCATGATTGGGGGAGGCAGTTTTGCATAATTGCACATCTTTTCTCAAAGAGATACTTTTTATGGCGCTAAATTGCTAATCATATGAATATAATTATGTTTATTGCCAATACTGTCCTTTGTGTGTTGCAATGGTTTCAAATTCTCTCCCCACACTTCCATTATTATTCACAAGTTCACTACACATTAGATTTCACAATTTACTGTATAGTCTCTCAGATTGCTCCTGAAATCCAGATGACTAGTTTTGTTACCTTTGTTTGGCCATCAGTATGTGGATTGACTCCCCTACTAAACTTTAATTGAGTTCCAACATTTGTATAGAGATCATGTGAAGAGTTTACACTAAACATGTACTCCCTCCCACTTACAATGCTCTTGGGTGGGCCATATTTTGAGAACACTTCCGGTAAGAAGATAGTTGCAAAGTTTTTGGTTTTGTATGTTGCAGTAGGGAATGAATATAGCTAACTTGGATAGTTTATCCGCCTGTGCATTTCTTTGATCATGCTTTATGACAGTTTTGGTTAATGTGTGAAAGTCAATGAAGTTGATTCCAATATAGTTGCAACATTTTTGGTTTTGTATGTTATGTGGATGGGGATGAACATAGCTAACGTGGATAGTTTATCCACCACTGCATTTCTTTGATCGTGCTTTATGTCGGTCTTGGTTAATTTGTGATAGTCAATGAAGTTGCTTTCCAATAAGCTATATAGTGTTTCAGCAAGTTTGTTTCTTTTAGCATTGTTCAATTGACATTTATCATAATTGTTATGCAGATTCCTATGTCTTTCTTCACAGTTTTCCAACACATTTTCCCTGCTACCTTAATATTTTTTATGTCTTCCAATATGATTTGCTAAGGAACCATCATGGAATTTATTATAAAAAAATGCACTTGAGAGGTTATTGTTTGGGACTGCGACTATTGCAATGTTATGAACCTTGAAGCAATATGTTCTTTCCTTGTCCTTAATTGGTTACTACATCAATTTGTGTCAAATGTACAATACGGGTTTGAACCATTTTGTCATTCTTCTATCTCCTTTAAATCCGTGTGCAAATCTAAATTTTGTAAAAATTCAGCAATTGGCCCAAAAAAAATAAAAATAAATAGCCAAAAAAAAATTCAGGCAGTCTTGCGCGAAACACAGTGGCATAGCCTCGTTGGATGCTTTACCATGGCAAAATGTATCCGCAATGCAAACAACCATTTCAGGACTCCTTGTAATGCTTTTCTGCAGATGCAACGACCACATTTTGGGAGTGGTTGTGGGCCATTGAGAGGCTGTTTCAGGGACATTTCTGATGTTTATTTCAGTTTTATTTTTCCCATTTCAGATCCATTGCAGGGTGCTGCAGGGTTATTTCAAGCCATTGTGGTGTCATTTGTTCTCTCTGATTGTGCATTATATTAGCATGACTATTGCAGGGTTGTTTGCCTCCCTCAGAAATGTGCATTCTATGTGTATAAATATGCAATGTGTGTAAAAAAATTCCCTCAGATATGTGCGTTATATATGCATGTGTATGGTCATCGCAGGTCCTTTCTTATGTGCAACCTCCCCCAAACCCATTTATCGTCAGATTGCCATCATCGTCATTTGTCCATGTTTCTTGTTTCTGGTGACATAACTTTCCCTTGAGGCAATTTTCCTTTTTTTTAATCTCTTCTAAAAATAACTTTGAGCACAAGCAAAAGCTCTAAACCTATATGTTGTTCCTCTAGACAACTCAATTATAATGTACAAACTATTCCAGAACTCATTTTCATTAACATTGGGGTTTTATGCTATGCATAACTAGTCCAAACTAAAAAACAGAACGCAAATTCGGGAGAAATTTAAACACCCAAACACAAAAACAAAAAAGAATTTTCTAACTAAATGAAGGATTGGGTCGATACAAATGAAATTGAAAATAAAATTTCGAAGTTGTGTTTGGAGTTCTGCATAATTGGTTGTGTTTCTGGAATCTACTGTGTAAATTGCGAAGTGATTGGGTTCTATGCTAAGCTGATAAAATAGGAAAAGAATACATATTCGAGGGAAATTAAAACACCCAAAAACAGGAAAAACATTTTATAAATAAATGTAGAATTGGGTCAATCCAAACGAAATTACAAAGTGATAGGGTTTCATGCTATGCTTTACTGATCGTAACTGTCCCATAGGCTGTTTTTGGTAGCTTCGGCGACGTTAAAATATCTTCTTCTTCTTCTTCCAATAAGAAAAAGAATGCAAACCCAAAATAAATTTAAACACCCAAAAACAGGAGAACCAAATTCTACTTAAATGTAGATTTGGGTCATTGCGAATGAAATTGCAAACTCAAAGCGAAGAGGTTCTGTGCTATGCTTTACTGATCACAAGCAAAAGGAAATAAAAAACAGATTCAAGGGAAATATAAACACCCAAAAACAGGAAAACCATTTTCTGATTAAATTTAGAATTGGATCAATGACTCAAAGCAAAGTGATGAAGTTCTATTACAAGCTTTTCTGATCCTAGCCAAAAGGGGGAAAGATGTAAATTCAAGAAAAATTGAACACCCAAAAACAGGAAAAGCATTTTATAATTAGATGTAGAATTGGGTCAATGCAAATGAAATTGCAGAGTGCTGGGGTTTCTATCCTAAGTTCCTACCCAAATAGAAACGAAAACTGCATTTTCAATAAGAAATTCAAACATTTAAACACAGAATTAAAGGGAATAAAAAACTTTGTTCACTTCATTTAGAATTTTATGAATGCAGATGAAATTGGAAAATGATCCTTACGAATCAGGCGCGCAAACACAGACATTGTAGCGGCCGGTCTCTACGAGGAGGGCTACAAGAGCTCTTAAACCTGGGGCATAAATTCCATCATCATTTGTCACCAACAAAATGGGCAGACTGTTCTGTTGAAGGATTGTTGAGGTTGCAGCTGAATCCATGGAGCTAAAAGCAATGAAATGTAATTATTAGCCGCGATGTTTCCCTGCAAACGAAGCCTGTGTGGATATAAGTACCTAGCTTCCCGCTAAAAGGCCCACACTGACATTTGAGAATTCGATGATCTGGAATGCGGTACGTTTTGATAAAGCTTTTATCTTTTCTCCTTGGATTGTTTTCGATCGCGGATAAACCATGCAAATATGATTTGAATGGGAATGGTGATACAAATCATTACCTTCATCCCTCCCAATTTATCCCGTGGGGGGTAAACGACGAAAGGCTAATCTTAAGAATTTTGGAATGACTCTTCGATTATGATGGTTTTATCCCTTTTCGAGACGTCAATGTTTAGATTTTTATGTCCCATTTCTTTTAAAATATTTAAGCACATCGAACAGCTGCTGGTCCATTGGTGAAGTCATATTATACATTGACACGAGGAGGAATGAATCATATTATACGTTTGATACGAGGAAGAAGGAAAGAGTTAGAGAAACCATAGTGTTATTCTCAAAGAAAAAGACTTGCAATAGTCAAGGCAATCAACAACCCTAATTTGAATCACATCAGAATTTTTGGTATTGATGGACGAGGTCAATAAAGTATCTCAATTCCAAGATCCTTGCTTTTTAGAGGAAAGGTTCAGGTATTGTATGACCAAAGCACTCACTGAAAAATAATTGAATAAGTAAATCATAGTTGAATTAAATGGTCATTATGAACTATTGTGTATACAAATTGGATGATCTGTGCGCAAAATGTGCAAATTATTTTGGAGTCGTTGAGGGAATGAGTATACGCGAACTATATATAGCCATGGTAACAACTGTTGAGAGCCATAATAGACTCCATTGGTAATTTTCCATGGAGAAATCAACAAATAGCTTTCCTCTTTTGTTGTAATACGATGTTTTGGGTTTATTTCACTATTTCTATCTAACGAAAAATTTGATCACCAAAACCATGTATTTTTGTCAACACAGGACTTGGACACCCAAGTAAACACAACCACGATATTATCAAAAAAATGTGTGGATGCAATACATATGCTTAAAAGGCACAATAATGTGGCAATTCTAGCCAATGATATCAACTTATAAGAATCTTTTTATCTTCTTTGTGTTTGTGGTACTTCCTTTTATCGTATTTCCTACACATGCATTCTTTCTTTCAAATTTACATTGAAGCAATAAGCCCATCTAAAACTTCAATTCAAAACAACTTATATGAACAGTTTAAAGAGTACAAAAAATAAGGGAGTAACAAATAAGTTTAGTAATAATTATTATCTAGCTACTTACATAATTTCAATGCCCAACAAGGAAACACGATGCGATAAAAAAAAAGGTTATTGTAATACATCTTCTTCTTCTTCTCATGTGAGAGATACAAAGTGTTCTAGTCAAGTCATTGGATATTGTACAAATCAATGTCCATCTAATTTGTCAACCACCATCGATGTGCTTTGCATTTGTTCAACATATGCTTACTACAAAAATGTTCAAAACCTTCTTCCTAATCCAATGCCCTTATCCACGTAACCCATAGTTAATCAAACCCATGCCCAAAAAGGTATTTATCATTTTTTTTTGTTGAAGTAGGTGTTTTGATGAAGTGACATAGGGATAAGGCATGTGTAATGTGAAATCATGACAAACACAATCCCTGTGAGTAAATTATATAGGAAAATAAGTTATCACAACGAGATCCACCAATAAAACAATCTGCCCAAAAAAATTGTCTACTATGTAATGAAAGCATTAATTCCAGGCAATGTAACAGCAAAAACTTTGAGTGAATCACTAGAAGAGAAACTTTTAAGCACCATAACTATACTCTATTAGTAGTATTTCATTGAGAAAACAACAATTATCTTTCCTACTTTGTTAGTATGTGTTGTTATGGATTTAAATTTAGCTTTTATTTTTCAGAGAACAAAGCAAAAAAATGATATCCAAAACTAGATGTGTTTAGCAACATAGGGCCTAAACACTCAAGTAAACATAACCATAATATTATTAAATGAAAGGCTCAATTATATGGCAATTCTAGATAATGGTATAAAATTATAGGAATCTTCTATCTTCTCCACATTTGAGTTACTTCTTTCATTGTATTTCCTACACACTCTTGTTTTCATATTTACATCAAAGTTATATGCCCATTTAAAAATTCAAATCAAAGTAACTTATATCCAGTGTTCAAGAGAACGAAGAAAGAAGGGAATAACAAACAGGTCCATTAATCTCAGTAGAAACCATCATCTAGCTCTTGAATAATGTCAGTGTTGAACATGAAAATACAATGAGATAGAAAACCTATTATGTCACCTCTTCTTATTATCATGTGGGAGATACAAAACATGGCAATTAAATCGTTGGATATTGTGCAAATCTATGTCCATTTAGTTTATCAACCACTATAGATGTGTTTTGGATTTGTTCAACATATACTTACTTCAAAAACATTTGAAACCTTCTTCTCGATCCAATGCCCTTGTCCACATGACCAACAATTAATCAAACCCCTACCCACAAAGGTCTTTATCATTTGTTGTTTGTCGAAGTAAGTGCTTTTATGGATCATGATAGGGATAAGGTAGGTGTAATTTGAAATCATGGTAAGCACATTTCAAGTGAACAAATTATACAAGAAAAAAATTATTATACTAACTTCCACCAATAAAATAATCTACCAAAAAATAATCAACGAGAAAAATCATTTACAATGTAATGAAGGCATTAGTTGCAGACAATATAACAACATGACTAGAAGAGACGTTTTCTCGTTGAATACATTAATTACAAATAACATAAGACAAACATTGGCATTGTTTTAGTTGTAAATGCCCTATTAAAGATGTATGAAATTTGTGGAAGTGTGCTAAAGGCACATGAGTTATTTGACAAAATCAAATAAAAAACAGAAACCCTAACTTAGACTTTATGATCTGGAATATATTAATTCTTTTACTGAACAAAAAACTCAAAAAAGGGTCTTTTTAACAAACCCTTTTTTGTATATTTCAAACAATTATTGAATTCCATGAGACCACATACCTTTTAGGATTTTTGTTCAACATTCCGCATGCTTGCGCATTTTGCATACATATCTACTAAGGCGCTTGTAACTAAAACATCTAAAAAATGTCCCTTGTCCACAATCCTTTGGTAGATGTCCATGACTTGTTTCAAAGCTTCTTCTTTGACAGAGGTTGAGAGTATGCTAACAAAGGTGAATTTATCAAGTTGGACAACAATTGTTTGCATTAGTGATACAATGTGAATGCTTATATTTAGGGTTTAAAGAGAACAAAAGAGAAGGGAATAACAACTTATATTTAGGGTTCAAATAGAACAAAAAAAAAAGGGAATAACAAATAGGTTTATTAATTTTAGTATTGGTTATCATCTAGCTCCATGCATAACTTCAATGCCCAACATAGAAACACAATAAAATTAAAAAGCTATTATATTACCTCTTCTTATTCTTGTGTGGGAGATATAAAGCATTCTTATTGAATCCTTTGATATTGTATGAATATATGTCCATCTAGTTTGTCAACCACCATAGTTGTGCTTTGGATTTTTTCAAATATATACTTCAAAAATGTTTAAAACCTTCTTCCCGATCTAATGCCCTGTCCACACAACCCATAGTCACTCAAACCCTTGCCTGAAAATGTTTTTATCATTTGTTTTTTGTTGAAGTGTTTTGATAGAGCATGATAGGGATAAGGTAGGTGTAACGTGAAATTGTAGAAATTACTCTGATCTAATACAAAGAATCCATGAAATAGCTACACAGACAATAATTGAAATCAACAACTCTATATTATGTTTTTTTATTAATTAATTCACTATGTTTCATTACACTCCATTATATACCCGCAATCCTTACAACAACATTTGTCTTCATATACAACTATACACCCCGTATGGTTTTCAACATCTCACCAATATAATAATAAAACAATACTAATTGTTTTATTATTCTAACTCACTAACTTACCATATTTTACATTTACTATTTATATTTACATAGTAAATGTACTTTCACTAATTTACCATAATAATAATTACACATGTAATTATTATTCACCCATACAAATGGAGCACTAATATATATTTCCTAACATTCCCCCCTAGTGCGAACATGGGGAAAACTTGCCTTTGTACTTGCACTTACTTTCATTATCTGATGATTTTACAGGATGATCATAAACCTAATAGATGGTTTTTCACAGGGTTGACCATAAACCGAAAATGATGGTTTTGCAACTGGTTTACCACAAACCAAAAGGGTGATGGTTTTGCATAGGGTTGACCACACACCAAAAATGATGTTTTTGCAACTGGTTTACCATAAACCAAAAGGGTGATGGTTTTGCATAGGGTTTACCAACAACCGAAAATGGCGATTTTACAAGTGGTGTACCACAAACCAAAAATAGAGATTTTCAAGTGGTTTACCTACAACCACATCATGATATGCCAAGTATTATTCTTAGCCCTCATCACATCTCACTGTAGGGAATAACAAAGGAAATTCTGTTGAAATTTGTTACTCATATATAGAAAATACCATAAATATAGAAAACTAGAAATGGAACATTGAGATCATGTTCCCCCCTCAATGTGAAATTTCCTTTATTCTGCAAACCACAATAGGAACACTGCAACCAAACACTCTGCCAAAAATACAAAGAAACAACAGGAACACATTGTATAAAAAAATAATCACCATAGCTGATATGGGCCCCGTCATTGGTGACTGACGAGAGGTCGTTGAATGACCTCCAACCTCCTGTGCCTCCTTCCTCCAAGAAATTCACTTAGTATAGAAATTATTCATAGTTATATTCAATTTCATCTGTTATTTGTTCATCTCTAGCTTCCCATTCTACAATTTTGCTTACATCTGTAGGTGTTTTTTCTTTTCCATCTACTATCCTCCATAGGTTTTTATTCATTAATTGCATCTAGATTTTTACTCTCCATGTATGGAAGTTCAACCCATTAAATTTATATAATGGTGCATCCATTTTACTGAATCTAAATATCAAAAAAAAAATTGAATGTAGATTTGAATTACCTTTGATTCTCTGATTTTTTTTTAAAAAACCTCAGTGATCAATGTGTTGTATAGTAAATTGCATGTTTCTCCCAAACTACGAACTGGGTTTTTCTGAAATTTCTACTGTAGCTTTCTGTATAATATATTGTTCCACACGCAAAATTTTGGAAAAACCCAGATCGCGAAATAAAAAGTTACAAGATCTTCTTCGAGACAGATTTAACCTGCTCTGGTACCAAATGTAGAAATTACTTTGATCTAATACAAAGAATCCATGAAATAGCTACACAGACAATAATTGAAATCAACAACTCTATTTTATATTTTTATTAATTAATTCATTATTTCATTACACTCCATTATATAGGAGATGTATAATAACAATCCTCACAACAACATTTGTCTTCATATACAACCATACACCCGTATGGTTTCAACTTCTCACCAATATAATAATAAAACAATACTAATTGTTTTATTATTCTAACTTACTAACTTACCACATTTTACATTTACATAGTAAATGTACTTTCACTAATTTACCATAATTATTCACCCATACAAATGGAGCACTAATATATATTTCCTAACAGAAATCCCATTATTATGTGTATCTAAGAATGTAAGCATGGAAAGTAAACTAAAAGACAACAATAAACAAAAATACTTAGAAGGCATGACATGCATTTTCATTCATCCCTTTTCAAACATGTGTCGACATCCTCCAGTTGTGCCAAAGCAGGTGTTTAAAGTAGGGCAAATGAAACCATCTAAACTTAATACAAGGTGGATTTTGTAGATGTTGTCAATGTTAGTGGGGGCAAGACCCTAGATGCCAACAATTTATTCCACACATATTATAAAGTAATGGAAAAGCAAAAAAGGCATCACCAACTTGTCACTCACCAAAAAATAGTAAAAAACGATTTCTTAGTGGAAAAAGAACTCATGAAGCAAGATTTTTTTAAATTTTCTTCAATTTTTTTGGGTGTGTAGGTCAACATAAAAAATAATATAGTATAGTGGGTTCAATTTTTGCAATATTTTGCGGATGAGAGGTTATGTTTAAACTTGTACAACACAATATTGGAGCTATTTTATAAATGTATCAATGAAGCGAACCATGAGATATCCTCCAGTGGTTAAATTTAACACTCGTGTAAACAATATTCATCATTTCAACTATAAAATACTTACAAATATTGGAAATAAAAAATTCATATGACTTGCATATTTAAAATACAGTCATCATTTTTATATAGATTTATATGTATGATATATTAATAGACACATATATATTAAAAATAGTTAAATAAACATGGAATAATCTTATATATATTTTGTTAGTAATATATAAATAACATTGTTTTGTATTTTCAAAGGGCCTTTTTAAAAATTTACCATGACTTAAATATTGTTTGACCAACAAAGGTAGCTATCAAATTGAACCTCCATTATCCACATTGCACCAAATAGGAAATGATTTCCACAATTTAGGGATATGAGATGACAACGATAAAAAAGATAGGGGGCTCATACCTCTTCTCCAAAAGATGAAATTATTTAGAAGGTCTCATTAAAATATTTTCCATATCGAGGAGAAAACAAGGAAATAATCTTTCAAGGGTGGATATGGTGAAATAATAATTGAGTAACATGTGCCCACTTAATAAAAAGAGTATCAAGTTCATGAATAACTCTAAACCACATCTTTTTGTTTTTAGGCAATTAATGTCGTTAGCTTGCCCGTCAATTCCAAAGTGGTGACAACTAGCCTTTACATAACTGGAAGAAATGGATAAATTAGAGAAAATATGGGAAAATAGGGTTTTTTTAATTTTATATTTTATTTTTATGGCATAAAGGTTTAATAATCATTAATAATTGAGATGCTCTACTTGTTGGTCA
The DNA here is from genome assembly GCA_019776745.2 of Taxus chinensis. NCBI lineage: Eukaryota > Viridiplantae > Streptophyta > Pinopsida > Cupressales > Taxaceae > Taxus > Taxus chinensis. The sequence continues at coordinate 740,754,504 of CM034149.1, forward strand.
TGTGATTGAGTGAGTTGTTGCCTGTCAGATCTTAAGTTTTAGACCAAGACTTCATATGATGTCTTATGTTGTTTGATTTACAAGGAGGGATTTTTACTAATAAAAACATAAAAGTGTACCATGCAGTGTCTAGGTCTAAACGAGATTCCTTGTTTTCTTAATTTAAAATTTGATGTTGAACCACTTGATTTCTTACTAATTCTAGGACCTTCATTTTCGTGAAGGAAAAAATCATCGGCCACGGGGTAAGTGCACCAAGTTGGGGGGCCAAAAAGCGGACACCAATCTGATTTTAAGCGAAACGCAAGCACATTTTGGGAAAGCATGATCGCGTTATAAATTATCAGGTTTGGTAATCACCAAGCCTAAAACGCGAGCGCGTTATAACGTGCTCGCGTTCCTTTTTGCCATGTGGTATATGTGGTTTTGGGAGGGATATATTTACTAAAATAAATTGTTTAAGTATAAGTTTTTCATTTATTAATCTTTATAGTATAAAGATTAATAAATAAAAAATTTATACTTTAAATTGATTTTAGTAAATATAAGAAGTTAGAGTCACTCAGCACCTTCTGGAACTAGTCTCACAGCTCCATTAGTCACAGTTTAGAAGATAGTTTTTCATATTCTAATTTGATCAGTACATGGGTATTTTTCAAGATTTCAACATTCAGCCTAAAGTTTTTAGGGTTTAAATTCTACAATTAGTGTCTATTTTGGGAAAGAATACAGTCATTTTTAAGGTTTTGGGGCCTCTTGGATTGTTTACTGACATTTTTAGGAGTGTTAAATGCCGTCAAAACTATATTTTTATAAACCTCGCAACTCCTAAAGGTAGCAACAATTGCTCAAATATATGGACTCATGAAATTTCTTATAACACATAATAAAACCAAAACACACATGTAATTTTTTAGCAATTTAAATAATCAAGGGAATGGTCACCATAAGGTCTTTAAAGGATCTAAAACATCATGAGGAAAAATGGTTGCAATCAGCAAAATCATGAGGTCTATGAAAGATCTGAAACATCGAGAGTTTCATCGAGATTCAAACCATCAAGGGAATGGTCATCAGGAGTATGATAAGAGAAGATCACCACGAGTGATGGTGGAAATCATCTCAGGCTAAAAAATAATGCAGATTTTATGAGAGTGTTTCTAAACACTTAATCAATGTTTGGTAATGAACTCACATCTTGCAAGTCAAAGAGGTGGAATTTGCAATGTTTCAGTACATTGTGGAGGTCAAGAACATGGAATTCATTATCGGACATTCCTCCAAGTTTTATTTAGGGATAAATCCTTCTATGATGAGGAGGAAACCTATCTCCATGAGGAGAAATTGAGAAATAGGGTGTCCATGCATCATAAGCATGATTACACTCAGTTGACATCTTGGGCAAGGAGGTGAATTATGAGATTAAAAAGAGATCATCATGTTCAAAGGTGAAAAGTGAGGATCAAGGAGTGAATTAATGATCAACATATCCCAACTCTACCATTGCATCCAAATCTCTTCATGAGAAACAAATCAAAATGAGCTAGTCAGGATACTAAGGCATCTAAGACCATCATGTGTGAAGGATCAAAAGTCACCTATTCTCATGAGAGGGATATGAGAAAGAAGTGTATGAGCATCCCAAATTTGATTCTATTTAAGGAGGATTTTGAATCATGGAAGGGTAAGAGGATGATCTTCATATGGAGATTTTTTCATGTGAATTGAATAACCCTAAAATGCAAAACAGAAACCATGAAAACCAACCCACAATGTGAAAATTTTCTCCCAAATCTTCTTGAATCCCTCTCCAGGCCAACCTGCCTCCCGTGTCATAATAAACTTGTCCTTGAAGGTATTCTTAATGCATTATATGAACATGTAGAAGCTTGCAAAAAGGTTTAACAAGGTCCATTATTCTATTCATTGAAGTGCAGTAAAAGATTAATTCTCTAGCAAGCTTAGAAAGGCCAATTTTGGCCATTTCGAAGCCTGTGCGCATCTTCCGAGGGGATTATAAAAAGGTATTAAATATCCAAAGGTGATATTTTAAATCCTTGAAGGTGTTGGAGTTATTTTAGAAAGATTTAGGAAAGTTTTGAACATTCATGGATAATCTGTTCAACAACGAGTTTTCAAGTGCAAGGAATGAGTAGTCAAATTGTGAACCTTGACTTCTTCTGTTGACTCTGGTAGCTCCGTAATGGTATTAAAGTATTCTCTGAATCCACCTTTCAACACACCCATACACCTTACTTAAGCATACCTCAGTGCTCCATTACTCCTTTATCCATCATCTTGCTAGATTTTCAATTTTTGGCTTTTTAAGACTCTTTTTTTATTGAATCTCAAGGATTCAAAACATCCTAACACCACCCCCTCGATGATAGATACAACTTCCTTATGATTTTCTTTCCTAAGACAAATATTTCTCAAGGTTGGTTTTAATAGTCACAAGAAATAAGCACGAGTGTACATTGCTTCCTTTACCGACTAAACACTAAATACTCTATCCTTATGCCATGATTTTATGAGTCCTTAATGCCCTTAGGCCTTCATCCAACTTGTTAGAGACTTCACCAGCTTTAAACACGTGGAATAAAAACTATTTTGTCTATAAGTACCTCCTTTGTAGCCCTCAAACTAGGAATTAACTATGTTAGATTGTATTTTCACATTCCTTTTCTTTTATTCTTATTCTAATCTATACTAGGGATTTTGAAACTCTTGGTTTTCTTATTACATTCCTACACACTTATCAAGGACTCTACCAATCATAATTATTAGCTTTTACAATGAATATTATACTCTAGGCCCTTAAGATTAGGCACACACATTTAGGATTGTAAATTCAAATTTAATTTAAGAAATCCTCCTTTAGATGGCTTATTACCTTTTCTTGACTTTTACAACATCAAGTCCTCCTGATTAATGCCCTGAAATAGACTCGAGGATTCCATTGAATCATTATGTTCATGCTACATACTACTAAAATTTGAAAACAAGGTATAGTCTGGTCTGAGTAAGTTTTTCTATCTATTTTCCATTCCTTGGACACTATGAGGGTTCCATGAAGCCTTGAACACCATTATAGATAAGAAGACAATCCAAAACAAGATATTTACACATGAAAATTCTTTTCAAAATAATCTCTAACCTCCAAATCTGATATCTTGGTCTAAGAGGACTATGCAACTTAACACCTAAGCCTATAACATACCTAAAGCTTGTTCAAATATTCAAATTATACATTTGGAGGGAAACTCTCTATTCTTTCCTATGGAGTCCAAATGGACTAGTATAAGCTATGACCATCTCAAGTGGACCCAAGACACCCTTAGTTACCTAAGAAATCCAAAATTGATTATTAAAAAGATGTTCTTGCATCACCATAGGAAGATTTCATAATGACTTAGAAGTGTTATTTTCAATTAAGGGCTTAATTGTCATGCTTCAAAATTTTTAATTTCCATGATAGTTATTTTGGCCATTATGGAGCTGATAAAACACCCTCCAGGAGATTTTAGGAAAGATCTTAAGCATCAAGAGGTGATGTTGGGGAATATTGGAACTGTTAAAGGTAATTTAGAAATATTTAGGAAAGGTTTGATCATTCAAGGACTATCTGCTCAACAACGAGATTTCTAGGTGTGGAGAACAAACACTCTAATTATGAAACTTGACTTCTCTGGAAGATTCCAGGAGCTCTGTAAGTAGTTAGGAGAAAAACAAATAGGCATTGGAAATCTACGTGAATCGTCTATATGTTAGAGACATCCATTTTTCTCTAAGGATTGAAGGTGTCATGTAAAATTTCAAAACAATGAAGCTGACCCTTTTGGTTCAAAAACAACACTTCACCAATACAACACGTCATAACACCAAAATAGGGAACTTCTAATCAACCTTCATGCTTCGTGATGGTTGAAACCTCATGCTAATTCCTATGTCACCTGAACACCCTTTTCCATAAATGCAACTTGAAATTAATGACAACACAATGACACTGTGTCTAACATATGTGTTTTGATTTGTTATGTATTGTAAGGCATTTCATGAGTGCATATATTTAAGCAGTTGCGGTTTCTTTGAGAGTTGTGAGGTTTGTAAAATCTAATTTTGACACATCTAACACTCCTACAAATGTCAATAAACAATCCAAAAGGCCCCAAAACCTAAACAATGACTATATTCGTTGCCAAAATAGACATTGATTGTAGAATTTAAACATTAAAAGCTTTAGGTTGAATGCTGAAATCTTAAAAATTACCTATGTAGTAACCAAATTGGATTATAAAAACCATCTAATAAACCGTAACTCATGGATTTTTGAGACTAGTTCCATAAGGTGCAAATTGACCTTAGTTTCTTATATTTACTAAAATAAATTTAAAGTATAAGAAATAATAAAATATAAATAATAATAAATGTATATCTTATACATTTATTATATATAAGCCTGCCACTAACACATATAATGTCCATACTCTAAGAAGCGCGAGTGTGTTATAACGCATTCACGTTGTAGTGCTCTCGTGTTCCCTTGCATTATGCCCCCAACCCAAGATTTAACAGGCTTGGAATTGCTTTGGTTTCCCAAACCTGCACCTTAGACTTGCAACAACACAACAACTTGCGTGTTTTCTACAAAAAATGTAAAAAATCACCTTCCACCATGCTAAATCCTACAAAAACGTTTTCTATATTTCTTAAAAATTTGCCTACAACGCAAGAAAACTATCCTCTTTCTAATTATATACTTTTTATATTTTTCTCGTTATTCTAAGGTTTCCATTTATATTAATTTCAAACTATGTCTTTTATACCTTTATTTTAAGGGATTGTAAATGATTATCTTTTGTCATGTATCTTTTGATTCACTCATCCAAATTGAATAAAAATTATACAGTCACAAAATAGGACTAATTCTACACATATTAAAAAAACCTAAATTTCAATATTTTTTGAGGTGGTTGGGGGGGGCACAGTTGGTTATCCCTTATTTTTCAAAATTTAAAATATTTTTACTTGAAAAATCATAAAAAATTAAATACTCACTAAAAAAATCTAAAAACGTTCTATCACAAACTAGATGCTCCTATCTATCTTTCTGCCAAAGGGCTTTCAAAAATACTAAATAGTGCTCAAAATTTTGGGGGGGGGGGGGGCATGACTAATTGTCTACTATGTTTTTTAACGAAAACAACAGCACCTATTGGTAATTTAGTTCTTTAACCCATTTACACTTAACCATTTTTCAAAAAAATAGTAACTTAGAAACTAGACTCAAAATGCTACGATTCATGTTCTTATAACATCTTCCTATTTTAACTATAATTATTTCAAATTACTCATAGAAGTTGAAGATTTTTATTTTTCAGAAAAAAGTGCCCACTTAAGACCCCCTTTTGGCCCCCCAACTTGGTGCACTTAACCCATGTATAAATAAAAAAGCTTTGAACTTCAAGCATGTTGGATCTCAATGTGGTCCCAAAGAGAGATAACATAGTGAAAAATGGTGGTCTGGAAAAAGACAGGCATGGTTGTGCAAGGATAAATTCAACTGTTAAAAAAAGAGGCTCTAAAAATATTAAATGAATGCGATCATCCCAATGGTCCTGTACTCATATTAGATGATTGTGTCCATAGAGTGCTCATCGTATGCTTGATTTTGGTTGTATATCTACGCCTTTATCATAAATATTATTATGTGCCATTGTGATAAGATAAAAGCAACGATCATATTTAACACAATTAGAGAATGAGATTTGAATACATATGTGACAAGTTGTTTCTAGTTGCACACACACCAGAAAATAGCTCTATTTATTAATCAGTTGTAAAATTTTATGATTTTAATATGTTTTTGTATGTGGTTTAAATTAGGTGTTATCGACACGTGTTTATTAATTTCTCATGCCCCTCACCCCTTTTAGTGTTCTTCAATCATTATCTCTCTTCTTTCTAGACCTCTCCTTGATTGGGCCATTTTATTCAAAGTGTTAGTATGCTCTTGAGGCTTGTTGGAAACATTTGGATACTCCTAGAAAAAGTGTTTGTAGTGCCTTTATTTAGCTCATGGGCCCTTGTCCCTTGTTCTTGCCTTTTTCACTTCTTAAATGTTGGAGGTCATTTGGGGAAACCCTAATTTGAATTTAATTTATCTCTAAATACGTAGGCATCTAAGTTATTTATCATCTAACATTTTAAGGAGAATCCAATCATTTATAAAGAATCAAAAAGTATATTCAACATTTTGTTGAAGCATTCTACAAATGCACTCATTAGAGGATACATGTTAGAGTGATCATTAGAAAGAGAAATACCATACTCTACATAACATTGTTTTTTGTGACTAACAAATTGTTGTAATTATTGATGTTTTATTTTCACTATAGTTATTGTCCAGGGGCCTCATAAATATAAAGATAGTTATTTTGTTGTCTATTTTACTACATGTTAAAAATGTATTGTGTTTTTCTTATAGTGTTTTGCACATTGTTTCCCAATTACAGAAAGAAGAAAGTTTTATGTTTTGAAAGTGATCAGAGCAAAAGTGTACAAATCTATGCAAGGTTTTTAGAGATCATAACCACATGAACTCAGTGATAAAAAATTCATATGTATACTATTTTCCCCAAAGCATACCAACACTCCAAATACTACAAGAAGAGTATAGAATACTTCATAAAAAAGTGATATATGTATCATGAATTTTATGTGTTAGCTTTATCATAGTTCTAGACACGCATTGCCATTTTCAGATCCTAACAACTATCACAAGATCTCACAATATTCAAAATACACTACATATTTTCAATGATTTTGTAATTAATTAATTAGGTTTAATTTGTTGTTTTATTTTATATCTATTTATACACAATTAAACAGTGTATAGGTATTTATATTATAATTTAATTAAATTCCATTTATCTATATAACATTTTGGTGATCATGTACTCTCTGGCACCCCTCTCAGGTTTAGATCTTGTTTAAAATCATAGGAAAATTGTAAATTTATTGAATGTTTCTAGTTTACTCCATTGCATGCTCTTAGATCCAATAGCCCTGACTTCATAATGTTTGATTCCAAGCTCTATGTTGAAATTTCTAAAAGAAAATCAAATCATGAGGCATTTCATGGTGTATATTTCCACGTTTTCATTTTATGCCACCTAAACTATTTAGGTTTCTCATTTCAATAGAAAAAATCATAAGATTAATTGAAATCCTAATCATTTTACGAAATTCCTTTGGTTAATTCTATATCTAGCTTGAAAAGGAAAATAAAATATAAATATAGCGAGGTTTTTTTTTTCCAAAAATTACATTTTTTGTTCCAAATGATGTTGTGACTTTGAATAATAATATTGTGAATGTATTTCATGCTGCAATAAAATGTGAAGCACATCATGATAATCAAGCTTTCTTAGAGGAACAAGCGATCCATGTGTTGTAAAACTAGAGATCACAGTGGAAATTAAATCTAAGCATTGTATTAATAAAACACAAGCTCCGATATTTATAGTTATTGAACAACCAATTTTAAATTGTGAATATCACCATATTAGGAATATACTTGATGTTAAAATTGAACCTAAACAAAGTGACGACAGTGCATAACAATTAACTCACTCATTAAAATACAATTTAATTGGCCAATAGGCTTCATTAGAGCCAACTTTCTTTGTAACGGTTGTTTGCATCGTCGTAGTCGTTCCTATTATTTTCATTCGAAGTAATTTTTATTTTTTTAATCCAATATTTCGTCTTTTCATATACAATACTGCATTTTTCTCAATAACAACAAAAAAATTGGGTGACGCTTAATTTTCCAGAAATTCGAGGAGAACAGAATTCATTAACTTAAAAACTGGGCTGAGAATGGGTAAAGAGACGATTTCACGCACAACAAGAGTGAAAGATACATATCTTGCGGAGACATAAGTGGGATAACAGCAAAAGTCATATGGTAGTTTCCTCTCAGAGAAAATCAAGCCTGGTTCAAATTCAGATTCAGATATAGATACAGATCTATCAATTTGTATATAGTAAAATGATAATATAATAGGGTTACAGATTTTTCGGCGCAAGCAAGCCCTAGAAAATAGTATTCATCGTCCGACACCAAATACTTCACTCCCGCACTCGTAACAACCTCGGTTCGAAGCTTGCAGACCTCATGTTCGCTCAGCGATTGCCATAGTTGAACGCTCTTCGACATTATGATTACGACCTCGAAAGAAAGGATGCCGATCAAGGATTTTGAAGCGATTTTTTGGGACTTGGATTTATTTCTTTTAAAATCCAAGCTCAACATAGCAGTCTTTTTGAGATTGTTGCTAACGTTGTTCCCCATCCTGTGAATCCATGCTTACAAAACCATCACTTCTCCGAGGTTTTGGCGGCCCGTGTTTCGAACACGTGACCTTACCATTCATAGGGGTACGTCCATTTTAAAATTCAACATGCTTTTGTTTGCGTGATTCGAACACTTGACCTTGGTATTTACACGGACAAGATTTCCACTTCAAGGGGTTATTATGTCTGTCCGAGGTAGTTTTAAGGACATGTTAATAGTACATATTATAGTTGTAATATTTTTTTCATTGGGTTCCTTTTATTTTCTTCCTTTGCTATTTTTTTTTGGGTTTGTGTGGTGGTAATTTGAAGGAATTTTTTCAATGCTTAAAATAGTGGTCGATGACGAGTGAGCCAACTTTTTCGTTGTTATTATTACTAGCAAAATCATCCATAGGTGTTTGTGAGAGGCCGATAGGCATATAGAACAATTGATTAGAAGTATTATATTGTTAATAATTATATTTTATAAGTACTTTATTAAATCAATATTTGAATTCAACCAAATAATAGTAGATATTATGGATTGATTCATTAATTTGTGATAATGCATTTACATGTAGAAAAATAATTATTTATTTATAATACCATCATCCATGAATGTTTTTGGTAGGTGAACACAAAACCACAACCTAGAACATGTACCTCTAATTTAGTAAAAAACACACAAGAACAATCACGATTTCCTGAAGCAATTCAAAAAAGTCTGGAAAAAGGTGGAATGGCAAGATACAAAAATAATTTACACAATGCTTCCAAAAATAGCTAAAATCACAAGTTATGTGTCAATCACTAGGAGGAAGAACCAAAAGAGCACACACAATAGATACACACAAATCAAACGTTCAAGAATAGGAGTAGAAACCACATAGAAGAATATATAATTACAAGCCCAATTTTGCAATCCTTCCATCAAAATTGAAATTTCCACTGGTTCAGGTAGATATAAATGACCCATTGTACAATATTTTTATATTTTGTATCATTAGGTTAGAATATATGTACCTTACAATGGTATCTACATTAGGTCATTTGGCATACGCTGTGACACTTACAATGGTATCTACATTCGGTCATTTCACACAACTAACTATCTTTTAATTCGAGTTCAAGGTCTACAACATATCTTTTGATGTGTAAATTAAAATAATTGAGTCATGTGCTAATTGAACAAAACTTTGTGTGTGTGAGTATCATGAAAGCTTGTTGGCTTAATTTCAAACATTTTGCGACTCTACAAAAATATGATACTATACATACCTTATTAAACTTTGAAGTACATGAATTTATCTTCGTGGACACTTCCACTCATACTTACACATGAATGTCTAACCCCAAAACATGGAGTAAAGTAGCTAAGGATGCCAAGTGTTAGAAGAAAGTGGCAAAAAAACTAGACAATAAATTATGGTAAATCTAATAACTCAAACACTAACAATAACACAACCATATAGTGAAAGCACAATTTCAACTTTTCAAATACCATATCTATCCTAATTCATGCCCAATAAATAATAATATCCACATGATCCATAGATTAAAAGTGATTCTTGAGTTAATCATTGCAAATTACATTGTCTTTTACACCAATCTATGTGTAATTTGAGAGAAGCATGAATACATCAATGTTCATTTGATTCTGATTGTAAATTTACAAAACTTATACTTATCTACCAAAAGTTATCAAGAGTATAGAATTAAATTTACTTAATGAAAGCTATTTTTTCTTACCTATTTTGCATTTCCTATTTCTAACCATTTATCTCCAAGATTAATATTTGTATCACACTAAAACAACATTTGTCTATATAAAATTTTACCTATTCAATGTTTTCCAAGTTCATAGAATATGTATTAATGTAATTTATAATATAAGCTTAATCCACGCACACGCACACGCACACGCACACGCACACGCACGCATGTGTACACACGCGCACACACACACGCACACACGCACACGCACACGCATGCACACGCACACACGCACGCACGCACACACACACACACACACGCGCGCGCGCGGCGCGCACACAGATGCTCGCGGCACACACGCACACGCACGCACGCGCACGCACGCACAGCGCACGCCCCGCATATGCTTCATTCTATATACATGTCGGCCTCTCACAAGCACCTATGGATGCTTTTGCTAGTCATAATTAGATCTACATAGAACACATGGTAACTCCTAGTTGCAACCTACTTGCAACAACACTTTGAATGTGTGCTTTATTATCCAAACAGTTCTAAACTAAATTCTAAATAAACCATTTTATCATTCCCCTAATTTTTCATTGTCTCCTGTGAACAAGAGGAATTCTCTAAATGCCTCAAATATGTCACATGTAACTGCCTTTCTAAAAACATTTGCACATTGATCTATTGTTAGGAAAAATTGAAGTTAGATGTTGTATTGTTGTACATGCTTGCATGTGAAGTGAATTTTTACATTAATGTTCTTGGTGTTCTCATGAAATATTAAATTGCAAAAATTTTAATTACTCATTCAGTATCAACATGCAAGATCCTAGGTTACTTTTGTGGTACATCCAAACCTTCAGGTATCTGACGTAACCATATTACTTCACCTACAACTCATCCTATAATGTGGTATTCTTATTTCGTGGAAGATCATGAAATAACCATTTATTTATTTCCTCCCCCATGATATCAGTCTAGATCCCGAAGAGAAGAGAAATACAAAAGTTGTTTTCCTTTCATTAATGTTTCCTACATGATCTGAATCTAATTAACTTGTTAAGAAGAATTGGTTCTTCTTCTTGTACTCTAGGTGGAAGTCTGTAGTTCCTTTGATATACTTGAGAATCCTCTTCATTGCTTTCTAGTGTTTTACTTTTGAAACTTACATTAACATTGATAGGTATCTCTCTTAATAACTTATGTTTGGCTTAATGTAGGTTAAATAAATGAGATTCTCGATCAACTACCGATAAAGAGTTGCATCTACTTGCAGTGATGAATTTTTTTGATACAAATGAAGCCTTCTCTCCATAGGTATAACAATTGGATTACATTCCATCATCTGAAACTTCTTGAGCAATGTTTTTGTATATTTCATTTGGCTCACAAAGATTTGGTTTTACGTCTACCATTCTTCCAGTCCATGACAATAATGAAGTATCCTAAGATCTATCATGTTGAAAAACCATTTTAGATCTATCTTTGTGTCTTTTATCACCTACATTGAACTACCCATGATTACCAAAGTATTGACATAAAGTATTATACTCACCATCCCCCTTATTATTTGAGGTACATATTGGTATCATAATAATTTCTCTTAAATTCATTGTGAATCAGATGCTCGCCTATTTTATTATACCATTCTCTAGGAGCTTGTTTGAGAGGTCATATAATGATTTTACGAGCCTAAACACCTTTTTTTCTTGGTTTGATGTGATAAAATCTCCAGAAATAGTCATATATACTTCTTCATTTAGATATCCATTGAGGAAGACACTTTTGATGTGCATTTGATGAAATTTCCAACCAATTTGAGCAACCAAAGTAAACATTATCTTGGTTGTAGGAGAAAATGTCTCATCATTATCTATTCCTTTATTTTGAGTATAAGCATTAGAAATGAGCCATGCCTTATGTTTTTATATCCTACCATCTATGGTGTACCTAGTTGTCAAAATTTATCTGTAATTGACTGGATTTTCCCTTGGTGGAATATCTATAAGCTACCATGTTTTATTCTTCATCAATGGCTAATATTTTGCTTCCATGACTATTTTACAAGGTAGAGACTTAAGGGATTCTTGGACTATGGTTGGTTTATAATATTATACAACGTGACTCATCAAGGCCATGTTGACCTCTTCGTGATATTTTTTGTGTGTCCTTGGTCTAGTAGTAGATGTGGCTATGACTCTATCTATCTTGGCATATCGTATTACATTTGTACACCATCTTGGCATACATTGAGTTGTGTATTTTGGATCTTGTTCAACTTTAATTTTCCCATTATTACAATCATCACTCTCTTCATCTTATGTATTCATCTCAGTTTTATCATATGTATCTTATGTAATGTGTGAGTATGTGGAAAGTAGACTTCAAGCACCTGTCTCATCAAACTCAACACCCATATTGATGTAGAATTTATTTATTTTCAAATCAACCAACTTGTGTCCCATTGAATCTCCATTATATCTTGTAAAGATGTATGTAGTTGAATTTTTGTCCAACTTTTTCCTTTTTTGCTTTATGATTTGCATTTGGGCTTTACTTTTGAAAACTCAAATATGAACAATAAAGTGTTTTTTTTCCTGACCATACTTTTTGTGGAGTCTTGTTGTCAAGGGGTATTATTGGTGACCTATTTAACAAATACAACATATCTAGAAGCTTCAAATCTTCATCTAACCTGCTATATGAACTTAAAATCTTTAAATACAACATTGTTTTGGTTGTTATTGCCCAATAAGTTCTATCTAATCCTACATCCCTGATCATGTACCACACCATTTCCATGACTGTGTGGTTTCATTGTTCTGTAATATCATTCTACTATGGAGAGTAATGTGTATTCAATTGACAATGAATTTCATATGCTTTCAAGTATGCACAATATTCATTACTAGTGAATTCCCCCCTAAATCTAAGTGAATGACCCTGATATGATGACCACTTTATTTATTTGTAAGAGCCTTGAAATCTTTGAAATCTTGGAAGTCTTAATCTTTGGTCTTTAAAAGTATATTCACATATTCCATCAATAGTAATAAACATAGAGCTCAAAGTATTGATATCTAGTATTAGTTTGTGTCATTTCCCCATAAAGATTTATATGAACCAGGTCCATCTTGCATATGGCTCTATATGGATTCTTAGTGGAATGTTCTTAATGTTTCTTCCCTACTAGTTAACTGGTGTGGATATATGTTTATTTCTTTAACTATGGAAAACCTTGAATCATTTGATTTTAGTTGAGTGATACTAGGTACCCAAAACTAACATGCACATGTATTTGATGCCATAAATTTGTAGAATCAGTATCCTTATCAATAAGTGCTTGATTTTTGTATGGAACAATGTCTAATTCAACATTTTGTTGATATAAACACTCACATGCAACAATTTGGAACTTTCTTCCTTTGTCTGTAATGAGGCATGTTGTTTTTCCACCTATGTATTCAATTTCAAATAAAATATTTTGGTCTAATAGTTGACTAACAGATACTATAATTTTTGTAAGGCCTGAGACATATAATAAATTTTTGCTTCTATAGTCTTTGGTGTTTAGAGGCAACTTGATATTTCTAGTACCCTGAAATCTATAGGAATTATCATCCTCCAAGAAAACTAAATCTTTAATGGGAGATGGAATAAGTGAGGTGAGTTAATCCTTGTGTCATGTCATGTGCCTAGTTGTGTCTAAGTTTGCATACAAGATGGAGATTTGTAAGGATGATTCATCCATTGTTTGTGCAACATACAATTGGTCCCCATCAGAGTGATCATCTTCCTAATTGGAAATGTTTCCAGGTTGTTGTTATTTCTCATTCCAATTTTTCTTTTCTATGGGACTGTTGTTTTAAAGACTTTTATTTTTTTGAGAATTGATGTTGTTAGTTGGGTTTTGAATTTGAAGACTTATTAGTCAACCCATTGTACCAACACTTATTGATATCATGAACCTTTTTACAAATAGAATATGGATTTTTTATACTTGATGCATGGCCATTTTGTTGTGATATTTTTTTATAATTGATCTTATGTTTGTTCTTCCCCTTGTGATTCAAAAAAGTGCACGGTCTTCATCAACTACCTCATGCTATATGGATTCCTCTTGTTCCAACAAGTTGACAAACTATTCGAATATTGGTTTCTTATACGTGACATTAAGTGTGGTGACAAACACCTTATAGTATAAGGGTGGAATACCTCTCAAGATAATGCGTATGAGGGATGCATATTTCACTTCTTCTTCTAGTGCTAATAAGGAGGTCCTTAATGTTGTGATTCTCTACAAAAAGGCTTTTACATATTCAGAGGATTTCAACTTCAAAGTATGCAATTGGCTACTAAAAGTAGAGAGTGGTATTTTGATTCTTTGTCTCAAAGATAATATTGCGTTTGTCTCATGTTTATTTTTTGGTGTTAACATCTCTTATGTGAAGTTGTACCTCATCTATAACTTCAAATATGATGATGAACTTGGATTTCTAATTTTCCTTGTCAAACATTCATTCGTTTTTAGTGTCATTAACATGCCAAAAAAAGGATCCATCCATAATAGAATATAGATCTTCATTTTCTAAACAAGTCTTAACTATATTCTTCCATGCAACATAATTATCTCCTCTTAGGAGATTTGAATATGGTAGAAATAATTTAAGACCATTGCAATTGTGCACAAACTGAATTGTGGGAGATGGATTGGTACCTTATCACTCCAAAAAGGAAGCCATTATATATACCATTTATATGATATACCTAACCTCTATATATATATGTGCCCTTCATATATACCCATAGGTATGTGGAATAAGCTCATCCTATCAATATGTGTGGTCATACATGATAGATATGTTAATTTACGTGAGAGAAGAGTGGTATGTGGCACTTAGACAACACATAAAAGGGATCTATCTAATCAATGAAACTTTCTTAAAGGAATGACCTTGTACATGGGTGACGAGTCTTGATATAATAAAATCATCCCAATTTCAAGATTTATGCCTAGCGATTGGGAAAATGGGAAACAAAGGGAATGGATGTGAGTGCATTTTCCTTATTACTCCTTGACCATTTATAGGGATGATGTCATAAATTCTATTTTTGTAACTATATTAAGCATATATTGAGTAGTCCGCTCATAACAACTTTACCAATAAGCGTGAATTTATAGAATTTGTATATATCAAATGTTACTAAGATCAAAAGCTCTTGTGTTTGCATTTATAGAATTAATTTTACAGTTTGTGAGTTTTACGATGTTTTATAGTTGATATGGCAACCTGTAAATTAATACAAAAAAAAGTACTATAATATGCATTACTGAAAAAATGCCCATATTACAAAAAATTGTTTTTTTTTGTATTTTTTACTTTTAATAGGTGATTGCACCTATTTTTCTTATAGAATGCGGAAATGGACCCCCTTGTTTTTTTAATATTTTTGATTTTCTTTTGGAAATTTTGGGTTAGATGGACCTTCCCTAGCTTTATATTTTTTGTAAAAAATAGGGTTTTTCTTTGGAGAAAAATTCCCCCTTTAATTATGCTTGCACCCTTTGAATTTTTTAATCCCTTTTGGGTTTTATGTAAGAGCCCCTTTTGTAAAAAAAATTAATCAAAAAATTAGGGGTGTGTGGGTTGAACTCCACAAGTCTCAATGCAAAGTATTGACATATATGACACTAGCAAAGAGGACCAAGTAGTGACTTTGGTGTATAAAGGGGCAAGTTAGGTTTGTTCAAGAAAAAAATCAAAATTACACAATATAAAAGGTTCAGATTGGGGTGGGTCAAACCCATGACCTTTTTGTGCTAATTTCCTTAAAGCAATCACTTAGCTAACCAAAGCAATTTGAATTCATTGATGTTACGTGAAGGGGGGAAATTTGAATTTAAATTTTAAAATATATAGAAATGATTTCAAAAGAAGAATTTACTGGTGATATGACAAATTGAGCTTCCATGTTTTTAATTCAAATAACATTTCAACCTTTACTTTGTGGTATTCAAGTAAGTGTAGACTTTATGTGTATCCACTACTTTTACCTCCATTTGTGTAATGCAAGGTTTTGTGAGATGTGCAACCAAAGGACCGAATTGGGTTGGAGTATTGGAATGTAAAGGACACTATTGTGTGAAGTACATATGAGCCTTATGGAGCTCACTGAACTGAGTTGGTGATTAAATAAAATAGGGGTATAACGAGTGAGATGGTGTAAATTGAGTTTGGCTTGAACCAGAGAGATAATATACCAAAGGAGGGAGGAGGTAGATCATAGGGGTGATCCAAGATGAGAGGTCTCGTATTTCAATTGATAGAGGAATGAGTAAGCTTATGTTTTGTGGTACAAGTTTCTCAGATGTGTGTATAGCTTAGAGATATTTTTTTGGGTGAGTTATGGGGTGGAGCTTGGTGTGGGGACAATCCCATAGGATCTCGAATGCTAAATTCAACATAGTTGGGGGTAGCTTGTAAGGAAAAATCATGTGAGAAAATAGGAAAATCAAGATGAAAAGAGTTTTTTGGGGTTATTAAACTTTAGATACCAAGTTGGGAGGATGATGCGCGGGGAGTGGAGAGATCTTTGCAACCAAACTAGAAGGTGATCTCGGGGTTGAATGCAAGGGAAATCAAGTTGGATGCATATTAAGGTCAATATCAACAAGTAGATTGGGTTTGTATGTAGGAAAAAGGAAAGTTGAAATGGCTTGTGAGGGGCTTATGCAAGACAAGGATGAGTTGGGCTAAGAGAGAGATCACAAAACTAACCTCATGTGAGCAAGTAAAATCTCAAGTTGTAAGGAGTTCACTGAGGTAATTCAACTCAAGTAGCCAAGTTGGGAGAATGATGAGGGGAGTGGAGAGATCAATATGATTGAGTTGGAAGGTGATCTTAATGCAAGATGTGAGATATTGGATTATATGCATATTAAGATTGAGATCTATGAGTAGATCAGATTTATATGACGGAAAAAGGTGAGCCAAGATGGCTTATGAGGGGCTCATGTAAGACATGGTCGAGTTGGATATGAGGGATCTCTAGACACGAGTGCAGATTTGCAACACTTGAAGAGTTCAGACCTCCAAAAATCTACAACACATCTAGATTTTTACTTAAAATATCATAAACTAGAAATGGGATTTAGAGTGTGGAGTGCCCAGTGTTCCTCCTGCACTGCCTAAAAACATAGTTTGCAAATCAATTTTTTTCAATTTACAACTCATTTGAATTTTTGTATTTTTGATGACACCTTCAATCCTCTCTCTCTCTCCCTTCACCTAATCAAATACTTGCAAAATAGGATTTGATACCAAATTTTGTAAAACCATAAATTGAAGTGAAAGAAATTAAAATGATCATTGTATTAATAAAAAATAACTGTAATATTTATAGATATAGAACAACTAAATTTACATTATAAATATAATCAGATCAAGAATATAACCATCGTTAAAACTAATCCTAAATAAAGTGATGGGATTGCAAAAACTTAACTCCCTTGTCACAATCTAATCCAATCTAATCCTAATCAAATCTACAGAGAACACCTAATAACTCCTAGTTACAAAATACTTGCAAAAACACTTTGAACATGTGCTTTATTTTCCTAAAAATGCTAAAATAAATACTAAAATAAAATAATTTTTTCACTATGAGGGTGTGATACTTCAAATAATTCACAACACCGCAACATTTATTTGTGTCATGATCTTATTTAACCATTGGCTTCAACATTACACCTTGAATTCCTAACTCCTCTATAATCTAGCACACAACTTTTGTAGTGCCAACATTGCATTGTGCAAATTTGTAGTACTGTTATATAAAGATGAAGAACTGATGAATAGTTATGAAGAGGTTGTTACCAACCAATATAAAGGTTCAACCTATATTTCCTCTTCCTCCTTTGTATATTAATGCATTATTCTATTCTTTATAACAATGATAAGTAATAAGAAAATAAGGAGTACGTAGACATCCTATATTTGACCTCCATGATTTGTATGATTTGTGGTGTAATTGATCAAAGTGAAATTACATGAATATAAGAAAGGATTTTGGAGATATGAACTAAACAAACTCGTTCATAAAAAATTACACATATCTAATATTTTTCTTGAAAGCGTTCAAACACTACCAAGAGAGTACAAAATACTTTAGACCTTTGGCCTATTTTGTCAACTCGACGGCCAAAGGAAAAATATAAGGGTGACTTAAGTTATATTTAATTATTATAAAGTGCCATTAATAAAAGAAAAAAATATATAGATCACTTATAATAATTTATATGACTTAATAATTATTAAATTTATGATGGAAAAGGCCCAAATATAAATTGTTTATCCATCTTAGGTGAAAAGGCGACTTTCCTTAGAAAGGGGAATGGGGACATAGAAAGGATAAATGCCCATTTTACTATGTGTCTCCCCTAGAAAAACGCGACTTGCATTAGGAGGGAAAATTTGTTGGGAAAAACATTTAATATGGGAAAATATTAAATGCTTGCATAGGGAAAATCCTTATGAACTAATTGGATATTCTAGAGGTTGTTTTGGGTCTCTTCTTTCTTTATAAGGAGAAGTCAACTTGAGGGGAAGGCATTGCATAACCATTTGATATTTTCTGATTTGTGTCTTAAGCTTGTAGCTTTTGCATACACGCTTGGATTTTCTTTAGCTTGTGGAGTAAGATCCCACATGGACCCTAGCTTCGGTGGTGAGAGATCCATTCCTAGCTAGTAGGGCACTCTTCGGTGGTGAAAAATCCACCCTAGTTTGTTATTATTGGAGTTGATTCAGGGCTGATTTGTTTGGGAATCAAAGTAGCTTGTTTTCTTAATTTTTGGAGTCGATTTGATGCCCTAAATGTGCTGGGTGGCCTACTTTTTAGGGAAAAATTAGGGTTTTGTGTTTGCTGTGTGAAATCTAATTTTGGAATATTTATTCTTCATATTTTTGTGGCCTAAGATCCAAATTTTCAGCTGATTTGGACTTCTCTAGCAAAAGATATGAATTTTTGAAGTTATGTTGCAGACAGGGTTTTTAAATAATTTATTGCAGCCTTGTTTACATCTAAAATCTACAATTTTATACATATTTGGGCTTTATAAATTAGTGGTACTAGATTTAAGTGGAAAGATATAAATTTAGAGGCAGATTGGTGTGGGTTTTCCACTTAACCCAAGTCGCATTTCCTTACTTAATTCAGATACGTGTGATACTTGTTTGGTATTTTGTCTACAAGTTGCATTTAAAGTTGGGATTGCCTAAAATCTGTCTAGGGGCAAAAATATTTCCATTAGGGAAATTACACTTCAACATTACACCTTGAATTCCTAACTCCTCTACAATCTAGCACACAACTTTTGTAGTGCCAACATTGCATTGTGCAAATTTGTAGTACTGTTATATAAAGACGAAGAACTGATGAATAGTTATGAAGAGGTTGTTACCAACCAATATAAAGGTTCAACCTACATTTCCTCTTCCTCCTTTGTATATTAATGCATTATTCTATTCTTTGTAACAATGATAAGTAATAAGAAAATAAGGAGTACGTAGACATCCTATATTTAACCTCCTAGGTTTTTAACATGGATTTGTATGATTTGTGGTGTAATTGATCAAAGTGAAATTACATGAATATAAGAAAGGATTTTGGAGATATGAACTAAACAAACTCGTTCATAAAAAATTACACATATCTAATATTTTTCTTGAAAGCGTTCAAACACTACCAAGAGAGTACAAAATACTTTAGACCTTTGGCCTATTTTGTCAACTCGACGGCCAAAGGAAAAATATAAGGGTGACTTAAGTTATATTTAATTATTATAAAGTGCCATTAATAAAAGAAAAAAAATATATAGAGCACTTATAATAATTTATATGACTTAATAATTATTAAATTTAGGATGGAAAAGGCCCAAATATAAATTGTTATCCATCCTAGGTGAAAAGGCGACTTTCCTTAGAAAGGGGAATGGGGACATAGAAAGGATAAATGCCCATTTTACTATGTGTCTCCCCTAGAAAAACGCGACTTGCATTAGGAGGGAAAAATTTGTTGGGGAAAAACATTTAATATGGGAAAATATTAAATGCTTGCATAGGGAAAATCCTTATGAACTAATTGGATATTCTAGAGGTTGTTTTGGGTCTCTTCTTCCTTTATAAGGAGAAGTCAACTTGAGGGGAAGGCATTGCATAACCATTTGATATTTTCTGATTTGTGTCTTAAGCTTGTAGCTTTTGCATACACAGCTTGGATTTTCTTTAGCTTGTGGAGTAAGATCCCACATGGACCCTAGCTTCGGTGGTGAGAGATCCATTCCTAGCTAGTAGGGCACTCTTCGGTGGTGAAAGATCCACCCTAGTTTGTTATTATTGGAGTTGATTCAGGGCTGATTTGTTTGGGAATCAAAGTAGCTTGTTTTCTTAATTTTTGGAGTCGATTTGATGCCCTAAATGTGCTGGGTGGCCTACTTTTTAGGGAAAAATTAGGGTTTTGTGTTTGCTGTGTGAAATCTAATTTTGGAATATTATTCTTCATATTTTTGTGGCCTAAGATCCAAATTTTCAGCTCATTTGGACTTCTCTAGCAAAAGATATGAATTTTTGAAGTTATGTTGCAGACAGGGTTTTTAAATAATTTATTGCAGCCTTGTTTACATCTGAAATCTACAATTTTATACATATTTGGGCTTTATAAATTAGTGGTACTAGATTTAAGTGGAAAGATATAAATTTAGAGGCAGATTGGTGTGGGTTTTCCACTTAACCCAAGTCGCATTTCCTTACTTAATTCAGATACGTGTGATACTTGTTTGGTATTTTGTCTACAAGTTGCATTTAAAGTTGGGATTGCCTAAAATCTGTCTAGGGGTAAAAATATTTCCATTAGGGAAATTACACTTCAACATTACACCTTGAATTCCTAACTCCTCTACAATCTAGCACACAACTTTTGTAGTGCCAACATTGCACTGTG
The DNA here is from genome assembly GCA_019776745.2 of Taxus chinensis. Taxonomy (NCBI): domain Eukaryota; kingdom Viridiplantae; phylum Streptophyta; class Pinopsida; order Cupressales; family Taxaceae; genus Taxus; species Taxus chinensis. The sequence goes on from CM034149.1 coordinate 740,775,567, forward strand.
CAAATTTGTAGTACTGTTATATAAAGACGAAGAACTGATGAATAGTTATGAAGAGGTTGTTACCAACCAATATAAAGGTTCAACCTACATTTCCTCTTCCTCCTTTGTATATTAATGCATTATTCTATTCTTTGTAACAATGATAAGTAATAATAAAATAAGGAGTACACAGACATCCTATATTTAACCTCCTAGGTTTTTAACATGGATTTGTATGATTTGTGGTGTAATTGATCAAAGTGAAATTACATGAATATAAGAAAGGATTTTGGAGATATGAACTAAACAAACTCGTTCATAAAAAATTACACATATCTAATATTTTTCTTGAAAGCATTCAAACACTACCAAGAGAGTACAAAATACTTTAGACCTTTGGCCTATTTTGTCAACTCGATGGCCAAAGGAAAAATATAAGGGTGACTTAAGTTATATTTAATTATTATAAAGTGCCATTAATAAAAGAAAAAAATATATAGAGCACTTATAATAATTTATATGACTTAATAATTATTAAATTTAGGATGGAAAAGGCCCAAATATAAATTGTTATCCATCCTAGGTGAAAAGGTGACTTTCCTTAGAAAGGGGAATGGGGACATAGAAAGGATAAATGCCCATTTTACTATGTATCTCCCCTAGAAAAATGCGACTTGCATTAGGAGGGAAAAAATTGTTGGGAAAAACATTTAATATGGGAAAATATTAAATGCTTGCATAGGGAAAATCCTTATGAACTAATTGGATATTCTAGAGGTTGTTTTGGGTCTCTTCTTCCTTTATAAGGAGAAGTTGACTTGAGGGGAAGGCATTGCATAACCATTTGATATTTTCTGAATTTGTGTCTTAAGCTTGTAGCTTTTGCATACACGCTTGGATTTTCTTTAGCTTGTGGAGTAAGATCCCACATGGACCCTAGCTTCGGTGGTGAGAGATCCATTCCTAGCTAGTAGGGCACTCTTCGGTGGTGAAAGATCCACCCTAGTTTGTTATTATTGGAGTTGATTCAGGGCTGATTTGTATTGAGGAATCAAAGTAGCTTGTTTTCTTAATTTTGAGAGTCGATTTGATGTCCTAAATGTGCTGGGTGCACCTACTTTTTAGGGAAAAATTAGGGTTTTGTGTTTGCTGTCTGAAATCTAATTTTGGAATATTATTCTTCATATTTTTGTGGCCTAAGATCCAAATTTTCAACTCATTTGGACTTCTCTAGCAAAAGATATGAATTTTTGAAGTTATGTTGCAGACGGCTGGGATTTTTAAATAATTTATTGCAGCCTTATTTACATCTAGGAAATCTACAATTTTATACATATTTGGGCTTTATAAATTAGTGGGTACTAGATTTGAGTGGAAAGATATAAATTTAGAGGCAGATTGGTGTGGGTTTTCCACTTAACCCAAGTCACATTTCCTTACTTAATTCAGATCTGTGTGATACTTGTTTGTATTTTGTCTACAAGTTGCATTTAAAGTTGGGATTGCCTAAAATCTGTCTAGGGGCAAAAATATGTCCATTTGGGGAAATTACATCAACATTACACCTTGAATTTCTAACTCCTGCTACGCAAATCTAGCAATACAACTTTTGTAGTGCCAACATTGCACTGTGCAAATTTGTAGTACTGTTATATAAAGACGAAGAACTGATGAATAGTTATGAAGAGGTTGTTACCAACCAATATAAAGGTTCAACATACATTTCCTCTTCCTCCTTTGTATATTAATGCATTATTCTATTCTTTGTAACAATGATAAGTAATTTGAAAATAAGGAGTACGTAGAAATCCTATATTTAATCTCCTAGGTTTTTAACATGGCATTTGTATGATTTGTGGTGTAATTGATCAAAGTGAAATTACATGAAGTTTATAAGAAAGGATTTTGGAGATATGAACTAAACAACCTGGATTCATAAAAAATTACACAAATCTATATATTTTTCTTGACAATTCAAACACTACCAAGAGAGTAAAAAATATGGGTCATTTAGACCATTGAGCCTATTTTACAACTCGATGGATTTCAATTCGAGAAAAAATTCGTTAGTGTGACTCTAAGTTCATTTTCTAATTATTGGGTGTTGTCCAGGGGTTAATGAACCGAGCTTACTACCCAGCTACTTGCTACATTTGTAAGGACTTAACTGCTAGGATCTCCTTAAATGATTAACTAGACTGGAAAAGGCCCAAATCAACATGTCATCCATCCTAAGTTGAACCAAGGTAGACATTCTTAGAAAGGGGAATGGTTACATATTGTCAAAACAAATGCCCATTGGTTACAGGTGGAAGTCTGCCAATCGGTAAATGGACTTGCATCTAGGAGTGCCTCCTCAATTGATATGGCAAAAACATTTAGACTTTGGAAAATATTAAATGCTTGCATAGGGAAATGTCCTTATGCACTACATATGAAGAATATACATGCCTATAGGTATCCATTTTCAACTCATTCTAGAAATCCTTGTTATCAAGGATACTTGTCAAATTGAGGGAAATAGTATTTGCGATAACCATTCAACCATGTTTCTGATTTGTGCTCTTAAACCTATTTGAGCATGTTGCATACACTTCATATTGATGTTTCATCGGTTCAATATATGTATGGAGTCAAGATGTACAAAAGGTTTACCCCATACAATGTTGCTGGTAGATTCATGTCCTAGCTAAACTCTTGCAATGGTTAAAAATATGCCTCCCGTTTATTAGATTTTTATTGATTTTAGCTTTGTAAATTTGACTGGTCAAGTGTTTGGAAATGACCTCATTACACTTGATTTACTTAGAATTTTATGGATGACCTCGTCATCTATAGATTGAGACCTTCTAAATCCTCCCCTGCCCTGGGTAGGCCTACTATATGAATTGGTTAGCGGGGTGGGTCAGATATATATTAGTTTTTTTTTACATTTCTGAAATGTAATTTTGGAGATAATTATCACTTAAAAATTGTTTGACATGGCACTAAGATGCTGCCATCAAATTCAACCATTGGGCACTACTGCTAGCAAATGTGATCCGGGATGAATTTACCCAGTTGTGTTTCAGACCAGCGTTTTGTAAATTCCGAATTGCCAGCCTTATTCACCTCCGGAATCCTACAATCTCGTACTATTTGGGCCGTTTATAAATATAGGTGGTACTAGATTTCCGTGCAAAGGATGATTTCCAGAGGCAGATTGGACCAGCCTTTTCCACTTACATCCAAATCACATTTCCCTGGGAAACGTCGTCTTCTCCCACCTCATGTGATGATCCATGTTCCAGCATCTTTGTTACAGCTAGTGAGCATATTAAAGGTTAGGAATGCCTAAATATCCGTCTAGGGGCAATAAATGCTCTGGCGGAAATTTGTTTAGCAGTTACACCTTGACATTCCTAACTCCTTTACATTGAATCTAGAAAAAAAACGAGGTTTGTAGTGCTAAACATCTTCACTGAGCTACCAATTTCAGGTAGTGAGATGGTTTTGCGAATAAAAGACCAAGAACTGGTGAATAGAATTATGCAAGTGGTTGTTACTCAAATCACAAATATGGTTGTGCAAATGGCTTTGAGCAACCTTTCCCAGTTTGGACTTCAGAGCAAGACATTGTTATGGACCACAATGACATAATGTTTCTTTATGGTTTTGCTTTCAATGATAAGTCCAAAAAGAAACATAAGTGAGTGTAGACAATACTTTAAGATCCAAGTGTCATCAACATGGATCATAGTATTGATTTGTGGTGTAATTAATCATAGAGAAATTACTAAATACACAGAAATGGATTTTGGAGCATATGAAGTACAACAATACTACCCTCAGTAACAAAATTTCACATCTAATATTTTTCTTGAATCAAGGCAATTGACAACACTACACATGAGAATACAAAACACTCAATTAGAAAGCAAAGTATACTCTAACTTCCATTTTTCTGTCACCAAGTTATATGTTGCGCTCCTAGACTTAGACGATTTCCAATGATCAAATCGTTGATCAACTCATTTCAAATCTTGTAGTATAAAATTTCAAGTTGCACCATTAATCAAATACCATGCTGTTAATTACGACTGAACTTTAGAATATGGAGTTTAATTAGCATTACATACCTCAATTGGACGTCGGAGCTCTACCAAAATCACGCATCTTTAGGCATTTCTTTATCTTCGAGTCTCATATACTATTTAGTAAGGTTCTTGAGTGATGCAAAGTACCAATTAACAACAAGTACAATGGACAATCTTGCCGTTATTTTATTTGATATACTTTTGACCTCATTGAACCTCATATAACAACTTACAGGTCTTTCTGGACATTTCATGGGAACGTTATTTTGATCGTTTAGCTGTGGATCACCCAAATTAAAAAGTTAGATACACTCCTATGGTTTTAACTTATAAAAGAGATACACTAAAACAGAAATCCTATTAGGCAAGTAACTGATCCTTCAAATAATTTCTACCACTTTTTGGGCACTCTTGCTATCTATTTGTTCATAGAATATCTTTCCTATCAAAGTGGCACTTTTGAGAAGGGGTGTAATTAAATGCCAATTTAGGCAAGAGAACTCCAAATGGGGACAATGATTTATTTGACCATAATGAGGACTATGGAAATCCATGGCGTACTATTGTCATCAGAGTTGCATCCTTATTAAACTAGATAGAATCAAGAAATAGAAGTGCATCATGCACAAGCTAGGAAGTGCAGTCATCGACTTGTTGTGAATGGGCTCTCCATTTTATTCAGAATGCACCATACTCAAAGCACAAATGATCTAGTGAACTTGCTCAGGTTATTCTCACAAAGTTGCGACAAGTTGGTCAGAACTAGGGAACTTGACATGTTCACACACACGGCAGAACCATGCTTAAGACTAACCGAGCCAAACAGTTAGTGTTACGCTGAAGTTATTCTTCCTCTATGGAATATTGGTGAACATAATTGCAAGATAGTGAATCTTGACAATGCACACACAAACGCGGGTTTCAGGATTTAACCTTACTGAACCTGATAAGAACTAATTCACAAAGCTAGTTTCCGTAGGCAACACAAGGCACCTATTTTTCCTTCTAGAATCTATAGGCCCTTCACAGTTTCCTCAAGGTGCCCCATTCCAACCATATCACCTATAATTGTGGATCCTCTGTAAAACCCATAGACACAATCGTTCCTGCCTTCTATTTTCTCTATCAGAAGACACTCTACAATCAGTCACTATTGTTATTAAGGAGCTCTGAGTATCTTTCCTGACCCTTTCTTGCACATTAATGTTTTTATTTCCATTAGTTTAATTGATCTAGTTAATTTATATTGCTTTAGCACATTTATTGACATCATAAATTATGTTTCTCCTAGATTAGATTAACTACCATAACTACTACATTATGTTTAATCTACTTCTAGTTAATCATTGTGGTGAACCGACTCTTATAAGGTTGGAAATTAAATAATTGATCATGTCCATCATTCCTTATTAATATGGCTCAAGTCCTTTATTATACTCCTACCCATGTATCCTTCTAGTTATCTGTACTTCACTTTATTCAACTCACCTGTTAGATTGCTAATGATTTCTCAATGGAATGCATGTTAAAATACGTACTCAACTATAATCCTGGTTATTTTAGCATGCATCCAGATAAGTTCCAAGATTCTCAACCATTAATCACATAACTACATCGTTGCTACCTTGTCCTACTCCACAACTGCTAGCCGATTTCTATTCACCACCCATTACATTTTCCAAACAAGCTGTGTGTTGATTCTCCTAATACACTAAGGGACTATGATATTATGTGCCCAACTCTTGAAATACAACCTCTTGTCAAGACCTCCCACATGACTTGGCACTACGAAATATGCGCTAGATTGTTGAATGACACTTTAAAAGTTTCCTTTTTCATCTCTGATTCTTGATTCACAATCATCGATACTTTATACGGAGTCCATTCCACATCGCAATCTCTCATAGTTTACCACGTATGCTATCACTTTAACTGATGGAGAAACTTACCAGGATCACCCCTTGTAACGGCGAGCGAATCCGGGAAGAGCTACCATTTGCTCATGAAAATCGATGCCGTTCTATCAGCATTCCACCTTGTAGTACTACTAGAAGCTCTTATTCCATATCAAGTGACCTCTGGATCCATGGATTCCATTATATCTTCATACACTCTTACCAGGGTACCATTAGCCCCGTATCATCGATACCCTGTTCTCTTCCACGAGGCGCTGTCGGTGATTCTTATTTGGGAACGCAGCCCTAATCACTTGCACATGTTTAGGAATCCATTATGATGTTCACATGATGCTCTCCTTCATCTTATTTTCACCTTTAAATACCTCCATTCTCCTTTATATGATCCCCATTTATATCATGGATCTGTTACCTCTTGTTGCTACATGTGTACTATCATTGTTAGGAAGATCTTGTTGTTCACCTTAACACATTATTTTACTTCCTCTCCACTCTAAAATTCAACCGATCTTGGTTAGATTATATTTGAGGAACACTTTATTTTGATCATATTGAATATAGATTTTCCCATGTTGATCTTGAGCCATTCTGCGCTTTTATCATATAGCCCCTATTATTTTCTACTCACCTAATTTACCATTTCATATGCACATAGTATGTCCATATGTTCCCTTTACTCTATGAAACAAAATGTCATGACAATGTATCACTTGTAGTGTCTCACAGGTTATTTGGACTGACAAACCATCATACGCATTCTTATCAAGTATCTTTCATTCATCACTACGACTATGAATTTGACAGTGATAATAATGATCCCTTAGAAGACTCTAGTTGTTTCATTTGCCTCCAGTTATGGATGACCTTCTATTCCTTTGCAACTAAAAAATCACCTCCTAATATTCAAATTTTCTTCTGAATGGTTCCATCACAACTCAATGATGCATCACATCTAATCCACCTTTATTGGACTCCAATCCATGCTCTACATACTTTATCTCAAAAAAAGTTTCATGCTAAAGAATCCACTATGCACATCAACTTATATCTAAAATTCAACAGCTTAAGGATGTTTCCTCATCACATATGTTTTGACTCCTACATCTTATACACAATCGATGGTCCACTACATGAATCATCTATTTGAACCTCAGGACTATACTCATGTACCTGAGTCTCTTTTATAAAGCGCACGATACTACACCACATTTCAACGTTCTTACATCTACTCTTCTACCGTCGTAACAGTTACATTACTCTACCGCTTTACTCATGCACTATCATCCTTATCAGCTAGTCAAAATACCGAGTTCATCCATATTGTCGATTACCATCTTGTTTATATGGACATAATGATATTTACACATGACAATTTTTCATAGAATCGATCATGACAACTTGATGACATCTTAGGCCTTCTTTCATTTATTGCACCAACATTATAAATCCCATCGGCTACTTCTTATATCTACACTGAGCATTATGGCTTGCGGGTTTTTGATTCAACCAGCTTCCTAGCGAAACTTCCTCATGCAAGTAGCCTCACCATCTCTTTCTATTCAAGACAGTCTTACGACATTGACAATTCATTTTTCCACTTATATTAGGTCCACTCCACTCTTCCTATTCACGAGTCATATGCCCTTCGGTGCTCACCACATCAACTTACTACTTGTATTCATCACCTTCACTTATGTCCGCATCACATAGACTCTCCATGGTGTAGACACATGGTTGTACTATACCATTGACCTTCATCCTGATGATTCATTCATCGTAGGAACATCTATAGACTCTGCATTCAATGAAACAACATTTTTCTACCATAACACCACTATTAGAACTTATCAGGCCTCTATGATTTCATTCCCATATACATTATGGTGGATTATAATGATCATCTCATTGACACTTTCTCTTGGTTACCTTTACTCATTGGTATACATACTTGGTGGACATATACACATAATACATACCCCTAATCACTCTTGCATCCATTATCTTTACATCATCACATAGGAATTCTGCATTTCACATCCTAACACTATCATTAGCTAATGACGCACTCTTGTGCTTTCAGTTCACACTTTACTGTTGAGGGATTACTCTTAAATTGAACCCCGCACACTACACTATAGGTGCATTACACATTTACAATTCCATTACACATTGCATGTCATATATCATACAATCTATAGTTTACAACCTTTTGACATTTACACATTCATACATCACACATTTTTACTAGTTTCTCCAATATTTCTATCATCTATGTGTTTAGGGACCATATGTTATTAATCCTACACATTTTATACATTATTAGGCCATCTACGCATAACCTATACCTAGTCACATCATACATTGTGCATTCCTACATTACATAAATTCTACCTATTACACTAGTATACATTATATGTGCAGCCTAACTTCACATTTCATCCCTACATTCTACATTACTAGACTACCTACACATGTTACATTTCTACATTATACATTACACACACTTAACACTACACATTTACAAATCCTACGCATCACATGGTCGTTTATTCTCACCACCACCAATACTACATTGTTTTCTATGCGTTGCACTCACCACCCTATGATGCACTTTAGTTCCTCGGTCCATACTTGACTACTCGAGGGCTTACCACTCAAATGGACCTTACACTCATCACACATGTGACTATTTTACCATTTACCATGTGACATTTCTTCATGTGACATTGCCAACCTTGTGACATGCACTTTAGTCTAAATCGTCACCTATTCTATCATTTTTGTAGTGGTATACACCTTAGGTTACATCACCACTCCCTCCTTTCATCTTATAGTGACATATGTTTAAGGATAAATCGTCATCTATTTCTATCATCATGTAGTGATATACGCTTAGGGCTAAATCATCACTCATCCATTCACCTATATAGCTGATAAATGCTTAGGGATAAATCATCACTCATCCATTCATCCTTTAGTGTTATACACTTAGGAAAAATCATCACTCCCCTATTCATCAAGTAGTGATATATGCTTTGGCTATAGGGTTCACACACCACCTTTTTCTATATGTTTTCTTCTCATCACCACTACATACACATTCATCATAGTCGCCTTAGACACAACTCACACTACTCGAGCATTTGCCGATGATGCGCTCTTGTTTATGGTTCATTCTTGACTACTGAGGGGGAAAACAAAATGAACCTCACTACATAAATTTTCATACACTTGGTGGGGCACATGGGCTCCTATCATTTCATATTGTATTCCATTCCATTCATTCCACAACATATTGCATTATGCTTGGAGGGAATTTACTCTTTTTTACTAACGTTTTACATGATCACTTTATTAAACATGTTAGATTAATTTCTTATATGTCATTATCTATATCATACACAAATTCGCATTCATGCCTTTGTCTAGTGTGATTGCAGATACAAGACTATTACATGCGTAACATGGATGCTCACCTTCTACCCTTCCTACACTAGTCGTTGGGGGCATCCATATTCATTTCTTCCAGGTGCTATTATTTCATTTTGTACTTAGCATCTTACATTACTTTGTTATACACGCTTTGACATATGGGTTATTTCTCTAACATGCTAATGGGTGTTCCATGTGCAACAATTTTTTTGTAGGATTACATGTATCCATGACTTCTTACTTGTTTGTTTCTACTTGTCAGCCATTGTTTGCTTCTTGTATGCGGGATTTGCCTTATGATTGTGTGCACACTTGTTGTTGTTTGCAGCCATGATGGCCCTGCGTGTCTTGTGACATCATGAGTGATGTAGCATTTTTGTAGCCCGCTTTGTGTGGCTTATTTGATTTATTGCGTGTTTACATTGTTTGCATAACTTACACATGTTGTCTATATGCATGCAATATTTCTTTACACTTTTCTTTGGTCAACCTTCTTGTTTTTGTGTGTCTTGGTTTCTGCCAAGGACTTTCCATGGTTACAATGTACATGCAGTTGGTCCTCTTTTGGGGCTGCATGTCTCCTATCAGCGACATCACATGAACCTCCAAAGAGGGGGGCATAATTTGGGGGTTTTACATACTAACACAACATATTTACACCAGTTCAGTCACATACAATGAGTGGGTTCAGACCAATCTATGAACCCCATACACAACGGATTTTACAGGACATGGTGTCCTTGGCATTTCTAGGAAGTAGTTATAGGCTTAGAGGTTACAGTGGGTGTGCCTCTCTACACTAATTCAACTAGTGGCGTTAGATCCCCCCAAAAAACTAGGATAGTACAAAGATCTCTTCACACACATTTCAGCAGAAAAGGTTAGAGTTTAGAAGACATAGATCATTTCCTACCTAAACTTCTTTAGCCAGGGTGGCGTGAGATCGCCCAAAAAACTTGTAGTATAAGATATCCTTCTACATTATTTCTCTTGACATGGATCAGGTGCACATGTTCCATTTACACTTTTATTTTTACGTACATTATACTTGCGTATTTTACACATTTCTATACACATGTGTATTTTACATAACGTTTTTACATTTACATACATACATATTTGACTACTTGATCATTTTATCCTTGTAGATCTAGCCGTATGAGAAACAAGTAGTCAAATTGGGGGCAACAACAACAATGAAAACAACACTTCACATTGGCACACCTTTCATACTAACCATGCAAGTACACTACACAATGCGACAACTACACACACATTTCACCCTAGGTTCACTCTCATAATTTATCTTTGCACATTTTTCATTTATAGTTTCCACGCTCCTCCATCTTTTTATCATTCCACACTTTTGTCTAGTCATTCGGTACATTTTTTACTACACTCTTCATGGACATCAGGTACACATCTCTACCTGCTTTATTTTACCAAGATTTTCGCTCAACAACACAAAGTGGGGGAAAAATGTAGTAACAAAATCATGCACTTTAGACATTTATTTATCTTGGTCTCATGCTACTATTTAGAAGGTTCTTGAGTGATGAAAGTACTAATTAACCCCCCTCCTTTTGACCATCTTATTTATTTTATTTCGTAATTTGCAACCTATTACATGCATATGCCCAGCCATTTTCTGACATCCCACGTTATTTTAGCGTTATCCAAAGAGATGTTGTTTCTATGTAACTTTTGTGCCCTTAAAACTAACTAAAATATGTCTTGTTGTGATAAATTAGGTCTAAAAAATGTGTGAAAATTTTGAAAAGACCCAAAACTTTAACCATAGGTGAAACCTTTGCAAAAAGGTTAATGTTTGGGTTGAAATGCAATTCATACAATGAATATATTAACACTACTATAAAGAGGCCTCAAACTCCACATATTTATCCACTCAAAGACATGATATCTATATGGATGCAATGAATTAAATCACTTGTTAATTCTTACAATTAGTTGTTTACTTAGTGATTGAATTGGATTGAATGGTATTTAGATTGGGAAGCTTGAATTTATGACCTAGTTTGGAGTGCTTCAAAAATATGTAGGGGTTTCTCTTATTGTGTGCCACTACTTTAGGGATATTTGGGGGAGATTTGGATTTCTTTTTAAGTGATTTGAACTTGAGGAGTGATTGAAAGTGCCAGGTGAGGTCAATAAGTGCATTTGAATTGCTTATATAGAGTTTCATAGGGATAATTTTTCTTTAAAGTCAAACCACGAGGAAAGAAATAACCCATAAAAGATATAAATTTGAGATAATGATGTATGTAACCCTTGTTAGAGGAAAGACGAAACTTAAGCCCCAACATAAGTGTTACTCTAAAGTCTCTAATGGAATGGCCAAATCTTGCGATTATTGCTTCACTAGGCTAAGATGGAACATGGAATTCTTTGTCCCTCCACTTTACTATATATTATTTGTGTTCTTTTATACACATTTTCTTTGATATTCATTCCTCCAAAATTATTTCCAATTTCTTTGGGTTTTGTTTTGGTAGTTGACATCTCCAAGTTACGTTTGCTTGACTTTATTCTCCACACGTTTTCTCTTTATAAGACCGGTATAGAGTTTTGATGTTCAAAATTAGTGATATATCTATTCCTTATAGAAGTTCTACCGCGTATGAAATCTTTACTAACTTCTTTAGGATTTTACATGGTCCAATCTTCTTTCACTTTATTTTATCATCAGTTCCTCATGGGAACCTCTCTCTCTTAAGGTGTGCAAAAACTAAGTCTCCCAACTTCAAATTCAAGTGTATCCTTCATTATTTTGTGCACTATTTATATTACACATTTCTCTTCTCCAACTACTTATGCACTTGATCATGCAATTCCTTCATGTACTATGTGAAATCTTCTACTTTTGAACTCTTCCCTCCTTCAGGAGATAACTCCCTCAACTCCACAATTATGCTTAGGATTTTCCCATACACAATCTAAAAAGGATATTTTCTAGTGCTTTTATAGATAGAGTTATTTTATGAAAAAAATTCCTATGAAAGAACAACATCCCATGTTCTTACCTTAGACTCTAGTTGACAAATTCTATCCATCCATCCATTTGCAAGTAATACAAATAACTAAACTGTAACTTAGTGTTGAGTTTCTTCCATAGTGTGTGAAAATAATTTCCCATACATTTTAAATATCTATAATATATAATGGTGTGTGGCAATCCATGCAACATCACAACTTCCTTGATAAACATATGTGCAACATGGGTAATATCACTTATCTTCTTATAAGAAATGAAATGAGCCAAGTTATCATGTCAAATTCTCCTCTAAGGTTTCAAAAAAATTCCTTGATAACATGATTTCCATCGTAGGATCCCCTTGGTTTTCTTTCTCTCAATATTAATTTTCCCACAAACTTCCTTTTTTTCACCTCTTGACCTCCTATCAACCTTCACTTTCACCCCTTTGGTTAGTTCTCATGATATGCCATCGTGTAGCTCAAGTGGAATGAATTAAGAAGATATGTTCCGAAAACACTCGAAGTGTTTCAGTGGAAGAAGCACTTGTTAGAAGGAACTCTCATATTTTTTTCTTGGCTATGTTATCCTGTAAAATTGACAAGGGAAATTTTACAGATAACCTTACCAAAATTTTGTTTCGGTTCCCTTTCAAGGTTCCTCAGCATTCGGAATGGTGTAAAATCCCTTTCTGGAAAATCTGGTTTCTCGAACTTAGTCATTTTGGTCCTTTTTGGCTGGGCGCAACTTTTGTCTATGCAACACAAGATAAATTTGCACCCCCCTTTATTCCTTTGGCGCACCCTTTGGAGTGTTAACACAACAATTGTTGCACCTCCCCATGATGCGCCTTTCTTACCTGTGCCGAGGCGCATGCGCCATCCTGTCAACAACAAAAATGTTGCACCCTTAATTGGTGCGCCAAGGCGCTCAAAATCCCGTGTTGACAGTCCTAAATTTGTGCTAAAGGCACAGATATTTCCTTGCTGACAGATGTATATCCGTGCCAAAGGGCGCAAAGTTTTTCATGTTGACACGTATTTTGGTGTGCCCTTTAAAAAGTGGGTGGCACATTTATTACACTTTTGGCTATATATAGGCGCATCCGCCCTGTCATTTTCACAATTAAAAAACACGTGAAAACTTTATTCCTCTGCACCTTGTCAGTGCTCCCGTCATCCTCGTGTCACGTTCATGGACCCCACTTCATTTCTCTCATCCTATATATATTCCGAGTAAGTGGTCCTTGCTCTTCTTGTGTTTTTGTTTTGGTTTGGTTGTTTGTGGGATGTGATAAAATGAATATGAAGAAACCATAAACCCCTCAAGCCCATTTTGTAACTTTCCCTCCCAAGCCAGTTTCACCCTCCTTCCAGATCTGCTGGCCTGGAGGGCTTTGTTTAAAAAACAAACCCAAAATCTTCTTCGCTCTGCCCCCCCCCCCTTCACTGTCTAAATCCATGTCGAAGGCAGGCCTGAAACCGCAAACCCAGTCAGGAAGAAAGAAAACCTAAAAAAGTATCATTTCTAGGCTGCAGTTTTTCTCTTGGCACAATCGCCATCCTTGTTACATAAAACACAGTTGCCAAGAAGGTGCACTGTCCCTGATTGCAGCACGCATCTTTCCTGCGCCATACAAAACCAAGTAAATCCTAACCCCGGCGCAGGCACAATCCTGCTTACACCAGCAAAGTTTGCTATGCAATCCTTTCCTATGCCATGCCAAAGGCCCCTTTGACGCACATAAAGTTAGTGATACACACATTGATGCTGCGCCCTTGGTGCACACCAAAATTCCATGCAACATGTTCACATATCTGTGCCATTGGCACATCATGCCCTCATGCAACACCAAATTTATTTGTGCCCAGTATAAAAACCTCATATAATGGCGCAGGCGCACATCTGTCTACAACAACAATGATGTTATATACATATTTCCTGCGCCCTGCACCCTTTGGCGCTGATTATCTTCCTTGCAACGTTCCGCTTCAGTGCGCCATACTTTTGACCCTACAGCCTGCAACTTTCCTACGCCCTGCACCCAGAGGCTTTTAAATTGCTAACTCCTCATTCTGTAAAGCCTTGATGGATAATCTAATAGCTAACATGGCTCTTCTGCGTTGGACTTCGCTCCTTCTTCTTGTAGATCAACAACTGAACTCAGATTCGCATATGTCTACATCAAGCAAAAGGCCAACCAAGTCAAAGGGTAAGGCCAAACTCACAGAGGAAGAGATGAAATACAAATATCAAAGGGTCAGAATGCCCGAGTCCCAGGCAGAATGTGACCTAGACATCAGGGATTCTGAGCTTGGCCACATCGACATGGAAGATTTTTGGGCCAGAACCAGGAGGGTCACAGGATAGTCCTTGGATGGACAAACTAGTGGGCAGTGGTCTGAATTTCACCAGGGGAATCCCCGTTAGTGTAGTGAATAACAAATTTATGATGGTGGTGGCCCACTGTTATAACAAAGACACAAGGTGTGTCGAGAATGAAAAGGGCGAGGTCATAATAAACCTCACTGCCCTGACACTTCAAGATCATTCTAGGTATTCCCCACCACCAACATTTTGTGGCTATAAGCCAAGAGGACTGCATCAAGGCATGGGAGGAAAATGAAGACAAGTGCATGCAGTTAATGAACAAAGTGTATTTGAAGAATAAGAAGGTGATAACCAGGTGGCCATAGGTTATTCACCGTAGTGACTTCTCTGAGGAACTGAGCGATACCATCACCTTCCTAAGTAGAGTATTTTGGCTTTCTGATGCCCATTACTTCCACAAATGGATGCTCAGGTATCTGGAAATGATGAATAAGAACGTGCCTGATCAGCATTTTGAGTGGGCAGAAATCATAAGCAGCACCATCTCTGAGCAGCTCCAACAACTCACCACAACGGGGAGGTTCTACATGAACTCCTACGTAGTCTATGCTGCAGCCTCAGAGAGAGACTATCCAGCACTGAGCCGATGTGGGGTTTGGCCTCAGGTGAAAATATATGAATACTACCCAGAGTTGAAGATGGAGAACAGCATCCCACAGTTCACCAAGATCAACGATGCCTTTTTCTACGGCATCATCTACCTTTTGAGGCCCAATATGACTCACGGTCGGATGACCAAGAGCATAGTCACTGCAACTGAGAAGTGGGGGGTGTTATTTATGCAATTCCCCACCTTCACCTATCTCAGAACAAGCCAACTTCTTGGGGGAGCCCACCAAATTGCCAAGGTATGCAGGCCCTAAGTTGATCCTGTTGGAGCTATTCCAGGCAGCTCATAACATATCACGAGAAGTACCTGAAAAGGAAGAAGGGTGGAACTCCTTTCCCCCTTACAGTGGGTAGGTACACCTACACTTCTCACACCAAAGCCCCGGGAAATGTTCACAGAACTGGAGCTGCTTAACCTAAAGCACAATTTCCCGGCAAGGCCCACCTTTGATCCAAGAAATTACCTCCCAAAGGAAAAACTCGATCCGATCCACATTCCACAGATCAAGGACATCTACATCAACCTGTATCATGAGGTCAAACTCAGGAGAAAGGATCACTCCCACCTGGCCCTGGCCAGAAATTATTCAATATGGCATGGCCATCATCCCAAAAGGTTTCCAAACAACTGATCAAGAAGTTGATCAGGTATATCTAGACACGGATGGGGACAACTGGCCATTTGCTGCGATTGACAAGACAAAGGCACCTCAGACCATTGAGGAGAGGGTTAAGGGCACATTACAGCGCACGGAGCATTGGTGCAGATATAACGGCCTCATCTACCTCGGGGTAGATTTCACCACATCCCCTTTGGGTAATGCACCTACCAGACCGAAACATTTTCCGAAGGGAAAAGGTAAAGATAAGGAGGGAGAGTCAAGCACCACCCAAGAAGAAGCTCCTCTCAGCCCTCCCTCTACCGCACAAGAACAGGTTGTAACTCTGGTATCTCCAGAGAAAGAAGTGAGTAGAGAGTGTTCCTACAGGTACATCCACTCAGGATGTTGCCACTACTACAACCATGGAGGTTCCCACCGTCCCTTCCCCCGCTCCTCCTTCTCCTCCTCCCATCACCCAAGTAACCATTCCTTTGGTTGTGTCTTCTCCCCCATCTTCTACTATTCCCCTTTCCTCTTCTTCTATCTTCTCTTCCCTCGTGGAGCTGTCCCCTAGTATTTCTTCCCTCATCTCTTAGCTCCCTTCTGCCCCCACAATTTCCTCTCCTACAGTAGCTCCTACCCCTGTGAGCGTTGGAGGTTCAGCTTCTTTATCAATGCCGCCCCCAAGCGTCTCAACTCATTTCCCCGAGTACGCTGTAGTTGCTCCTTCTTCTTCTGTCATTCCTTCTTCTCCCTTAAGTCCAGCATGGATCTCCCAGCACCTGAGTCAACATAAGAGGAAAGTCCCCATAGCACCTATGGACTTCTCCGTCATCCCAACGAAGGGGGCTAAGAAGAAAAAACTGATAACCCGCTTCTCTCAGAGTGCATCGGGAGAAAGAGTAATGGAGATCACGTATCCTGATCCCTCAAAGGATAAAAAGGATCTATCCCCTATTGATTATATGGTGACGTAGGTCACAATGGGAACGTCATCCGAGAGCCTTCAAGGAGAGGCCCTATCTGCGGTGGATGCCCTTTGCAAGAAGCTTCAAGAAGCGAAGGAAGAGAAGAGGCTCCTAAAAGAACAGAATAAACATCTTCTCCACGCCCTACAGAAAATGGGTAGTGCACCTCCTACAACTACCACTGAAACTCCTGAGGCCCTTAGTCAGGATAAGATAAATGAATACGCCAAGATTGGCAAACAAGGCATGGCAGTATCTGCCTGGAGAGACCAGATCCTCAAAGATAGTGAGGAAGTAATTGTCAAGTTCACTGAGCTATATCGAAACATTAATCAAGTGAACAAGGAACTCCAGGTGATCGCAGGACCTATCTCCGAAGAGTTGGACCATGCCAGGTTGCAACATGAGACATTCCAGAAGATGCTCGAATGTTCAGTTGAGGATTTAGTTAAATTCAGCATCTTCGATCACCCCAGGGCACCCAACAAGATCCTTGCTGCTTTGGACTACCGTGTCAATCAGATGGAATTTGTCTTGGAGAAGATAGACAAGGTCAAGGAGGAAGCCCTAGATGCAATGCATCAAATGGAGAAAATTATCCTAAGGATGTCTCCAGGCTTACTCACTCTGTCTTTCACCTTGAGGAAGGAAGATGAAACCATTTGGATCTTCAAAGAGATCATCTTGCAAGGATTAGGGCCAGAAGTTACTTTTGACACTGAATCCATCAATAACCTTCTGGCCTGTCATGATTTTGTAGGGTACCTGATGGAGGTAGGTAATGAGTACTTCAAGCTCCCTCGAAAAACTCAGAGATGAATGGGTGACTTGTGAGGTCATTGGCGATCATACCAAGGGTCTGTCCAGGATCAACTTCAGCTGATGATCAACAAATTCATGGAGTACCGGGCCCAATTCCATATTGCCTCTCCTGAGTAGAAGCAAGGTACTCCTTTCCAGCCTGCGAGATGATGATGAATAGCCTTCCTCCTCTTGGCTTTCTTTTTGTAAATATCTAAAAGTATGTTGGCACAAATGATGACATCATCCATGTTGCACCATGGGATGTTGTCATCCACCAAGTTACCCAAAGTCAACAGTTGACTTTTAGATATTTTGTAGATATTTTGTAATTAGTTGTTGGTTCCTTTTTGCCTTCTCTCTTCTCCTCCTTCTATAAATACTTGAATACTTGTTGTATTCAAGGGGTGGACATTTTTAGATGAAAAATAGAAGTGAGAAGGAAAGGCTTTGTACTTTTTGTAACAGAAGAAAACATTAATACAAATATTGAGACTTTGTGCTGAATATGTGTGTTATGTGCATCAGACCTTTCTTATGTCAGATATGTGTATTTATTCTGTTAGATCTATCTCTACTTTTTTGTCATTTTCTCATCAGTATTGCTTTGTTCGTTTATGCAAATAGGTTTGGCTCTGTTTACTACCAATCCCAAAACATAAACCCTCTGAGCTTTCTGCTTTGGAATTCATTTCTTTTCTCCCTTCAGAACTATCTTATCTCCTCCTCTTCCTCTCGTTCCTTTCTGCTCACAGTCAAAAATACCCCAACTGGGATGAGATCCCAAAACCCTGAAGGCAGAATACTGTAGGACTTGCGCAGATTCCTGCTGGTAGAATAGCAATAAACCAGTTTCACTTTGCTGTCTCAAAGAGGGGCTATGCCCCGCACACTGTTGGCTCGTCTATCCATAGATCTGCCCACCCGACAAATTTTTCAGACCAACAGTTTTTGGTGACTCTACTGGGGATCGAACCAGATCTATGTGAGTGTTGTGTCGGTTAAAAGACACTAACAGTTGTTAAAGTTGCTAAAGTAACTAAGAAAATAGATAAAACTGTAAAAAATCACTACTTGTTTGCAAATCTTAACTTTTTGCTTAAAATCCAAAATCTTTGCAAAAGTGATCCAAACTAAAAATTTTCTTCAGAGATCCATAGATCTGGGCTAGTTAGAGATCTTTAGTTCACTGAGTTTTTACAAAAACCCATATATTTCTGTAGATCTGAGTTTCTGACTGTTTTACAAAAATTTCAAACCCTTGCAAAAAGTCAACTCTAAGACCCGAAAATCAGCTTACTAAGTCGACCATCATTTTATCCTTGCTAATCTTTGCCATTAAACCGCAATCGGTTTTCAAAAGAAGGATAAAATTAAACATCAGAAAAGTACATGCTGCTGATTTTTGTCAGAAAAATCAGAAAATCAGCAAGTAAAACCAAAAAGAGTTTTTAAATCTACTCTAAAATATTGCAGATCTGAGAGATACACTGGTAGGTGAACCATTCACTCGTAGCAGGAGAGCTCGTGGAGAAGTTGATCCTACTTTTGATCTACTTCAAAGGCACAACTTCAATATTACGCCAGCGCGCCTTCTCGTCACTAAGTTCAGCCAGCCGGTTATCCAGAAGTGTCTCACCATCACGAAGGAATCATTTTTCATAGGGAGCATCTTCATCTCTTTGCAATGCTTTGTTGCTTAGTGGAAATGTGTTTCCGGCTCGCGTCCTTTTTCCAGCTTTTCAAATGGCAGTACCATGGGGAAATGCTATGGGCCCTCTTGCTTTGCCACATCCTATTCACGCATGCTCCCTCATGGGAACCGAAAGAATTTCCCCAAATTTGATGGAAGCGGAAACCAAAGTACGGATTCACATATATCCGCTTTCATCATGTCATGTAGCATCCTGGACGTGACTCATGAAGACGTGTCAGTTCACCTCTTTCTGGAGACCTTGCAAGGACCCGCAGCGGAATGGTTTCAGCATTTTCCGACCGGATCTATCACTAGTTGGGCCACATTACGGACTACATTTGAAGAAAGGTATAAGCCTTCAGAAGACGCGTTCGCATTACTGTCAAAGATCACTCACCTGAAGAAGGAATTCAATGAAACCATGCAGTGATTTCATCACCCATTTCAATTCACTAATCAACTGTGTGCCACCTGCCATGCTGCCAATGCCAGAAAATCAGAAATGTTTCTTTGTGAACGCCATGAGCTCGAAAGTAAGTTTTTTACTCTTGCAGGAACAAGTCACTACTCTGGTCCTCGCCCAAGCTACTGCCATTCGGATTGAAGATAACTTGCTAATATCTAGTGAATTAAAACGAGAACCATCCAAGCCTAAAGCTTCTACTCCTTCTCCCTCCACTTCGTTAGATGCGGCATTCCAAAAGATGGCAAATGACTTTCTTGCGTTAAAGAAGCAGCTAGCTCAAGCTTCCCCCAGCTCTTCGTACCGGGATATCCCATGAAGGAATTTCACTCCCAACAACGTCCCACAAAGGCCGCACCTACCTGCAGCTGCTCCATGGTTGGCACTTGAGGCCCCTTCAGTTAATGCTCTAGCCAAAATCGAAGAAGAGGAGCTAAATTATGAAGAACCTTCATCTCAAGTTGAAGATGACCAAGAAGTCGGTGAACCGACTGGCGACTCTACTATCGGGTATATGGAATTTGACGAGGAGGAATCTGATGAAGAAGAGGGTACCCAGGGATATGCAAGTGGGCAGTCATATACTGTTTTCACCCGCTCGCAAGGAAAAGAAGCAGAAGTTGTTGCCAAGATACAACAAGAGAAGGTTGTGTCAAACACACCTCCAAACATCGCTAAAAGAGGTAATCCTCTTCCTGCTCAACCTCCTATTAAGCCTTTTACGAAGAAATCTTTTCCTCCCATCTCTCCTCTGAATCAGCCCCCTCTTTTTCCCTCAAGGACCGGTAATCCTACCCTACCATTCGAAATGAGGGACTTATTCCTTCATTAATGCAACCCTTAGCTGCATTCGACATAATCGATCATGCTAAAAAGACCAAGATTCAAATGTCTGAAGCTGAATATCTTCAGTCTAACCCTGAGCAGCTTGTAAGATTGACCAGATATATCCAAAGCCAAGCTATCATAACTTCTCAGACCTCCCCTGAAAGGAATTCTTTCTACCCCTCCCACATCTCGCATAAATGTTGCCTCGACTTCTGCGTCAGGAAAAATAGAACCTTTCTATCTTTCTCTCCTAATCAATGGTCATAAGTTAAGCAACTTCATAATTGATTCTGGGGCTTCCGATAATGTCATGCCGGACAAAAGTAGCCCATGCTCTGGGCCTCACCCTTACCAAGCCTTTCGGCAGATGTTACTCCTTGGAAACCAAACAGGTTCCGTTGATTGGTCAAATTAAAGACGCGTAGTTTGCATTTGCAGCGTTCCCAGAGAAAAGAGTAAAGATGACCATCCTTGTTGCCGATATTCCGGCAGCATATGGAATTCTACTAGGGAGGAGCTTTTGCAGTGAAGTTGGTGGAGAGATTCATATGGACTGGTCTAAGGCTAGAATCCCCGTCAAAGGTGTAATGCAAACATTGGAGCCGGAATCACAAAAGAAGTACTTGGTTACTGACTCCGCAGACCCCAAAGCCCAAATTCTCTTTGAATCATCAGGGATGGTAAATTATTTCTTATCTACTGAGTTTGATAAAATGAACATTCTCATCCAAGAAGAGGATCTTAACAAGATATGGATGTTACAGTTTGATGGCAGCTGCACAACTAGTGGATGCGGTGCCGGAGCTGTGTTAATTTCCCTGGAAGAAGAGATTATTCCTCTCTCTTTCAAGTTGTAGTTTTTCAACATGAATAATACCACTGAGTATGAATCTTTGCTACTTGGCATGCAAGCCGCGAAAGAAAGGGGAATCAAGAACCTAAAAGTACAAGGTGATGCAGAGCTGGTCGTAAATCAAGTGAAAAGGATATACCAAGTAAAAAATGAAAGGCTCAGGCATTACCGCAATGTAGTATGGGATAACATTGAGGAATTTGATGCCTTTTCAATAAAAGCCATTCCAAGAGCTCAGAATGACATGGCCGATTCATTAGCCGTCTCAGCATCCCTCATGCTCCCCCACCCAGGTTTGAAAACAGACACATATACCATTGAGGTAGTTTTCCACCCAAGCAGTGCCAGACAACTCTTCATCACTGGTAGGTATTCAATGATGACAATCAACTTATTTCCTTCCTGGAAAAAGTAGAAAATTTCAGTGAGCTTCATTTTGAAGGATCCACTTCTACATGTCGTGAATCTATTACTGATCAAGACAATGAATCAAAAGGAAGTGATGGCATATGTCAGCTCAAAGGAAATAAAATTCCAAAAGGTTTGGTTTCTCTAGAATGTTTGTTCGACAGACATGATCATTTTGTCAGGAAGAATAGGCAAGATAATCCTAACTCCTCTCTAGAGACCAAGCCAGTCAATCTAGGTTCTGCGGAACATCCACAGTTTGTAAACATCGGGAAATGTTGCACACCCGAAGAAAAGTGAAAGTTTGTCAAATTGCTGAAGAAATATATGGATGTATTGGCATGGTCCTATGCCGATCTAAAGTCTTTCAAGCCAAAGGATGTCCAACATAACATCCCATTGAAGGAAGGTGTCAAACCCTTTCGCCAGAAATAGAGGCACTATAATCCCAAGATCTTAGGTACCATCCAGGCTGAAATACAGAAGATGCTGGATGCAAGGATCATCTTTCCTATCCATCACAGTACCTAGGTCACGAATATCATGCCAGTACACAAGAAAAATGGTGAGATATGTATATGCATAGATTTTCGAAACCTGAATCAGGCGTCCCTGAAAGATAACTACCCGCTTCCCATAATGGATTCAGGTTCTGCAGGCAGTAACTGGATCAGAAATGTTGTCCATGCTTGATGGTTTTTTGGGCTATAACCAGGTTGAAGTCTCACCTGAAGACCAATTCAAAACAACATTCACTACCCCCTGGGGCACATTTTCCTATAGTAGAATGCCTTTTGGTTTGACCAACACTGGTGCCACCTTTTAGCGAGCAATGGACTTCGTGTTCAAAGGTATGATGGGAAAGGTTATCGTAGTCTATTTAGATGACTTAACTATGTTCTCTAAATAGCGAAGTGATCATTATGATCATTTAGAACAAGTATTGACTAGATGCCGAGAGCACGGGATCTCCCTGAATCCGAAAAAGTCTATTTTCGAGGTCACTTAGAAGGAAAATTGCTGGGACACGTTGTTAGCAAGGAGGGGACAAAGATAGATGCTGAAAGGGTTAGGGCTATTCAGAGCCTTACTTTACCCACAAGCAAGACCAGAGTTCACTCTTTCTTTCGGAAAAGTAAACTTTCTCAGGCGCTTCGTTCCCGACTTTGTTGAAAAGACTCGCCACATATCAAACATGATGAGAGGGTCGTCAACTTTCCGGTGGAGCGAGGAAGGAAAGGTGTCATTCGAGGATATAAAAGCCTCCGTCACTCATCGCACCAGTCCTGGTATGTCCCGATTTCTCCAAGGATTTTATCATGTATAGCTATGCATCTGAGCATACTATATCGGCCATCTTAATGCAAAAGAATTCTGAGGATGTTGAATCCCCGATCGCGTTCATGAGCTCTCCCCTCAAGCCCCATGAATTGAAGATGTCTCAGTTGGAAAAACATGCCTTCGCTGTTGTCAAAGTAGTCAAGAAATTCAGGTATTATATTCTAAACTCTCATACAGTAGTACTGGTCCCTGACACGGTAGTCAAATCAATCTTAACTCAACAGGAGTTAGGGAGTGTGCGAGGAAATTGGATCGCAAGGGTCCAAGAGTATGGTCTAGATATAAAACCAACCAAGCTGGTAAGAGGCAAGGGCCTATGCCAGCTTATGGCCGAAAACAAAGATTCAGAAAACCTTGAAGAAAAGGATGATTGCATTAATGGGACACAAGGTCAGTTGGAGAAAGCTGATTCTCTACCCATGGTCCTATTTGTCGCGACTAGCGATGAGTGGTATTCTGATATCACTTTCTTTCTCACTTACGGTGAGTGCCCAACTCATCTAACCCCGAAACAGAGGCATACTACAAATCTCAGAGTGGCCAAATATGTCATCTGGGATGACGGTTTGTACAAATGCGGAATGGATGACATCTTCTTGTGATGTGTTGACAAGCCACAACAGATAAAGCTACTTGAGAGTTTTCATGATTCAGCCTATGGTGGTCATTTCTCCTCTTCCATGACAGCACACAAGATCATCTGAGCCAGGTACTATTGGCCAACATTATTTCAGGATACAGCTTCCTGGGTAGCAAAATGTGAGCTTTGCCAACAGTTTGTTGGCAAACCAAAATTGGCTGCTTTTCCCCTTAGGCCGATCGTTATTGATGAACCTTTCATGTAGTGGGGAATTGACTTTATCAGAGCACTCCATCCCTAATCGAGTGTTGGACATAGCTATGTCTTGACAGCAACAGATTACTTCACCAAATGGGTGGAGGCCATACCTGTCAATAATGCCACCTCTGAAGTTGTTTGCAATTTCATCAAAGAGAATATCATCATAAGGTTTGGCGTCCCAAACAAAATCGTTGCTGATAATGCTTCCAACTTCTCCTCACGGGAAGTTATTGGTTTTTTCTACGAATACATGATAACCTTGGCCCACGCCTCGGATTATTACCCCCAAGGAAACGGTCAGGCCGAATCCAGTAATAAAAACTTAGTGACCATCATATGGAAACTAGTTGATGAGAATTAGTGGATGTGGCATAAGTCATTGTATGACGCTTTGTGGGCAGACCGCATTACTCCCAAGAGGTCTCTTGGTATGTCGCCTTTTCAAGTGTTATATGGAATCGACGCCGAGCTCCCCATTTCTATAGAACTTCCTACTCTGCGCTTGGCACGAGCGATTGAAGATGAGACTTTCAAAAATTCTCTTGAAAAGAGAATGATGTATCTAGCAGAGCTCGATGAAAAAAGGGTAAGAGTGGTTGACAGGATCATCGAACATCAGAATCAAGTCAATAGATTGTTCGATAAAAAGGCTAAGCAGAGGGATTTCCAGGTGGGAGATCTCGTCCTTCTATGGGACAAGCGAAGAGAGCTAAAAGGCATACACGGAAAATTTTATTCTCTATGGAGGGGACCTTTCAAGATCAAGTGGCTCAATGGAGAGTATAGCTTCTATCTCTCATATCCAGATGGAACTGAGCTCCCGCTTCCCTATAGTGGGCAACATCTCAAAATATTCAGGAAGTAGAGCTTGCTCTCTTCTTTGTACAGTTTGCTTTGGTTGTGTGTTTGTTTTGTCGTGTGTTTACTTTCTATTTGTTGTGTGTTCCTTGTCTTCCCTTTTTAGTCGCCCTTGTTTTTGACTCTCTAGCCCAATGGATAGGCACATGTTGATATGGGGTTCTCTGCCCTTAAGATTCGCTCAATGATAGTCCCCAGAAAGAGCCAGCTATTATCCTATAAAATTGACAAGGGAAATTTTACAGGTAACCTTACCAAAAAAAATTTTCGGTTCCCTTTCAGGGTTCCTCAGCATTTGGAATGGTGTAAAATCCCTTTCCAGAAAATCTGGATTCTCGAACTTAGTCATTTTGGTCCTTTTTGGTTGGGCGCAACTTTTGTCTATGCAACACAATAAATTTGCGCCCCTTTATTCCTTTGGAGCACCCTTTGGAGTGTTAACACAACAATTGTTATGCCTCCCCGTGATGTGCCTTTCTTGCCTGCGCCGAGGTGCATGCGCCATCTTGTCAACAACAAAAACGTTGCGCCCTTAATTGCTGCACCAAGGCACTCAAAATCCGGTGTTGACAGTCCTAAATTTGCGCTAAAGGCGCAGATATTTCTTGCTGATAGACGTATATCCGCGCCAAAGGGCCCAAAGTTTTTCATGTTGACACGTATTTAAGTGCGCCCTTTTAAAAAGTGGGTGGCGCATTTATTACACTTTTGGCTATATATAGGCGCATCTACCCTGTCATTTTCATGATTAAAAAACACGTGAAAACTTTATTCCTCTACACCTGTCAGCGCTCCCGTCATCCTCGTGTCACGTTCGTGGACCCCACTTCGTTTCTCTCATTATATATATTCTGGGTAAGTGGTCCTTGCTCTTCTTGTGTTTTTATTTTGGTCTGGTTGTTTGTGGGATGTGATAAAATGAATCTGAAGAAACCATAAACCCCTCCAGCCCGTTTTGTAACTTTCCCTCCCAAGCCAGTTTCACCCTCCTTCCAGATCTGTTGGCCTAGAGGGCTTTGTCTAAAAAACGAACCCAAAATCTTCTTCACTCTATCCCCCTTCACTGTCAAAATCCATGTTGAAGGCGGCCTAAAGCTACAAACCAGTCAGGAAGAAAGAAACCAAAGAAGTATCAATTCTGGGCTGCAGTTTCCTCTTGGCGCAATCACCATCCTTGTCACATAAAACACAATCGTGCCACAAAGGCACACTATCCCTGATTGCAGCACGCATCTTTCCTGCGCCATACAAAACCAAGTAAATCCTAACCCCAGCGAAGGCGCAATCCTGCTTACACCAGCAAAGTTTGTTATGCAATCCTTTCCTGTTCCGTGCCAAAGGCCCCTTTGACGCACATAAAGTTGGTTATACACACATTGATGCTGCGCCCTTGGCGCACAAAAATTCCATGCAACATGTCACATGTCTGCGCCGTTAGCGCATCCTACCCCCATGCAACACCAAACTTATTTGCGCCCAGTATAAAAACCTCATATAATGGCGCAGGCGCACATCTGTCTACAACAACAATGATGTTATATACATATTTCCTGCACCCTGCACCCTTTGGTGTTGTTATCTTCCTTGCAACGTTCTGCTTCAATGTGCCATACTTTTGACCCTGTAGCCTACAAATTTCCTGCACCTTGCGCCTAGAGGCTTTTAAATTGCTAACTCCTCATTACGTAAAGCCTTGATGGATAATCTAATAGCTAACATGGCTCTTCTTCGTTGGACTTCACTCCTTCTTGCAGATCAGCAACTGAAATCAGATTCGCATATGTCTACATCAAGCAAAAGGCCAACCAAGTCAAAGGGTAAGGCCAAACTCACAGGGGAAGAGATGAAATACAAATATCAAAGGGTCAGAATGCCCGAGTCCCAGGCAGAATGTGACCTAGACATCAGGGATTCTGAGCTTGGCCACATCGACATGGAAGATTTTTGGGCCAGAACCAGGAGGGTCATAGGCAGTCCTTGGATGGACAAACTAGTGGGCATTGGTCTGCATTTCACCGGGGGAATCCCCGTTAGTGCAGTGAATAATGAATTTATGATGGTGGTGGCCCATTGTTATAACAAAGACACAAGGTGTGTCAAGAATGAAAAGGGAGAGGTCATAATCAACCTCACCGCCCGACACTTCGAGATCATGCTAGGTATTCCCCACCACCGACATTTTGTGGCTATAAGCCAAGAGGACTGCACCAAGGCGTGGGAGGAAAATGAAGACAACTGCATGTAGTTAATGAACAAAGTGTCTTTGAAGAATAAGAAGGTGATAACCAGGTGGCCACAGGTTATTCACCGCAGCGACTTCTCTGAGGAACTGAGCGATACAATCACCTTCCTAAGCAGAGTATTTTGGCTTTCTGATGCCCATTACTTCCACAAATGGATGCTTAGGTATCTGGAAATGATGAATAATAACGTGCCTGATTAGCATTTTGAGTGGGCAGAAATCATAAGCAGCACCATCTCTAAGAAGCTCTAACAACTCACCACAATGGGGAGGTTCTACATGAACTCCTACGTAGTCTACGCTGCAGCCTCAGAGAGGGACTATCCAGCGTTGAGCCGATGTGGGGTTTGGCCTCAGGTGAAAATATACGAATATGACCCAGAGTTGAAGCTAGAGAACATCATCCCACAGTTCACCAAGATCAACGATGCCTTTTTCTACAACATCATCTACCTTTTAAGGCCCAATATGACTCACGCTCAGATGACCAAGAGCATAGTCACTGCAACTGAGAAGTGGGGGGCGTTATTTACGTAATTCCCCACCTTCACCTATCTCAGAGTAGCCAAATTCTTAGGGGAGCTGTCATCAGCAATCCGACACTATGATAATTCTTCACCGGGAACTCCTCGTGCTATGATTATTTACTAATGCACAGCCTTTAGTTTGGTGGATGTAATCTGGAAACAAAACAACAACATAACACAAGAATACCATTGACTATGATAAGACAGAATGACGACAAATCTGAAATATCAAAATAAATTATAATATTAACATGAAACTGTTACAATCTCACCCATGAGATTCTTCAACAAGACTATGGGAGAAACTTTACAATTACACCTCTCGATGGCTTCTTCAACACACCTTTAACTGATGGCTTCCTTCGCACACTTCCTACAATATTTCTCACTACTTCTTTCTATGCTAAATGAGGGGGGTGGCCTCTCTATTTATAGAACTTCCAGGCTTATCCATCCTATCTCTAAGATAGGATAAGAAATCCACTCTGACGAATCATATTCCATACCTTAACTCTTATCTGTACATGTAAGCTTATCTGTTAAGATAAGATAAACCTTATCATTCTACATGGGTTCCACATTTTTAGACTTTTTACAAATAAAATACACAAAATATTTATGACCTCACTCCTTGTCCTTATTACCAATATAATATTTCTAATTCCTAATCATGTAGACCCTACTTCTCTAATTACCCAAACTTTGACATTTTAACATTACCGGACCACTTACGACAAATATTTACTTTTTACAACATTCCTATTGTACTTTGACTGTTACCGTACTCCACATTATTGGCGGCACCGTACTGACGGCGCCGTTATCTTCTATCGGACGCTACTACTAATTACACTTAACAACATCCTATTCCTAATACATATATTAATGAAATGGAAATTTTGGAGGAAAATTTTAGTGTCGACATCTTCCCCCTTCCTAGCTTCTACTCCGTCCTCGGAGTAGACTATTCTGGTGCTTGGAAAATCTTCAACTTGTCGTGGTTGACCCATTTCGTAATGGGAGTGCCATCCAATTCCTCCAGTTGGCACGTACCATTTTCATGCACAGCTGCTATTTTGTAGGGCCCCATCCATTTTGGAAGAAATTTTCTCTGTCTTCTTTTTTTGTATCTGGAATCATATACTAGAACCAAGTCATTTACTTGAAATGGAGACCACTGGATCTTTTGATCAAAGTACTCCTTCTGCTTCATTTTCTTCTTATGGCTTGTATCCTTTGCTATTTCCCTCATTTCCTCTAGCAAATGAAGATGTACCAACCTTTCTTTTACTGAATCACTTTCATCCATCCTTCCATTTTTCATAACTCTCACAGTGGGAATATCAAACTCAATAGGAAGAACTGGATCAATGCCATAGGCCAACTGAAATGGGGAGTATCCTGTTGCTGACTTTGATGTTACCCTATATGCCCACAATGCTGCATGAATCCTTTTATCCCATTTATGTACTTGCAAGGCTGCATCTTTTGCTAGAATTTGACACAGCACAAAATTTGTTCGTTCCACCTGTCCATTTGTGCTTGGCTTGTATGTTGTTGCCTTCCTGTGCTTGATAGAAAACTTATTGACTAGGGCTTCTACCACCTCATTAATGAAGTGGCTTCCTTGATCTGTTACAATTTCTAATGGAAAACCAAATCTGGTGACAATGCGTTCATATATGAACCTTGCCACTTCATCCATGGAAGCTGCTTTCAATGGCCTAGCTTCAACCCACTTGGTTAAATAATCTGTGGCAACTACAATATACTTATTTTGACGTGATGTAGTTGGAAGTGGACCTACAATGTCTATTCCCCATTTTTCAAAGGGACCAAGGGGAAGAATAGGACATAATGGAGCTGATGAAGTCTTACGGTTACCATGTGTTTGACAAATATCACATGTCTTACAATAATTATAACAGTCTTTAAAAAGAGTGGGCCAGTGATAACCTGCATCCAAGATCCTTCTTGCTGTAAGTTGTCCAGAGAAGTGCCCTCCACATGTACCATTGTGGAATTCTTCTAGAAGCTCTTTTCCTTGATCACGTCCAACTGCCCTCTTGTACTGTCCATCAGGTCCTATTCGAAATAATGCTCCATGCAGAATAGAGTATGGACGACTGGCTTGAGTAATCTTTCTCTTAGTCTTTGCATTGGCACCATCAGGAAACTTGAATTCATTCAGATAATTCCAAATATCTATGTATTCACTAGGGATTGTGTCAAGGGAGAACAATGTTGCATCGGGAAAATCATCATCATCACAAGATGATCCTAAACCATCATAGGCTCGAGAGAGTGCATCTGCATTGACATGCTTCTTTCCTGGCCTATCTATAATATCAAATTCAAATTCTTGTAGCAAAATTATCCATCTTGCTATCCTCCCTGATGGGTTAGGCTTATTGACAATATATTTCAGAGCCTGATGATCCGTTACAACTATAAATTTCTGCCCTAGCAAGTAATTTCTAAACTTCTTTACAGCAAAAATGATAGCCAGAGCCTCTTTTTCAGTTACAGTATAGTTTACCTCAGCACTGCTCATTTGTCTGCTCCCAAAGTAAATTGGATGTTCATTCCCATTTTCATCCTTTTGGCTCAAAGTACTACCTAGTGCTGCATCTGAGGCATCAGTGTACACAATGAATGGCTTGCTCCAATCTGGATTCTTCAAAACAGGTGAAGACACCAGGGCTTCCTTCAGTTGTCCAAAAGCTTCATGCGCCTTGTTTCCTGGTTCATAAGCAACATCCTTCTTCAAGAACTGGGTTAGTGGCTGTGCAATCTTTGAGAAATTCTTGATGAACCTTCTATAGTAACCCACATGGCCTAAAAATGATCTCAACTTACTTCTATTTATAGGAAATGGTAAATCTTTGATTTTTGAAACTTTATCAGGATCAGTACCAATACCATTTCTGGATACAACATGCCCTAACAAAACGCCTTTAGAACATCCAAAGACACACTTTGTAGGGTTTAGTGAGGCTTGTGCTTCATCTAACCTTTGAAATGCTGTCTCCATCTGGTGCAGGTGGTCCAACTTGCTCCCATAGATGCAAAAATCATCCAGAAATACTCTGATGAAGGTCCCAATGTAGGGTTCGAACACCCTATTCATTAAACGCTGGAATGTTGCTGGAGCATTACACAACCCAAAAGGCATAACTCTATAAGCAAACGTTCCCCAAGGAGTGGTGAACGTGGTCTTCAGCTGATCTTTCTCTGCTATACGAACTTGGTTGTAGCCGCTATATCCATCAGAAAAACTATAGCACTCCTGGCCAGCTACTTCGTCCAAGATCTGATCTGAAAATGGAAGAGGGTAATGATCCTTCTTTGTTGCCTTATTGAGCTTCCTATAATCAACACAAATGCGTAGCTTCCCATTCTTTTTTATTGAGATCACAATGGGAGAAACCCATTCTGAATTCTCCACAGCAAATATGAATCCTGCGTCAAGCAACTTATCTATTTCTTCTTTTACAGTCTTGGAAAAATTAGGATTCATTCTATATGGCATTTGCTTTATGGGCTTAGCACCATCTACCAGCTCAATACAATGTTCTACCCAACTTACTTGGCGGAGTTCCTTGTAATCAAAAGTGAATAGGTGTATGTACCTTCGAAAGAGCTGGAGGTAGGATTCCTTCTCACTCTCCATCACAACATCACCAATCTTTATTTGTTGGAGATGATCATCAACTTCTTCTTCAGATAATTTTATGGGGTCATGAGTTGGTGTGACTGGCAGGATATCCATGACTGAAACATCCACCTCGCTTTCTTCATCTTCCATGTCCACTTCACTGGTACTAGAGTAATCAGAGGATGTCCAATCATCAGTTTCATCACTTGAATCCATAGGTTCTACTTTATGATGTCGAGGGATCACGTTTATCTTCACCCTCTCTCTACCACGTCCAAGTGTCATGAAACCTTCATTCCAGTAGTTTCTTGCATGAACTCTCCTTAGCCATGGTCTTCCCAACAGCATTGGGTACGCAACAGTACCATTTTTCATCACCTGAAAGTCTACCACACATACCACACCCATAACAGATATTGCCACATTTGAAATTACACCTTCTGGTTTAGTTTTTCCCTTATTTAATGACCTTAACATAAGTGTTGAGGGGCGATCAATTTTTAACCCCAACATATTCATTACAGACTCAGTCATTACATTAACTGCAGCACCTCCATCAACTAAGACATCATGAATTGAAATACCATTACATAATACCTCAGCTTGTGGAGCATAGGGATCTGCCTCTGCCTCCAAAACAGGGACCTCAACCTCCTTCCTTCTTCGAGCATTGAGTCCACCTCGCAACTCCTGCCTCTTCTCAGAAGACATAGCCAAGAGTTGACCATATGTAATATTTGCAGGCCTTTTGGACAGATCTTCCAAGATGGAGTATGGTCCTTGCCCCTGTGAAATCAGAAAATCCTGCACACCCAACTTTCTTCTCCTATGTTTCTTACTAGTTTCTTCTTTCATCTTCTTAGGATCATTTCCATCTTGATTATCTTTTTCTTTCTTTCTTTTTGTTACAAACACATCTACTTCATTATTTCTTCTCTTATCTACTACATCAAAAGAATTCACAGGTGCTTTTCCTTTATCATTATCTCCCTTACTAGATGTAGAAGCTCTATCTGGACAATTATACTTATAATGACCCTTTTTATAACAACCATAACAAACAACTTCAGAAATATTTCTCTTTGGACCTCTATCTCCTCCCTGAGAACTAAATTCCTTTCCTTGAAGAAGATTAATAGTTAACTGACCCATCTTTTTGAGCAGATCTTCATACTCAGTAGATGTATTAGGAGAAATATTTGTGCTCACCGGGAGTGGTTGTGGATTCAGGACCAAAGGTGCTGGTGTAGGCTCTACTTTAGCAACAATTTCTTTGGGCTCCTCTTCCATGCTTTCTTCTTGCCTTCTTGCAATCTCCTTTGCTTGTTCAATGGTGGCTGGGCGGTCATACTTCACTCGTTGTCTGATCTCTGGCTTCATCCCAAGAATGAAGTGCTTACAGAGGAGATTATCCACGCCATTCATCAACCCATCCGCTAGTCCTTCCTTCCGGATCTGGGCATCAAGCTTCCTCCTTAGCTCTAGAACACGAGCATGATAATCCCTTATCTTCTCCTTCTCTCCTTGGGATAGCTTTGTGATCTCGATCATGAGATCTACATATTTCTGTTGTTCACCAAATTCTTCAAGAAAACTTTCAGTTAATAAATCCCATGAATTTTTCACATTATCACCTAGTGTTTCAAACCACCTAAGTGCTGAACCATCCAAAAAGGTAGGAAAAAATTCAGTCCATTGTTCCCTTCTTATAAGGCCATTACAAATACAAGATCGTTTAAACTCTTGAATGAAAGAAGAAGCATCTTCATTAGATTGAGCTGAAAAAACAGGAATCTTTCCCATTTTCAAAAGTAACCACTGTGAAATACTAACCCACAAGTACAATTAACAAGACTTATGTGCACAAATAATTGGAATCACTATACTAGAAAGTGACTTTACACCTTTCTACAGTAAAATAGAAATGACCACGGTAAACTATGGTAAAACTTGACTTACTACGGTAAAAACTGACTTTACTGTGGTAAACACTATTCACAGTAAAAAGTGAAGTTACTGCGGTAAATACTATTCATGGTAAAAAGTGACCTTACTGCGGTAATTACTATTCCCAGCAAAAAGGACTTTACCAGGGTAACTACTATTCATGGCAAAAATACCTTTAACATGGTAACTACTATTCATAGTAAAAATGACTTTACCATGGTAACTACTATGCACAGTAAAAACAAGGTTACCCTCCAATTGATTTTTGACTTAGTGGGAATATCTCTCCAGAAAATCCACCAACGAGGAAGGGTCCTGGCAACGTAACCAAAATGTCATCAGCAATCCGGCACTATGATAATTCTTCACCGGGAACTCCTCGTGTTATGATTATTTGCTAATGCACAGCCTTTAGTTTGGTGGACGTAATCTGGAAACAAAACAACAACATAACACAAGAATACCATTGACTATGATAAGACAGAATGATGACAAATCTGAAATATCAAAATAAATTATAATATTAACATGAAACTGTTACAATCTCACCCATGAGATTCTTCAACAAGACTATGGGAGAAACTTTACAATTACACCTCTCGATGGCTTCTTCAACACACCTTTAACTGATGGCTTCCTTCGCACACTTCCTACAATATTTCTCACTACTTCTTTCTATGCTAAATGAGGGGGGTGGCCTCTCTATTTATAGAACTTCCAGGCTTATCCATCCTATCTCTAAGATAGGATAAGAAATCCACTCTGACGAATCATATTCCATACCTTAACTCTTATTTGTACATGTAAGCTTATCTGTTAAGATAAGATAAACCTTATCATTCTACATGGGTTCCACATTTTTAGACTTTTTACAAATAAAATACACAAAATATTTATGACCTCACTCCTTGTCCTTATTACCAATATAATATTTCTAATTCCTAATCATGTAGACCCTACTTCTCTAATTACCCAAACTTTGACATTTTAACATTTCCGGACCACTTACGACAAATATTTACTTTTTACAACATTCCTATTGTACTTTGACTGTTACCGTACTCCACATTATTGGCGGCACCGTACTGACGGCGCCGTTATCTTCTATCGGACGCTACTACTAATTACACTTAACAACATCCTATTCCTAATACATATATTAATAAAATGGAAATTTTGGAGGAAAATTTTAGTGTCGACAGAGCCCACCAAATTGCCAAGGTATGCGGGCCCTAAGTTGATCCTGTTAGAGCTGTCCAGGCAACTCATAACATATCACGAGAAGTGCCTGAAAAGGAAGAAGAGTGGAACTCCTTTCCCCCTTATAGTGGGCAGGTACACCTGCACTTCTCACACCAAAGCCCGGGAAATGTTCACCGAACTGGAGTTGCTTAACCTAAAGCATAATTTCTCGGCAAGGCCCACCTTTGATCCAATAAACTACCTCCCAAAGGCAAAACTTGATCCTATCCACATTCCATAGATCGAAGACATCTACATCAACCTATATCACGAGGTCAAACTTAGGAGAAAGGATCACTCCCGCCTGGCCTTGGCTGAAACTATTCAATATGGCATGGCCATCGTCCCAAAAGGTTTCCAAACAATCGATCAAGAAGTTGATCACGTATATCTAGACACAGATGGGGAAAACTGGCCATTTGCTGTGATTGACAGGACGAAGGCACCTCAGACCATCGAAGAGAGGGTTAAGGGCACATTACAGCGCACAGAGCATTGGTGTAGATATAGTGGCCTCATCTACCTCTGGGTAGATTTCACCACATCCCCTCTGGGTAATGCACCCGCCAGACTGAAACATTTTCCAAAGGGCAAAGGTAAAGATAAGGAGGGAGAGTCAAGCACCACCCAAGAAGAAGCTCCTCTCATCCCTCCCTCTGCCGCACAGGAACAGGTTGTAACTCTGTTATCTCTAGAGAAAGAAGGGGAAGAGAGTGTTCCTATAGGTACATCCACTCAGGATGTTGCCACTACTACAACCATGGAGGTTCCCACCATCCCTTCCCCCGCTCCTCCTTCTTCTCCTCCCGTCGCCCATGCAACCATTCCTTTGGTTGTGTCTTCTCCCCCATCTTCTACTATTCCCCTTTCCTCTTCTTCTATCTTCTCTTCCCTCACGGAGCTGTCCCCTAGTATTTCTTCCCTCATCTCTCAGCTCCCTTCTGCCCCTATAGTTTCCTCTCCTACAGTAGCTCCTACCCCTTTAAGCGTTGGAGGTTTGACTTCTTTATCAATACCGCCCCCAAGCGTCTCAACTCATTTCCCTGAGTACGCTGTAGTTGCTCCTTCTTCTTCCGCCGTTCCTTCTTCTCCCTTAAGTCTAGCATGGATCTCCCAACACCTAAGTCAACATAAGAGGAATGTCCCCATAGCACCTATGGACTTCTCCGTCATCCCAACAAAGGGGGCTAAGAAGAAAAAACCGATAACCCACTTCTCTCAGAGTGCATTGGGAGAAAGAGTAATGGAGATCGCGTATCCTGATCCCTCAAAGGATAAAAAGGATTTGTCCCCTACAGATTATACGGTGACGCAGGTCACAATGGGAACGTCATCTAAGAGCCTTCAAGGAGAGGCCCTATCTGCAGTGGATGCCCTTTGCAAGAAGCTTCAAGAAGCGAAGGAAGAGAAGAGGCTGCTAAAAGAACATAACAAGCATCTTCTCCACGGCCCTGCAGAAAATGGGCAGTGCACCTCCTACAACTACCACTTAAACTCATGAGGCCCTTATTCAGGATAAAATAAACGAATACGCCAAGATTGGTGAACAAGGCATGGCAGTATACGCCTGGAGAGACCAGATCCTCAAAGATAGTGAGGAAGTAATTGTCAAGTTCACCGAGCTATATCAGAACATTAATCAGGTGAACAAGGAACTCCAGGTGATCGCATGGACCTATATCCGAAGAGTTGGACCATGTCAGGTTGTAACATGAGACGTTCCAGAAGATGCTCAAATGTTCAGTCGAGGATTTAGTTAAATTCGGCATCTTCGATCACCCTAGGGTACCCAACAAGATCCTTGCTGCTTTAGACTACCGGGTCGATCAGATGGAATTTGTCCTAGAGAATATAGACAAGGTCAAGGAGGAAGCCCTGGATGCAATGCATCAAATGGAGCAAATTATCCTAAAAATGTCTCCGGGATTACTTACTCCGTCATTCACCTTGAGGAAGGAAGATGAAACCATCTCGGATCTTTAAGGAGATCGTCTCGCAAGGGCTAGGGCTAGAAGCCACTTTTGATGTTGAATCCATCAATAATCTTCTGGCCTGTCACAATTTTTTAGGGTACCTAATGGAGGCAAGTAATGAGTACTTCAAGCTCCCTAAAAAACTCAGAGATGAAGAGGAGACTTGAGAGGTCATTGACTGATCGTACCAAGGGTCCTGCCCAGGATCAATGTCAGCCGATGATCAAAAAATTCATGGAGTACTGGGCCCAATTCCAAATTACCTCTCTTGAGCAGAAGCAGGGTACTCCTTTCCATGAGCCGTGAGATGATGACGAATAGCCTTCCTCCTCTTGGCTTTCTTTTTGTAAATATCTAAAAGTATGTTGGCACAAATGATGAGATCATCCATGTTGAACCATGGGATGTTGTCATCCACCAAGTTGCCCAAAGTCAACAGTTGACTTTTAGATATTTTGTAGATATTTTGTATTTAGTTGTTGTTTCCTTTTTGCCTTCTCTCTTCTCCTCCTTCTATAAATACTTGAATACTTGTTGTATTCAAGGGGTGGACTTTTTTTAGATAAAAAATAGAAGTGAAAAGGAAAGGCTTTGTACCTTTTGTAACAGAAGAAAACATTAATACAAATATTGAGACTTTGTGCTGGATATGTGTGTTATGTGCATCAGACCTTTCTTATGTCAGATCTGTGTATTTATTCTATTAGATCTATCTCTACTTTTTTGTCATTTGCCCATCAGTATTGCTTTGTTCGTTTATGCAAATAGGTTTGGCTCTGTTTACTACCAATCCCAAAACATAAACCCTCTGACCTTTCTACTTTGGAATTCATTTCTTTTCTCCCTTCAGAACTATCCTATCTCCTCCCTTCCTCTTGTTCCTTTTTTCTCACAATAAAAAATGCCCCAACTTGGACGAGATCCCAAAACCCTAAAGGCAGAATACTATAGGACTTGCGCAGATTCCTGCTGGTAGAATAACAATAAACCCGTTTCGCTTTGTTGTCTCAAAGAGGGGCTATGCCCCGCACACTGTTGGCTCATCTATCCATAAATCTGACCCACCCGATAGATTTTCGGATTAGCAGGCTACACGATTCCTCCTTTTCCATTGAATGTTTTTCATTTATATAAGTTCCAACATTATCTTCACAAGAGTGTTTTGGTTTCATTATGTACTCTAAAGGCGCTTTGCATTGGAAGAAGTTATAATTTTTCGTTGGGATGGAAATTTTGTTCCACACAAGAATCATAAAGGTGTATCACCTTTATATAGATTCCAAGAACCATTCCTAAGGGTGCATAAGGAACTTTTGGTTCTAATTTGTTGCTAGGAGTGTGCCCATGCACCTTTTGGTTTTAAAATCTCATCATAAGTGCACTGAAGGCACTTTTGGTTCTAATTTGTTATTATGAGTGCACCCATGCACTTTATTGGTTCTAAAACTTCATTGAGGAGGTGGTCAAGGTTACAAGACCCTCCCCAAGGACACATAAGGAATATTTTGGTTCTAAAACTTCATTGAGAGGGTGCCCATGCACTTTTTGGTTCTAAAAATTCGTTAAGAGACCGCCCATGCATTGTTTGGTTCTAAAACTTCATTGAGACTGTTCTTATGAATTAATTTAGTTTAGGGAAGTTCCAAAGGAGGTCCACAAGGTTTTAAGAACTCATTATAAGTGTGCCCAAGTTCTTAAAGAAGTGAAAAAGTGTGCTTACGAGATGGAATGGTAGAACCAATTTTGTTTTGATTATAACTAAATTATTTGAACTTTGTTTTGAGTGTCATTTGAAGTATTGGAAATATATTGAAGTAAGGATCAATATTGTATCATTTTTAAAACCTCAAACTAGAATATGTGATTCATGAGAATAGTTTCTTGTATACTATTTTTCCAACATTTTGAGAGCCTATTTTGCTCATTGTTTGAGTTATACTCATTGAATAATCACTCAAAATTTGTCCATACATTCCTTACCATGGAACCACAATTTTGAAGTGTATTCATGATTATTTTTACCATTGGAAATGAATATTTGATCATATGATATTTAACAACATCAAGTCAAGAATGGTCAGTGGAAAGCGAACTCCTATCAATGATGCATGTGTTGAAGATGAAAGTGCTTGAATAGATTAAGCAAGGAACCTCCATGGCTGGAACTTATTATTCTCTTTCTCTTTCTCCATTCAAGTGAATTTATATTTTTCCATTGAGAAATTAATTTTCTTAAAGTCACTTAAGTGACTATTTCTATTTCTTTGTTGGGAAAAGTTATTTTAATCGTAATGTCACTTTCAGTCATGACTTGAGTGAATATTAAATCATAAAAGTCATATTTTTACTAGGAAGTCATTTATTAGGTAATAATGGAAAAAAATTATAAATAGGGGTCAAATTTTTCATTTCGGGGGTTATCTATTTTATCTCTCAACTCTGAAGAGAGTTTGCTGCAACTTTGTGTGTACATATTATATTCACTCTTCACGAATTAAAGAATGTAGGCAATTAGAATAAAAAACAATCTTTTGGTTTTGGTGCTCTCTAACCATAAAATTTTGCTTTGATGTTGTATGGTTGAATGATGTCATTTATACCTCCATCTTTTTATGTTGTAGGTGATACAATGAAATGCAAGCTTTGTATTACATATACATGTAGGTGGACTTTGCATCATACACAAACAACCTAGAAATGGTGAAGAATTTTTTTGTTCTGGATGATTATTATATTTTGTTCAATTGTTTCCTATATCCTTGTCCTCACGTGAGAAAGAGGTTTACACTCCTTTTTGTGTATCCCGAGTTATCCAAACATTCATATATGTCTAGTTTTATTTGGATTTCTCCTATCCATATCCTTTCATTTTTCACTTTATCCATCCTCTCTCCTATTAGTTATTTTTTCCCATTTTTTGTCTCCCTTGTGATTCTAGGATAAAAACACCGAAAAATACAAAAAACCCATCATATTAGGGAATTTTCCCTCTCAAATGTAGAAGAACATCGCTATGTCAATAGGTGATCTCCCTTGATAGTTTCAAATTTTATGTTACTTCCATCAAGTGATCCAAGATCACACACAATGACATATTTTTTTCCGACAAGCCATCATCAAGAATCTATCCACCAAAACAAAGATATATTCATAGCCCCTCCACATTCTGGCTAATCCTAAAACAAATTCCATACTTAGGTGCTCCTATGATCTCTCAACTACTGGAAATAGTTTATACAACCCTTTTTTTATCGTTGTCTTTTGCTAATTACTATTTTTTTTTATCTCTATACATATTTGCGTATGTGTGTGTGTGTGTATATATATATGCATATGCATACATGTATATATATATAGCCATTCATAACCTAAAATATTTCACCTAGTTGCACCAAGGTCTTATTCATACCAAAGTTCCCCAAAATTCCTCTACACTATTTTTTGAACCAAATTATCCCACATTGATCCATGTAGTATGCACAATTGTGTGTCATCAAACAAAAAAACCTCATATAAGAAGTATTATAAATAAGGCATGTGATCGATGATCAAGGCTTTTACGCATATGCTCCATGCTTCTACAAAGTCGTTATCCTTTGTTTAGATTTCCCTCATCTCCTTAAACCCTATTACACTCACTTACCCCTTAGTTAACAAGATGCATATTTTTATCAATGCATCTAAAATGAAGTTTAATTTTATACTCATGTGCTTCAAGAAAAAAGAGTAGCTCTGTAGGAAATCATCCCATTTCATGTGTATCTAATTTATCTTACCCTAATTATTTATAAATTGTAGTTTTGATGATTTGTGTACAACATAATTTTTTTGGTGAACAAGTAGTGCCTCCATTTCTTGAGAGCCTACATAATAGCATAAAAATATTGATAATACCTAATGTATTTTTTCCATGCATCATTCAACTTATCATTTAAATATGTGATGGGTCTTCCTTTTTGACTTATCATAGCTCCAATTGATAACCTATTGGAATTGTAATTGCTTGAAATAACTTGTTGAAATAAGCTAAAACCAATACTAGCTACTTTTTGACATTCCTCTTTAGCTCCTAGAATGCATACTTTACATCTATGGTCTATAGAAACTCTTTCCTATATTTGCACATTACCTCAAT
The DNA here is from genome assembly GCA_019776745.2 of Taxus chinensis. Lineage (NCBI taxonomy): Eukaryota > Viridiplantae > Streptophyta > Pinopsida > Cupressales > Taxaceae > Taxus > Taxus chinensis. Next base: position 740,816,345 of record CM034149.1, read on the forward strand.
AATTGTGGCACAAATATATGTGAATCCTTTGATGAACTTTCGGTGCATTCTCACAATTCCATGTAAGCTATAAGCCTCCTTGATACTTCTTGGTGAATACTAATCCACAATGGAATGCACCTTCTCAGGATACATCTTTAGGCCTTCATGAGTGTTGTCTTGTGTTTTTGCAAGGGCAAAATTCCACTTGAAAACATGACAACTATACCCTAGTGTGAAAAATTTCATTGTAGACCTTTCCAGACACCCCTACAGGTTAGCTTATCCCCCGTGTCAATCTTATCATGTCCTTCCAGTGGTTCATATGTGTGTGTCACCCTTCCCCATAGGTGATTTAGAGAGAAAAATATCATTCAAGTACTTCTGAGGCAATATCTCTTGATGTGGATTTTCAAGTAAGCTTAGGAAGGGCTATCATTATCCTTTCTAAGACAAGTGCACACCCTCCAGAGCTGTGTTGAACGGCATAAATCCATCAAGGAGGTGTATTCAAGATCCAGGATCATTATGCAACTGATTTTAGAGTATTTTGGAATTATTTGAAGATCCAGTAGTAAATTCATCAAAAGTGGGTTTTGGAGGTCAAAAGAACTTGCACTGAAAAAAAGTACTTGAGCTTAAAAATAAGATTTATGGAGCTCCAGAATGAGTTAAAGAAAAAAAATAAAATAAATGGAAATATATTTTAGTCCCCTCTACATGGTGATAATCTCATATTCTTCTCAAGCCACATGTATTTTTCTATGCAACTCATTATGCGCAAACACAACTAGTGATCCTGAGAAAATGGGCATTTTTGAGAGGGTTCAAATTAGAATTAAGGCACAGGACCCATACCATACTTGTAAAAATGCAATTTCCAGTCAAGATCATATAAATAAGTGTCATAAATTCATTCAGGAGCTCAAGTTATGGCATTTTCAAAGTCACTTCCCAAGCTACGATGTTCAACAGTTAGTAAAATTTTTGGAGGACACATGTCAGCATGGTGCTCAGAGCGTACTTTTTGTACCCCCCATTGTACCTTTAAAGAGGAAATTGGGGACAAAAAAATCATGCCCCCCTTTCCTTAGATCCCATGGACATGCCATATGACCCCCGGGGACCTCCGATAAGCTCCTTTTTGGCCATTTTCTTAGCCCCCGCTCCATATCTCGCATGTGTGCCAAGTGTCACCTTGGGATGAGGGCACCCTTTTGTGCCTATAGACAAAAATTATGCACTTTACACATAATTTAGCCCGGTCTTATACTACTATTTAGAAGGTTCTCAAGTGTACAAAGTACTAATTAATCCCACCTTTTGGCCATCTTTATTTTATATTCTATTTCATAATTCACTTGTATTTTCTAGCACTTATCTGCCCATTTCACAACTACCCCCATCATTCTAGCCCAAAATCAAGCCTATACTGGGGGCGCCCAAGTCCCACTCTAGGTGCCTTGATCTATGCACATCCTTTTTCATCTCTCTTTGGGGCCTTTCTAGCCGTTTTTCATCCTTATCCTTTTCTTAGTCGGCCTTTTCGAGATTAATTACGAAATTAAGCTTGAGAGCCCTATAGATACAAAGCTTATAAGACCATAATGAGGGTCCTAGTTCATAACATTACACACTACTATCACTCCATCTAGAGTTGCATCCATTGCATCACTTGCATCCACATAGTGCCATGCATCAAGGCTAGGAGATCTGTATCACACACACTACATAGGGGGGATTCTATTATATTCCATGCACACATGCTATTTACATTTTCTATATTTACTATTGCTCACTACTTCACAAAGTGTGACTTACACGAGAGTACCTAGGGCACGACATGCACACACACACACACACCAAAACTACATCTAGGTCCGAAATGTACTACAACGCTAAGTGATAAGTCCAATAGTTTGGTAGCTGAGGTCAGTTCGACCAATTCATTTGCATCTTTTATTTTTCTAGGGTTTGATACTTCTCTTTGCATTGCAGGTCATTTTCCATCTCATTCGACATATCCAGTGTGATAGACATGAAACACTTGAAGGTAACTTACAACCATATCAGATTTAGGTTTTGGGAATTTACAGTGATCAGAGCACCTAGATTACAGACCAGGGTGCCCCGTGGTGCAGCCATTACACTCCTAGACACCCTAGCCATCTCAAATCTTCCAGATCTGTCCTTCACAGGGTCCCTGAGTGTTCGTCTGCGCTTTGTGATTTCATTTCCAGACCTGTGACAACCTGCGACAGACTCTATAAATCAAATAAGCCTATTTCTCTCCTTTCTCTTACACATTTAGGGGTTTCATTTCACTTATAATACTTTACTTGCATTTATTTCATACTATTTTAGTTTATTCACTACATTGTTTTAGTCCTCCCTAATTAGATTAACATTAATATTCCTAGTTACCCCCCATTTAGGTCTCTAGGTGCCATTTTTGTTAATCATTTTGGTGAACTTGACGTATCCTTCTTTCACCTTCTAGGGTTTTGAATTTTCACCTCCCATCATGGGTAAGCATCATAGAAAGTCTTCTTCCTCTAAGTCTTCAGCTACTCTCCAATTGACAGTCGTGGCCATGCTTTTGTTGACACTCCTATTGCTACTTCTGGTTATAACCATCATCTTTCTTTCATTCAATTGCCATCTTCTATAATGGATCCTCGGGATATCCAAGATGTTGTCACCACTAATTCATGCACCATCAATCCTGTGGCTCTAGCTTAACTTGTTGCCAGAAGTATAGGCTCTCCCTCCTAAGGACATAAAAGATTCAAGTGCGCTAGTATCTCTCCCTCTCTCTCTTTCTTCTTTGCCCACGATTGGTTCTCCACCTCGAGAAACTCCACATGGCTTAGTTGCTACTACTGTATGTATGGTTGTTATGGTCCCTTTCACTTTGCCACTTACTCTTATTATTACAAATGCTTTGATTCCATCCACTACACCTACCCCACATTACTCAATTACTTTTCCTATTCCTTCCCTGTCCCCTTTTCTATACTAGATGCCATTTTACGGCTACTCTTCACATAATTAGTACCATTTCTTCCCCACCATCTGTTACTACTACCGCTATTGTACCTTACCAGGGACCTTTACCATCTACGGGTCTTATTCCATCCCATACGCCATCCTCCTCCTCCATAGTATGTCTACCATTCACTTGCACTCTCTTCATAAATAATTCGTATTGGGAACACATACCACTAGACTCATCATGTATGGCCATTGTATGTTCACATGATGGTATCCTTTGACTTGGCTTTGAATTCGATGACCTTCATACTCCTTTATGTGATCCACACTTATATCATGGTTATGTTACTCTTCCTGCAAGCCTATGGCCTGTGCGTCTTCTACCTTGTTATCCATCTAGCAAGTTGTCCTACCACTTCTCCACTTGTACTTGGCTAATATTGGTTAGATTATATTGGAGTCACCCTCACTCTTGATCATGTTTATATCACATTCCCCATGCTATTCGGTATAACCTACATTTGTAGTAGTTCCTTTCTTTGCTATACCCCAAATTTCACTATTTGGTATGCCCAGGGGTGTCTATTACCTCCCTTTATGGATGAACAATACACCATGGTCATGTATATCTTACGCATTCATGGTTACTTGGATGACCTACTACATACCCTTCCTTATTAGGTTTCTTGCGCTGTCTAATTCGATTTTGATGCTCATGTTGATGATACTTTAGATGAGCTTGTTCCTCCATTGCCTTCTTATATTCACATTGATCCAAAATTTTCTCCAGTCAGTTCTATATCCACCACTACTGCTATTGACTCTTACCCTTGTAATCCTCCATCTAATACACGCCTATTAGAGGCTATACAAGTGCTACATGTTCAATGTTAGTCCATAGAAGCCACCATTGCATCTCTCCATGCCGAGCTAGAGCAACTCAAGGATTTTTATACCTCACATTCTCCTACTCCTCCTACAACTATTGTGCCACCCACATCCCCTACTAGTCCCCTCACTGATCCATCAATTGTCCCATTACTTCCACCTCTTATCCGTCCTTCCAATGCTAGGCCAAAGGACATTCTTGGTCATCTTCTTCATCATCAACTCATTTCTCTAACGTCTAATCATTGTTACACTCCTTCTTACCTAGCCCGATATTGTGATCAACCATTTTTCCGCCACCATCGGATTCATGGGCATCATACTCACTCGTGTCATGCTTTGAACCATATTATTCATGATCTCTAATAGGTAGGCCTCCTCTCATTTTCTCCATCGCTACCTTCTGCTCCTCATTCCACCTGTTTGACTCATTTGGCTCATAGCCCTACCCAGGGCCCATCTCGACTGCACTCTTTCCTCCGTCATTCACCACTTCAATCTTTTTCCTTTACTTACCCTTTGCATACACGTAGTTTTCATTCATAGGCACCACTCTTATCTACTATAATCCCCCTCATGGATCGTGGTCCTACGCTTTCCTTATCTACGATACCAGTCGAGTGATCTCTGATTCCGACCTCCGTCCCTCGACCTTATCAGTTGAATCAACTTTCCTGATCACTTTGGGGGGCATAGTCACTATACATTCCCCCATCATCATTCTAGCATAGTTGTACTTTTCCTTCCTTTGTTCCTTCACCTATAGACATACTTCTCACACCTTATCACACCCTCGTTACGTGATGACAGACTCTCATTTACAGTTCATTCTTGACTGCTGAGGGGGCAAAAAAAATGAACCTCACTGGATATAATTCCATCCGCTTAGGGGGTACGTTGCTCTTATCATTCCATTTTACATTGCATTCCATCCATCCACCGCATACTCGATTGTCTTGGTAGCATTTACTCTTGCTTAATACTATTTTGCATAATCACTTTACTCCACATGTTAGACTACTTTCTTCTATGTAATTATCATACACACATGCATGTTCACGCATTTGTCTAGTGTGATCGTAGATACAAGACATTTACACATGGCATGTATGCTCACCTTCTACCCTTACTATACTGGTCACTGGGGGCATCCACATTCATCTCATACATGTGATATTTCTTCATTTTGTACTTAACATCATATATTACTTGTTCATACATGCTTTGACATATTGGTTATCACTCTAACATGCTAACTGGTGTTCCATGTGTAATACTTGTTTTACATTTACCATGACTACTTGTTTTTTTCTACTTGTCTTCCATTGTTTGCTATTGTATGCGGGATTTTCCCTTTGCTTGTGTGCACGCTTGTCTACTGGCCTTGGGTGTCTTGTGACATCATGAGTGATGTCCCATGTTTGAAACCCGCTTTGTGTGTTCTGATTGTTTTATTATGTGTTTACACTACATTGTTTGGTAGTTTCTACATTGTCTGTGTATTTTACACTTATTGCATGCATGTGTTTTCAGACTAACACTTGTATTAGCTATCCATCCCCTTTTGTGCACACCTTGGTATCTACCAAGTGTTTCCCTTTCCCCCTACATGACAAAGTTCTATAGGTTAGAGTGTGGTTGGTCCTCTGTTGGGGCTGTATTCTCCTTCCTAGGTCATCACATGCACCCCTAAAGAGGGGGGGCATCATTGAGGGTTTTCTACTAACACAACGTATTTACACCGGTTCAGACACATTGATTGAGTTCATACCAGTCTACAAACTCCATACATAATGGTCTAAACAGGACATGGTGTCCTTTAACAATTCTTTGGAGTGGTTATAGGCTTGGGAGTTACAATGGGTATGCCTCTCTACACTTCTCCGTCCAATGGAATCGGATTGCCCAAAAAACCAGGATAGTACATAGATCTCTTCAACAAATTTTAGTAGAAGTAGTTAGAGTTGGAGGACACAAAGAATTTCCTCCCTATACTTCTTCATCCAGGGTGGCATGAGATTGCCCAAAAAAACTCGCGACAGTACATGATATCCTTGTACACATTTTTTCTCGACATGGATCACATGCACATGTTCCATTTACACTTTTTCTAGGCATATTTTACATTTGTGTACTTTACACATGCATATGTTTTATAGCATTTTTTACATATATATTTGACTACTTGATCATTTTCTCCTTACAGGTCCATCATATGAGAAACAAGCAGTCAAATTGGGGGAAACAACAACAACAACAACAACAACAATGACAACAAAAACACATCGCTACATGCGCTTGCCTTTACTAACCATGCAGGTACACTACACACACCAACAACTACACACGTGTTCTGCCCTAGGTTCACTCTCATCACTTTTTCTATGTATTTTTTAATCTTTAGAATCCAAGCTCCTCCACATTTTTCTTTTTGTCATTCCACGATTGAGTCTAGTCCATCGACACGTCTTGTTCTACACTCTAAATGGATATCAGGTATGCATATCTATCTACTTTATGTTACCAAGCTTTCCGCTCACCAACATAAAGTGGGGGAAAAATGTAGACACAAAATTATGTACTTTACACATAATTTAGCCCGGTCTTATACTACTATTTAGAAGGTTCTCAAGTGTACAAAGTACTAATTAATCCCACCTTTTGGCCATCCATATTCTATATTCTATTTCATAATTCCCATGTATTTTCCAGCACTTATCTGCCCATTTCACAACTACCCTATCATTCTAGCCTAAATCAGGGCACCCCAACCTATATTGGGGCGCCTCGACCTCACTCTGGGCGCCCTGATCTATAGACATCCTTTTTCGCTTCTCTTTGGGGCCTTTCTAGCTGTTTTTCATCCTTATCCTTTTTTCAGTCAACCTTATTGGGATTAAGTATGAAATTAAGCTTGAGAGCCCTATAAATACAAAGGTTATAAGACCATAATGAGCGTCATAGGTCATAACATGACACACTACTACCACTCCATCTAGAGTTGCATCCATTGCATCACTTGCATCCACATCATGCCATGCATCAAGGCTAGGAGATCTGCATCACACACACTACATAGGGGGGATTATATTCTATTCTATGCATACATGATATTTACATTTTTTATAGTTATTATTGCTCACTACTTCACAAAGTGCGACTGACACGAGAGCACCTAGGGCATGGCACACACACACACACACACCAAATCTACATCCGGGTCAAAAATGTAGTGCAACGCTAAGTGATAAGTCCTCTAGTTTGGTGGCTAAGGTCAGTCTGACCCATTTATTTACATTTTTTATTTTTCTAGGGTTTGATACTTCTTTTTGCATTGCAGGTCATTTTCTAGCTCATATGGCAGATCCAACTCGATAGACAAGAAGCACTTGAAGGCAACTTGCGACCGTATCAGATTCAGGTTTTGGGAATTTACAATGATCAGAGTGCCCATATTGTAGACCAAGGTGCCCCAGTACACTCCCAGGTACCCCAGTCATCTTAGATATTCCAGATCCGTCCTTCGCAGGGTCCCTGAGTGTTCGTCTACACTTTCTGATTTCATTTCCAGATCTGCGACAACTCGTGAAAGACTCTGTAAATTAGCTAAGCTATTTCTCTCCTTTCTCTTACACATTTAGGGTTTGATTTCACTTAGAATAGTTTACTTGCATTTATTTCATACTATTTTAGTTTATTCACTACATCATTTTAGTCCTCCTAATTAGATTAACATTAATATTCTTAGTTACCCCTATTTAGGTCTCTAAGCGCCATTTTTGTTAATCAGTGCCCCCATTATCCATTTTCAAGGGGAAAATGGGTATAAAAAAATGTTCCCCCCTCCCTCATAGTATTCAAGCCTATAAATACCAACACTTAGCCATTTTTGCCATCCCCCCCGCATTTCTCCATTTTCACTCGGAACTTTGGCAATTTTTTTCCAGATTCCTTTATTGATTTTTTCTCTCTTGCATCCATTTCACCATCCTTCCATGATCTCAGCACATATATTTCTCAAGTAAAATCTCAAAAATCCAAGCTCCAAGCTCAATTTTTCACCAAAATGACTACATTGCCTACGAGAATGAAAAACTCATATCTAAAAAAACTAGGGCACGGTTTGATGTGAATTTTTTTGCTTCTTTCACCATTTTCAGAGGCTATAAAAACCTAGGTGGTGGATTTCACATGCACGCAAAGGATTTTTCACATTGAAGAAACCCTCATTTCCTTGCACTAAATTTTAAAATTTTATTTTCCGCTACTGCAGAGATTGGTTTGTGATGAAAATTCATATGTAAGACGAGAAAGAAAAACTGATATAAAAAAATGATTTCATTGAAATCTGAGGTTGTGAAAGCCACTTTTCAAAAATAGTAAGTCTCTACATAAGCGCTTACTATTTTCAGTTAACTTCCAAAGTGAGTGAAATATTAAAAGGCATTGTGCACAGAGGACATCTAGAGGAAAAAACAAGGTGACCGAAGGTAAAAAAGGGTGAAAATAGTAATTTACTAAAAATAGTAGATCTTCAATTTAAAGTACAGAAAGGTGTCATCATCAGGAATGAAGTTAAAATTTTCTCCTCCTTTTCATGACTTGCTAATTCAAGCCTTCACGATGGCTAGATACAAAAATTGCAAAAAAATTCCACCTTCATGGATTCGGAAAGCATAATGTGTCTCAAAGTTAAAATGACAATCTTAGAAGCACATGTGAATCTCCACATGTCACTAAGTGGTGACCATCTCTCTAGGTAATTTTTTCATGAGATTGGTGATGAGAAGTTCATGCTTGTAGAGGAGTGGAAGTTGAATTGTGACTTATATGGGTAGATTCCTACTTTCGATCATCAACATATTCGAAAGTGGCAAAATTATCACGGTTACATTGTCTACAAAATTGCTTCAAGGGAATAGTGGTGTTTCATGTTATGGAATGATAATTATTCATTATTGTCAACGGTGTACTCATCAGTTCTCATCACTTACCTTCTCGGTGTGTTAGAGAAATTACATCATTCCAGGAGTGATCTTTGTTAGCAGAGCATGCTAGTGTTGTAGAGGATCATCACGAGCATTGTCTGCAAGTCATCTTGAATTCACATCAAGAAATCTCAACAATTTTTTTAAACACTCATTTAGCGGTCCAAGGTGTTTGCGTATCATATACAAGGGGTAGATTGTGATCATCATATAACAAGGACAAAGTTTTCAAAGTAGACTTCATCATAGCTTCCCATAAATGTAGTAGTGCTGCTAAGGTCATCAAGAGCCAAGATTGTCGTCTTCAACTCCTTCAGTGTGGATCTTCATCGAAGACAAAGATATCTTCACCCATGATTTAGGAGCATATTTTCTTCCTTCTCTTCTCTCATTCTCTTTCCTCCTCCTCTCTACCCCCAGTTATAATTCTTCATTGTGAGCAATCATGACGTTCTTCCTATTCACTTAAATGTGACTTTAGCAAACACTGTAATAAGTAACCCCTAGTTAGTAAAAGGGGACTTAGTTTCACTCCTAGAAATATCAAAAGTCACATTTTGTGGAGAACGATTAAAAGGTCAAGTGGGGGGTAGGTGAAGAGTCATTCCAAACTCTATAAATTTCGATGGCACCCCTCATTCTTATGGGTTTTCACTTTTATATGCTCATGAGAGATTACTTCTTGTGAAGAAACAAAAGAGACAACTATTTCCTCTTCCCCCCTCTCTATGTTCTTCTATTTCTCACTATGTACAATTTTTCCAAAGCATCAATGAAGAAGAAAGGAGTTTCATGACTTTTTTTGATGAGAAGATTACTGAAAATTTGTGTTCTTAATCTTATCTTGTCTTGTTGTCGATTTCAAATTTATTTTTCTTCCATATCTATGTGTGTTGAAGTATTCTAATTAATGGTTGTAGGAATATGATTTTCTACCCGTAATATTAACCCCCCTCTCATTTTTCCCACTCCCTTTCCTAATCTGCTCAGAAAATTCCTCCCTTGCAAACAATTTCAAGTTTTTTCTGTAGGTTCAGTGGAGTGTTCTTGCTAGGTCCTCGGCGGTTAGGCCACAACAGATTTTAATTTCATGCACGCATAATAAATGGAGTTGCACCATTCAAGTAGAGGGACCTAGAGTATCATAGAATTGGTGGATACCCCACCAATTTGTCCACCTGAAAAATTTTCTCGCCAACAATGAGATATCAAAATTCCCAAGTAGACCAATTCCTTCTTCATGAAACTACACTTCTTCAAGTTTACCATCAACTTCTCCTCTTACAAATGCTTAAACACCATTTTCAAACGTGTTAAGTATTCTTCCTATATTTTTTTAAAATAATAATTTCATCTAGGTAAATTATGTAAAAATTACTCATAAATGGCTTCAACAATTCATTCATTAGTTACATGAATGTACTTGGTGATTTGGTTAGCTCGAATGACACGACTAACCACTCATACAAGCTATCTTATGTTTTGAATAAAGTTTTCTAATCATCCCCTATTTGATTCTTATATAGTTATATCCACTCTTCATATAAATATTTGTGAAGTACTTCACTCCACTTAGATAGTCCATCAGGTAAGTCATACATGGTAATTAAAACCTATACTTGATTGTAATCTTATTGATGGCTGTGAAATCAGTGCACATCCCCCAATTTCATCCTTTCTTCGGGACTAATACATAAAGTATTATGCACAGGCTTAGAGACACTCTAATCAACACTTTATCAAGTATCTCTTTGAATTGAATCCTAACCTCCTCATTATCTATAGGATTCAACCTATATGTGCTAGTTTGGAAAGCCAACTCTTAGGATCTAGTACATTTAGTGACTGATATTATGCATTGGTGGTAGTCCATCTAGAATAACATTTGTCATGATATTTGCATACTCACCAATCATATCTCACATAATATGTGGTATTTCCTCTATTTTCATGGCTACACAATCTCCTTCTTTCTATGCTAACCTCAATATGAATGAAAAAAACATTTTATCCCTCTCAGGAAAATTTAGGAACATTTACCCCAAAAAGAATCAATACTTATGAACTCCGCTCCACCTCTACACTTGAATCCTTTAGAGGATTTAGAGTGTAATTCCATCCATCTTTCACCAATGTATAAGTGTTTGTGTGACCATCACGAACTATTTTCTTATCATGTTACTGAGGTCTTCCCAATAACACATGGAAAACATCCATGGGTATTATGTCACACAGGTCTTCATCTTCATATGTTTCAATATTAATGCGTGTTATATATCCGTTGTTCATAATAAATTGATGTCCCTCCAACAAACATGATACCTTGCATGGCTTCGAGTGCACAATTTCTTTAGGATTATATTCTTCACCATTTCCTCAAAAATGAGATTATCGATGTTAAAAATATCAACAACAACCTTACAATGTACCTCCATACTTGAAAGTTTTCCTAACCAAATTCTTCCTTTGTGTGGTTACATCTTCCTATTTCAATTTTTTTTAACAACATCTATTTCATCATGAATACTTCACCCCTCTCAGGTTCTTATAAGTTACTCATTGACATATGGCTTTATATATTTGCATGTTGAGTAACATCATTCCTCTGGATTCCATTTCTATGTGCAACTTATGGACACTCAAATGTGTAATGTCCAGTCTTTCTATAATGGAAACATGTTCCAAAAAATCCTCTACCTCATCCACGCCCTTGACCTGGGGATGTAGGTCTTCCTCTACCCCTATGTGTATGAATTTTATCAAGTGAGGTAGTATTTTCTCATTCTTATGTATTATTTTTCATGTTTTCTCTTGAACTTATACCTTTGCATGGGATTTTCCCCTTTCCTCACGAGGCGCTTTGTTGTCTATGGAACAATTTTTCTTCTACCTTCAACACAAAATGACATAAGTATTACACTATACCTCATTGTAATCATACTAATTTCATCCTAAATTTGAAACACACTGTCCATTGACATACCTTGAGATTTCTTTATCATCCTCCACCACATAACTAAATCGGATGTTGAGATGATTAAAATCCTCTTTGTACTTATTTACACTTATTTATTTCTTATGTAAGTTTTGTAATTGATTTAATAGGTGTAATTGTTAATCAAAAAGCATAAATTTGTCCTTTAACTTAGTTACCATTTAGTCCCATTTATCTAATTTTTCTTTACCTCTTTTAACTCTCTCATTCTACATATGATCCCACCATATGGATGCATGAAAATTAAATTTGACACTCGCAAACGTAACCTTCATGTTTTCCTCTAAACATTTGTACTCAAATTAATTTTCAATCTTCATGATCTGGTCTATCAAATCCTTTGGATCTATGTGTTTACACCCTTTTTAGATTAAATCTTATGTTTTTTAATATAAATTTGATTTAACGAGGTCATATTTACGCTAAATGGATGTATGTTAGATATAATTAGATATTTTGATTAATCAACTTCCAACATTAACTATATAATGTCAAAATAACATTCTAAATCATGCAATAAAAAGATATAAAATTGAAAACTCAAAAGAATGAGTGCATTTAACTTGCTACAAATGATTCTAGTAAGTTCTGGGACTGTACATTGTTGGAAACAAGTGATTTGAACTTGAATGACCCTCAAAATTAGAATTGTGACTGTAACCACACATGAGGCAGGGCCATATTAAACTACCAATGTCATACCTTATGGTCATGACCCTAGTATATGGTCTTAGAATTGATTTGAATCAAATTTTATAACTCTTTATGATGCTTACCTTCTTGTATTTTTCTATCAATGTCAATCCCTAGTTTTCATACATACAATGAAGCTCTCTGAAAGGACTAATGTTCACCTCAAACCCTACTCATGGATGAAGAGTACTACAAGAAAAACATTGGTTGGGTTGTGGGAATCACCGTGCATCACTGATGTTGGCACTACTCTAAAAAAACATAAAACCACATGTTGTTCTCCAACTAGCATGTGATATCTAGATAGATCAATCAAATTCACAACACCCCTGAATGCCTACAACTAGATGAGTTGAGACTCTCAGTGTGATTGCACAACATGGAGCATCTCTCAAAGTGTGGGACCTTGTGAGTTGAGAGAGCTCTCCGGATTAAGGTTGGTTCCTATTCCTCTGTTTAGGTGCACACAAATAAATTGTAGAGGATCTATTCTAAACCTACTCTATCTTACCAAGGAGACAGGGTTGAGAAGATACAAAAAATAAACCTAAGCTAACGAGGTGATGCACCAAAGGAATGTTAAACACTCATTTTGCAAGCTAACACAGACCATAGAAATGTAATGCAAACACCATGCATAGATAACCAAACTATAATGAGAGATCAGAAGGCAACAATAAACACATGAGAGGGTCGAGAATCATCCACAGACATATATTATTGCTCCAAAATTGATACAGTGCATTACAGTGGCCAAGAGGAAAAATATTGCATTACAACTTGAATGGGAGGTTTGGAAACTCCACAAATTTCTTATAGACAAGGGAAGAAGGGAGAGTGCAAAACAGAAATGTCCAACCCTTTACAATGAGCCCCGCCCCTTCTTTTATAGATTCAACACAGAGAGAAGAAGGAGAGAGGTGGGAAAACTAATTTGAAACTCAGCTACCAGCCATCAATGCCCCTGCAAATCCACCCACAATCTGTCAAATCTACCTCAATTACTTGTTCGGATGCGTTGAAGGAGGAAGAACAATGGATCAGATCAAATCCGATCTGGTTGTTGGAGAAAATAGATCCTATATTAATGGCATGAAGATGTTTTCCATTTTTTCCCCACCTAACTTCTTCAAAATTAAAGTTTCAGATCTCCATGATGTAGACGAGGTCGAGATCTCTCCAATGGTGCCAAATTTGTTGGATTTTGGGCACTGGATCAGAAGATATGCCCATTTGAATATTTGAATCAGGTCCATACAAAAAATGGTAGAAACTAGTTAGCAGAATGGGTCTGCGGGCTTGAAATTCACTTTCCCCCCTCCTTTTGGCACAAAAATACAAAAAATGCAAAAATTCCCCCGCAGCCCCGCAATACCTTTTTGTCAAAAAACCATCTTCGGGTCCGCTGGTCCACATTTTCATTTGGGAAAAAAATCACTTCAAGGCCCACCAGCCCGCATGTAATTTAGGCCTGACACGTGGCTCCTAGGGCATCGGCGGAGGCACGACTCATTTTTATACTTTATGTCTCTTGGGAACGAAGCCAAAAGTTAAAATTACCTCCGGAGACCTGCCTTCCCACTTTGACTTGGAATATGGCCACGTGGAGGGCTGGCGCTCATGTTTGGGGACCACTTTTGGATTTTTCTTTTGAAGTTGTGTCGGCTGACATGTGGCTTCTTCCATGGCTTTTCTTTGTTCCTTTATGTTTTTTGACTAAGTCCTTTTGTTTGGTGGGGCCATACATCTGACCTGGACACGTGGAGGCTTGGTGCTTGTCTAAGGACCCACTTTTAGATTTATCTTTGAAGATGTGCACCAGGATGACACGTGGAAGCCTTGCACTCATTTGAGTCTCTGCTTTGGGCCGTGCCTTTGAATGTGTGCCATTAAGACACGTGGTGCCTTCCACCTGCACTCTTATACTTAACTGATTTGGGCCCGCTTTTAATTTGACCTCTGTTGACCCCTGGCCATGTGGAGGGCTGGCACAAGTTTGAGTCTCCACCTTGGGCTCCCATCTTGAAATTGTGCCGAGCTGACACGTGGTTCCTTCCACTTGTTTGGAATTTTCAACGGCTGACTCTATCCTTTTTCGGGCCTGGGACACATGGAAGCTCTGTGCTCATTTGAGTCTATTTTTGAGTTTATCTTTGGAGATGTGCCAATGAGGCACGTGGAGGCTTCCGCTGATTCTTCCATACTTAGCCAATTTTGGGCTCATTTTGAATCATTCGTAGAGCCCGAAGACTTCGAGTTTTTCTCCATTTCTTTTCCTTTAAGCCTCTAGTTTTCTTTGACACTATTTACTTCCTTCCCTGACCCTGCTCCTCCATTGTAGAGCCCTTCTGCAACTTATTATTGGATTTGAAGCATGGGTTCATTCGATGGAACCGTTTCTTGAATTTCTTCCTGCACAGGGTCGTGTTTGATCAATTTTGTTCGGGGAAAAATTGAGATAACAATTTGGTGACTCGCAGGGGCATTTGCCTGCTAGATGAATAGATCAGTTGTCTTGTTGTATCCATTGGGCACAGAGTCATGGTTGGTGGCCTAATGCTGGTCTTGTTCTTCTGAAAATGAACACTTTGAGACCCAATTTTAGTTGCTCTGTATTTATTTCTATTAGAAAGTGAGCAACTGTTATGGAAACTATGGGTCTCCCTATTGCAAAATGCTGAAGGGCCTTGGCACATTCACCTGGAGGCACATTGAACTGTATAATGACACAAACCTGGAGCAACAAAAAACCTGTGCCACAACACTTAGGGAAACAAAACCTATGCTACAACAAAACAATGTGCATACACACTTAGGGAAATTAAAATTCTATGCTAATATTTACAAGGGTGGAACCTTTCCTTTTCAGTAGCAATGTTTGAGATGGATCCCATTTACTGGGATCTACAATTCTTTGCCATCCAATTTAGCCAGCTGGAAGGCATTGCTACTTTTGCACCTTGTGATCATGTAGGGCCACTCCAAATGGCATCAAATTTGGAATGCTTTCCTGGTTTTTCCCGATCTGCATCCCACTTTAGAACTAAGTCCCCTTCTTGAAAGGTCCTTGTTCTTGCTTTCTTATCAAAACTCTTCTTGATCAATGCTTGATCCTTTTCCATGCTCTGCATTGCATGCTCTCTTGCTTCTCCTACTTCCATTAGCTCTGCATACCTGATTTCCATGGGTTCAAACTCGGCTAGTTCTAACTGTTTCATGAGCTCCAAAGTGGGAAACTCCAATGATATGGGAAATACTGCCTCTTTTCCATATACAAGCTTGTATGGGGAGCTTCCATGTGGATCTTTTGGATGTGATCCTATCAGCCCATAGAGCTGATTTGAGCTTTGTATGCCAAGTTCTCTGATTTTCATCAAGAGTCCTTCTGATAATCCTTAATAGGTTCTTGTTTGTGGACTCTGCTTGGCCATTACCTTGAGGGTAATAGTTTGATGAAGTGCTGAGGTATACACCATTCCTGACAGCCCATTCAGTGATCCTTGTACCAAGGAATGCCAATGCATTATCTGATATAATAGTGGTAGGGACTCCAAACCTGGTGGCTATTCCTTCATAGAAATCCAAGATGTTGGATTCATTTGCTTCTTTAAGTGCCACTACTTCAGTCCACTTGGTGAAATAGTCTGTTGCTGTAAGTATCCACTTGTGGCCCTGGCTTGAATTTGGGTTAATCACCCCAATGAAGTCTAGTCCCCATTGCATGAATGGTTGATCCACTGAAATTGGGTGAAGGGGCAGGGCTGCTAACTTTTCTTTCCCTGTGAAGAATGCACACTTCTTGCACTTCTTGATCCATGAGTAGCAGTCCCTGAACACTGTAGGCCAATAATAACCAGCTTTCATGATCTTGAGAGCTGTTACTCGAGGAGAAAAGTGACCTCCTACTTCTCCATCATGGAACTCATGCAACACTTCTCAATTTGGCCTGTCCCAATGCACCTCAATAGAACACTATTGATATCCCTTTTAAACAAGACACCACCAACAAGCACATATGGGATGGCTTGTAGTCTAAAGTATCTCCTTTTGCTTTGTTCCATTCTAGAGGGCACAAACCTGTTTGGAGATAATGCACCAAGGCTTGAGTCCAACATGGAATAGGTGCATCATTAGCTGGTTGCTCTTGATCATTCTACAATAGCAGGACAACCTCTTTTTCATCCACTGACTCAACCTATTGCTTGGAGGTGAGCTGTTCACACAGACCCTTGCCACGAACTAGTTTGGTCACCTTGATCTCAATGTCATATTCCATTACCTGAGTGATCCAACCTACTCTCTTCTCATTCAAGTCCTTGTTCAGGAGAAAATCCTTGACACCAACATGAGATACTAGCAGTTGAATCTTATTGTTTGAGACCAAGTGTCTGAACTTCTTCAAGCTCCTAATAACAACAAGGACATGTTTTTCAATGAAAGAGTACTTTACCTCGTAGTCCTCCAAGCTCTGACTGAAGAAGGCTATGGGTTGTTCTGAACCTTCCTTGTTGGGCTTGGACCAAGATGGCTGAGATGGTGTCTGACCCTCCAAAAGCATACAACATGAAGTATTTTGAGAAGTCTGGGTTAATGAGAGTTGGGGCTTGTGATATTACGAGCTTGATGGCCTCAAAACTCTCTTTTCCTTCTGTTGTCCATTTAAATGCAAGACTCTTCTTTAACATCATTGTTAAAGGCTTCACAAGAGTGGAAAAATCAGGTACAAACCTATGAACAAAGTTTATCCTCCCCAAGAAGCTTTGGAGATACTTTTTGTGTTGTGGCAATGGAAGTGTCCAGATGGCTTCAACTCTTTCAGGATCAATTGTCAACCCCTCTCTTGAGACAATGTGGCCCAAAAATTTCCCCTCATGTGCCAAGAACACACACTTCTTTGGATTCAGTGATACTCCGAACCTTCTACACCTCTGAAACACCTGCCTGAGGTGGAAGAGATGGTCTGCAACATTCTTTGAGAAGAATGGTGATATCATCTAGATACACCAGGACTATATTGTTGATTAAGCCTTTGAATGCCATGTCCATAGCTTGCTGAAATGTTGCTCCAACATTTGATAGTCCAAATGGCAATCTTCTTATAAGCATATGTACCCCATTTGGTGGTGAAGGTTGTCTTAAATTGGTCTTCCTCTTTCACCATTATCTGGTTATAGCCTGAAGTATCCATCTAGCAATGAAAACCTCTCAGAGCTAGCTACAACCTGTAAGATCTGTTCCATTGATGGAAGTGGATAGTGATCCTTGAGTGATGCTTTGTTCAGATCATGAAAGTCCACACATAGTCTGATTTCTCCATTTCTTTTCCTCACAGGCACCAAGTTTGCAACCCAACTTGAGTGCTTGATAGGGAAGATGATGTTGGCCTCAATTAGCTTGTTCAACTCTTTCCTCATGAGAGGCTCAATGTGAGGATTTATTGGCCTTTGCTTCTATCTGAAAGGCTTGGCTCCTGGATCCAGCTTGATAGTGTGTTGTGCCAACTTTGGGTTGAAACCTCTTAAATATTTGTAAGTCCAGGAAAAGACATCTGGGAATTCTTGACAAAGTTGAATAAATTCAGATTTTTCTTGTTGAGTGCTTACCTTGCCAATCTACAATGTTTTTCCTTCTTCTATGAAAATGGGCTCTGAATCTTCACCCTTTACCTAAATATTCACCTTCTCCTTTCAGAATTGATCATTTGGGTTGAAGATTGATTCCAAAGTGACAAGACCCTTTGGTAGTTTGTTGGTCCTCAGCTGCACCACTTGATTGCCATACTGCTGCTCTAGTTTGTCTTGGTTTCTAGAGGAAAACTCAACTTCTTCTTGTAGAAAGTTGACAATTTTCTGGTCATTTTCGAAGACCTTGCCAACTTGTGTTATTATCAGGGACAGCTGGTCTCACAACCACTTTGATATGGGGCTGAGACTTATCACTCTTGATACTCTCTACAACATCAAATGCTGCCCCAATTGCTGCCAATCTGTCTGCTGCTTCATTCTTCTTCCTTGGGATGGAATTGATGTCGAATGCTTTGAAATCCTTGATGAGGTCCCATACCCGGTTCTTGTAGCTCTTTAGCATATCATTCTTGGTAGCATTTTGTCCTTGGACTTGATTAGCAACTAGTTCACTATCACCAAACACTTGCAAGTTCTTTATTCCTCTTTTCCTTGCCCAATGCAGTCCATGGACCAAAGCTTCATACTCTGTTGTGTTGTTTGAGCAAGAAAATTGGAAATGGAAAGCTGAGTAATATTTCATACCTTGAGGTGAAACAAGCATAGCTCCTCCTCTGAAGCTCCTTGTCTACTTCTTGAGCCATCAAAGAACAACTTGCCATACCTCATTATCATCTCTGTGGTCTGGCTTAATGATGTCAGGAAGAGGATGATTCTCCTCATGCAAATAGTAGACTCCTAGCTCAGATTCCTCCATCTCTTTATAGGGGTCAAAATCATGCCTCTTGTTCACCCACTCATCGAGGGTCAAGTCTGGGATACACCCCACTTGGTATCTGCTTCACAAGTGCTTGGGAGGTCCTCTTGATCAAAGGCTGAACAATTGGCATTGATTGGGCTGGGTACATAAGACTCAATATGGTAATCTACAATGGGCTCAAGATCTAATTGTAGCCTTAGCTCCATACCTTGTTCTAAAAAGCATGTGTGACCAATCAACAGACAAATAGCCTCCAATCTTAGCAGTGAAGTCTCTCGACAAACACAATGCAAAATGTGGTGGCAAGTCTATGACTGATACATTTTGCAATACAGTCACATTGGGGCAGGCGTGTAGTGTGAGGCTCAAATCTTTGATGACTCCAACTATTGTTACTGTTGTCCCATCCAATTACACTACACCCCTGGAGATGACTTTGTATTGAAGACCCAGTTGATCGGCTATTTGTTTTGGCATTACAGAGCTACTTGCCCCTGAATCAATCATGCAATTATGTACCAATTTGTCTCTAATGATCAATGAAACATAAAATGGAGGGGGCTTCAGATTCTTACCTTGTTGTTCTCCATGGTTTCCCTCAGGCTGAACCACATTGGTAAACACTTTCTCTTGCTGGTTAGGGGGCTGATTTGAGCTTGACCAATTGGCCATAGCAGTCTGCAACAGATCTCTCTGTCCTAGAATGGCCAATGACTCCCACATTGAAATATTCACATTTGTCTTCTTCATTTGTTCAATGATGTTAAATGAGCTATCCTTTTGCTGCCCCTTTCCTGGTACATTTTTCTCTTGCACATGGGTCATTACAACTGGTGCCTGAGTGGGTTTGGAAGGTGGCTTGGGCTGACTCTGCATATTGGGAGTTGCATTCTGAGTGCCAATACCTTGTGGAGTAATGGAGGGTTGAGGATTACCTGAGTTTGGTGATGGTCCCTCTCCCATATTCCTTTTCTTGGACCATGTATTGGTAGCTACACTTTGAGAAGGGGTTGATTCATACCATAAAATCTTCAGCCTGCCAATTGACAAGCATAGTCTCACTTGGAGGTGCCTCTTGTTGATTTTCTTGCTGCTGATTTTCCTCTTGACTAGACTCTTGGGACACACCAATGGTCTGTACCATCAAGGCCTAGTTTAGTGCACCATTAAAACACATTGATTGGTTATGGGGCTGATTGCATGGGAAACACCAATCATATTCTTGTGCCATGTTGTTTTGTGTTAGAACCAAGGCCCTTGATGTTGAAGCTGTGTTTGGATCATATGACCGGAAAGGCCTAGCAGCTTGAGGTTGTCCTTGGTTTTGGTTCTGATTTACAACCTGAGCTGGTGGTCTATTTTGCTGATATGGGGGTCTAGCCTGATACTGAGTCTGAGGCTGATATGGCCTAGAAATCTGAGCTTGCTGCCTTTTGATAGTCACTAGCTCATTCCCTAGGTTCTACAGTTGTTTCATAACTTCTTGAAGCTCTTTTGAGGTGTTAGAAGATGAGGTGGAGGCTTCAGCTGAACTCTGATTCCTAGGAGTAGGTATAGGAGCTAATGTGGGTGTCTGACTAGTGCTTGGATCTCCTAGTTCTGGGTATAGAGGCATGGGTGGCCTAGGAGCAAGTTTGCCAGCCTGAATTAAACAATTTTCAGCTCTAATGGAAATTTTATAGGCTACAGGTAAGGTGGTGCCTCCCATTGATTGAATCATTAAAGCAATATCAGAATTTAGAGCTCTAAGAAAGTATAAGAAAGCACCTTCATCTGTGGGCCTTACAGCCAATGGAATCCTATCCCATGTCCTTTGGAATCTGAAGTTGAAATATGTCAGCTACTCATTAGGGGCCCTCTTGATGGTTGTCAAATGCTCTAACAAGGACAAGTTATCTCCCTTTTCTCCAAATTGGTTGTGGAGAGCTCTGCACAGATGGTCCCAAGTCTGAATAGAGCCTGTTGTTAGACTCCTGAACCATTGTGAAGCTTTACCCTTGAGTGAAGAAGCTAACAACTTGACTGCAATGTCCATCTCAGTGATCTCATGAATTGCACAGACATTTGCAATGTCTTGAATGTGGTCACTAGGAGAAGTCTGGTTCTCTCCAGTGAAATGGGGAATGCTCTTTAATGCTACAACTAGGACTAGATTTTGTGCATTGAGAGCGAGTGGGCTGCTTCCAGTGAAGTCGACATAGGGGTTGGGTGGTTGTGCCATTATGATTGGCCTGAGAACCCTTGTTGATTGAATGAATGACCTACTAGGTGGAGGTGTTGACAAGGTTCTATTTGGTGGAGATGGAGACCTCTAGCTCTTCTCCCCTCTCTCCCTCTATCTGGGGACAAGTGTAAGATAGACAAATAGTCCCTCCTCTCTAGTTCTTGACCTTGTTTGTATTCTTCTCATGAACTTGAACAAGCTTGGACTGTTGAAACCAGTGGATTCTATTCTCTTTGGGAGTCACCAGATGTGCAATTTCAGAGCTTCTTAAAAGCTGAAAACTTACAACAAGTGCACATCAATCTTGCTGCAATAAAAATGGAGACCTCTTTGGTCCCACCGGGCATGCCAAAACTATTAGTGCAGAATCACAACACCCCTGAATGCCTGCAACCAGATGGGTTGAGACTCTCAGTGTGATTGCACAACATGGAGCATCTCTCAAAGTGTGGGACCTTGCGAGTTGAGAGAGCTCTTCAGATTAAGGCTGGTTCCTATTCCTCTATTCAGGTGCACACAAATAAATTACAGAGGATCTATTCTAAACCTACTCTATCTTACCAAGGAGACAGGGTTGAGAAGATACAAAAAAATATAAACCTAAGCTAATGAGGTGATGCACCAAAGGAATGTTAAACACTCATTTTGCAAGCTAACACAGACCATAAAAATGTAATGCAAACACCATGCACAGATAACCAAACTACAATGAGAGATCAGAAGGCAACAATAAACACATGAGAGGGTCGAGAATCATCCATAGACATATATTATTGCTCCAAAAGTTGATACAGTGCATTACAGTGGCCAAGAGGAAAAATCTTGCATTACAACTTGAATGGGAGGTTTGGAAACTCCACAAATTCACTTATAGACAAGGGAAGAAGGGAGGGTGCAAAACAGAAATGTCCAACCCTTTACAATGAGCCCACCCCTTCTTTTATAGATTCAACATAGAGAGAAGAAGGAGAGAGGTGGGAAAACTAATTTGAAACTCAGCTACCAGCCATCAATGCCCCTGCAAATCACCCACAATCTGTCAAATCTACCTTGATTACTTGTTTGGTGTGTTGAAGGAGGAAGAATGATGGATCAGATCAAATCTGATCTGGTTGTTGGAGAAAATGGATCCTATATTAATGGCATGAAGAAATTTTCCATTTTCCCCACCTAACTTCTTCAAAATTAAAGTTTCAGATCTCCATGATGTAGACGAGGTCGAGATCTCTCCAATGGTGCCAAATTTGTTGGATTTCGGGCACTGGATCAGAAGATATGCCCATTTGAATATTTGAATCAGGTCATACAAAAAATGGTAGAAACTAGTTAGCAGAATGGGTCCATGCGGGCCCGAAATTCACTTTCCCCCCTTTTGGCACAAAAATACAAAAATGCAAAAATTTCCCCACAGCCCGCAATACCTTTTGTCAAAAAACCATCTTCGGGTCCATGCTGGTCCACATTTTTTCATTTGGGAAAAAAATCACTTCAAGGCCCACTAACCGCATGTAATTTAGGCCTGACACGTGGCTCCTTGGGCATTGGTGGAGGCACGACTCATTTTTATACTTTATATCTCTTGGAAACGAAGCCAAAAAGTTAAAATTACTCCTGGAGACCTGCCTCCCCGCTTTGACTTGGAATATGGCCACGTGGAGGGCTGGCACTCATTTGGGGACCGCTTTTGGATTTTGCTTTTAAAGTTTGCCACCGGGCTGACATGTGGCTCCTTCCGTGGATTTGCTTTGTTCCTTTATGTTTTTGACTAAGTCCTTTTGTTTGGTGGGGCCATATATCTGACCAGGACACATGGAGGCTTGGCACTTGTCTAAGGACCCTACTTTTAGATTTATCTTTGAAGATGCACCAGACTGACACGTGGAAGCCTTGTGCTCATTTGAGTCTCTACTTTGGGGCGCACCTTTGAATGTGTGCCGTTAAGACACGTGGCACCTTCTGCTTACACTCTTATACTTAACCGATTTGGGCCCACTTTTAATTTGACCTCTGTTGACCCCTGCCACGTGGAGGGCTAGCACAAGTTTGAGTCTCTGCCTTGGGCTCCCATCTTGAAATTACGCTGAGATGACACGTGTTTCTTTCTGCTTGTTTGGACTTTTCAATGACTAGCTCTATCCTTTTTGGGCCTGGGACACGTGGAAGCTCTGCGCTCATTTGAGTCTTACTTTTTGAGTTTAGCCTTTGGAGATGCACCAATGAGGCACGTGGAGGCTTCCACTGATTCTTCCATACTTAGCCAATTTTGGGCTCATTCTGAATCATTCATAGAGCCCGAAGACTTTGAGTTTTTCTCCATTTCTTTTCCTTTGAGCCTCTTGGTTTTCTTTGACACTGTTTTCTTCCTTCCCCAACCCTACTCCTCCATTTTAGAGCCTGTCTACAACCTATTTGTTGGATTTGAAGTGTGGGTTCATTCGACGGAACTGTTTCTTGAATTTCTTCCTGCACAGGGTCATGTTTGATCAATTTTGTTGGGGGAAAAATTGAGATAACAAGAAAACATTGTCAAATCAAGTGTTGTCAAGGTGTAATTTACCAAATTTAAGTGTCTATATTTCCCCCCTTTCAGTATGATATTAAAATAACATGCTTAAAGGAAAATATTCTTGAGTATGTAAACACACTTTGTCTTTGCTTAAATGTTTGTTTTACAATTGTCCATGTTGTGTTTGGTGTTGGCATGCTCCATGATGAAACTTACAACACAAAGTATAATCAATTTCCATGATAAATAATTAAACTTTAACTCAAATATAACTTATAATATGCAAGATTTTCATTTACTTATAATTTAAGATGTAAACAAGGAAGGGATACACCTGTTTGCTTTGTAGAAGAAGAAAACATTTTGCTTGGAAATTCATATTGTTGAACTTGCCAAGTAATTATGGGTGATTCAGTCTTAAATTTATGCCATGGAGAAACTAGAGTGTTAGGTGCATACAACCCAAAAAAATATTTAAATAATAAAGTGGTAAAATGCACCTCTACGAAGGAAGAAGACCGTGTATCAAAGTTATTTTGTAACTTTGACATCTTCCCCTTTGAATAAGAGAGGAGAGGAAGGGTTGCCTACGTAGACTTTAGCTACTTCGATACCTTCCCTAACCCTACATATCACCCCACTACAAATGGATATAGACCTAATTTTATAAATGAGGACATACAATACAAAAGAGGATAGGCACCCAAAAGTCTCCCCATATGTCACACAATTGATAAGAAATGAGAAAATTTTGAGGAGAAATAACAAATGTGCTAAAATGCTGAAATTGTAGTGGAAACTAAAATTCCACGGAAAAGGAGTGAATTATTTCATGCCCTCTTTATTTATATAAGCTGAGTAAACTGAGTTAACTAATTATGAAAATGTGTCAAAAACCTGAGAATAAAGATAGAAAATTTAAATTGTTGATAAAATGATGTTTCTACCCCCTAGGAAAAAATCTGTGGGAAGGTCAGGACCATACCATTTAGTCTTAAAAAAATTATTTGGCTATGAACATGTGAATATTTTGTTGGATTTCTATGTTTGAATTTTTTTTGGAGTGCCTATACTCCATCTGTACCTGTGTGTGCCCCCTTAATTCTATTTATGCCTATGGTAAGTATGGAAAAAAACAAAAATAGATGCCCCCTATTTTTAGGCATGTGTGAAAACCATGTTGAACATATGGCTCAACAGAAATAGAGTGTTATTGATAGAGATGTTTACGAAACTATAGTAGAGTGTAGAGTGTTGAAGCGGTGGCCACCTAGAATAACTTGTACCTGCAAAAAGGGAGGTGTTTACGTATGGTGAAAACCATGGTGTGTAAGAAAAATAATGATAGAAATAGATAAAAACCACTTAGTTGATAACAATATTAGTCTAAATGCATGCAAATACAACAATATTCCAATCAAAGGAAAGAAGTATGAAAATAATGTCACACAAAAGGTATAAAGATTGTAAACATGGGACACCCATAGTGTCGCAAAACAATCAAGGATTGCATGCCTGTAAATAAACGAAAGAAATTACATACAATATTTGCATGATGATACAAACATGGGACACCCATAGTGTCTCAAGACAATCAAGGCATATAGGCCACAAGCAAGGAAAATAGGCAAGCAATAATATACATGCATAAACAAGTATGCATGAAATAGGAGTGTAAAAATATGATAGTATGATATAGTATCCCCAATGAGTGAAATATGTGAAACAATATATGTCAACACTACACAATACACATGTGTTAGTCATGTTAGTTAGAAAAAAAATAACAAGTACACAACGTATGTAATTGAGCATAAACAAGGAAGTGGAAAAGATAATATAATAGAACAATAACACTTGTAGGAGTTGGAGGTGATGCCCTCAAGATAATATTGTAAGGAGTGGTGTGTACTACTATAAGTGTGTATCAATTTGTGTGCCTTGCATCCAACTCAATATACCAAGTGAATGCATATGTGTGAAGAATAAGAAAATATGCTATCTATCAAATCAAAGTGTTGAACAACATGGATAATGTAAAGTGATAACAACTCAAGTAAAAATGCACAGGTCTTGATTTTGTATTTTTGAAAATATTTGAATATTTTTGTATTATTAGAATGTATAGCTATGTGAAAAATGGGATGAATGTAATGAGAAACATTAAGTATAATATTGATGTAAATGTATGATGTTCATGGGATTTTTCACATGATTTCCATCAAGTGTGGCCAAGTGATAAACATCTGGGCCAACTCATTCAGTAATAGTATATGGGCCAAGCTAATTAGGTTTGAATTTGTCTTTCAATGAATTCTCTAAATTTTTGTTCTTCTAATTATTTAGGCACAAGGTTATCCATTTGAAACTCACATGCATGCACTTTTATTTTATAAGGGCATTCAATGTATTATTGGTACATACACAGATGTTCTAGTGCTTGTAATCACTTGGAGTCAAACATCTTTAACTCTTGTAAACACTTTTTATGGTATTCATTGTCTTTGATGATATATTTGAAAAATATATGAAGTGATGTAATTTTCAGTTATAAGGGAAAAAATCCTTGGTTCCATAAACTAAGGAAAAGGGGTTAGCATTTGGTAGGTGAAAGAAAACTGGTGCAGTAAGCCCATAGGGTGTAAAGGATTTGGTTATGCCACTCAGAGCTATATTTATCAACTCTCTTGTGAAGGATTTTGATAGCGTTTTTATTACTGGCCTCAACTTAGGCATTTCCTTATGGGAAATAAGGTGTAGAAAATGTATGCTCGATTCAAATTTGTACAAAACTTTTTAATATTAAATTTTTGAAAGACGGTCCATTATTGGTAAACATAATAGAAGGGAAATTGAAATGTGTGATGACGAGTGTGAGTAAGAAGTGGTAGATACCATCACTAATAGTAGAGTATAAGGTTATGGTCTCGATCCATTTAGTGAAATATTCCATGACAATAATGATAAACTTGTGCCCTTGTGCAGATTCAAGGTTAACCTTTCCAAATAAATCAAAACTCCATATAGAAAAGGGCCATGGAGGTACGATACACTATAATGCATGAGATGGGACATGATGGAGGCTGCTATGGTGTTAACACTGGTCACAATTTTTGGTGTATTCATGACATTCTTGCTCCATGGTGGACCAATATCATCCTTATTGTAACAATTTTTAAGCCATATCCTTGTTACTAAAATGATCATTGCACTCACTATCATGTAACTGGGATAAAGATAAATTAGCATTATTATCACCTAAATAATTCAAGAGGAATCCATCAAAAGTGTGCTTAAATAAACATCTTCCAATAAAAACATAATGGGTGGCCTCACGACATTAGCAATGAATCTTATATGGTGAGGCATTATCAAGGAGTTGTCGTCGATAGAGGTAGTTATGGATATCAGTGAACCACTCAAGATTATTGACACTACGTGTGGTGATTAAGACACTGAAATCACTAATAGTGTTAGAAGTAACAAAATCCATATGTGATTTCCTAAGAGTAAAGGTGACGCCATCGTATGTGATATATAAGGGAATTACTGAAGCAGTACTAGCCATAACGTGAAGATGTTTCTTAGATTTCTAGGGTATGGTAGTAATGGAATAAGATTCAAAGGTTAAGAGAAAGCTTTTTACAATAGTATTATATGGAATTAAACGTTCTTCTTTTGTGTGGTAAAAAAATTAGACTTGGTGCTTAATAAGCTATGAATCCCCAAAAATTTGTATGTGTTGAATTTATAATGTATGAGCAGTATATAAACCCAAGCTTAATGCTTCAGATTTGAAAATATTATTAGTGCATTAAAAACCTAATCGATGAGAAAAGGGGAGGGTCTCACCTTGAGGAGTAATAAATTTGATGCCATCCTCAGCCCGAATGATATATCAAGACTCATCAAAATATATGGTCTAGACTTCAAAATCGATGTTATATGTAGTAAACTCATATTGAATGATGTAGCCTAGAATTCATTGCAAATAGCCCGCGGTGTGCTGGCACATCACTCAGCTTGAACTACGCACTCACCCAAAGTACGTAAGGGTACCATATCCCTCTTAGTAAATCTTGTTCAAGATGTTAGCATGATTACAAGTATATTTCATATCCATAACAGATAATAAAGTAAACCACAATGCGTAAACCAGATCTAGATCTAAACCATACAAAGGAATCACTAAACAATCACTATAACCAGTTTTACCATACAAGATCCATGTTTAGTTACATCTAACACCAATATCTAGATGATAAGATCAATTATATTAAATAATGTAAAATGCAGAAGCTTCATACTTCATAATAATGTCACCATGAGTTATGCACGCTGTACAAATTCAACAACATAACACTATAATAAATCATCAAACTGTCTAAACCGTGCAAATCAATACATATTTATAGGGGTGGGGACTTTCCCTTCACCACCCATGCACCTTCTAAAAATAGGCTACATGCTCATAATAGCCATGTGTGCTTAGATAAGATATACAAAAGTCATGCAAGTGCTAATAATAAATCTCCTATAGTTAACTCTTAGTTTGGATCCTATTATTAGCTCCAAAACTCTATATGGCACTCGATCTTTTGCTTATCCAAAATATCCTTGGCATGGTCCTCAACTATTCTAGAAGTCATGCTCGGAACTCCACGTCTATCGGTAGCCTTACTTGAACAAAAGAATGAAGAACTGTTCTTGGGCATGCGCTCTGTTCTTCTACAGGCATGATTGCAACTTTGCCTACATGCCCATACCTTATTTTTAAGCTATATTTCTTGCTCAACGCCTTCACACTAATCACTCCCGAAAATGGGTAATCACTTGTTATATGTCAGGAATAAAGACATAATGAATGTAACCACGGTTTTCAACTCATCCTGAGTAATGAAGACTACTCTTTTTCATCTATTGTAAAATTAGCCCTGGATAATGTTAGCTCATGCTGGAATGCCATGCCAATCACTCAACATGTAATCATTTTTATCTGGGACGTCTGTAATTAGATTCCTAATCATCATGAGTCATTATTTCCGTATGTGTTCCTTGGGCTTCTAATAAGTTAACCATTGGAAACTTTTCTTCCACTAGAGAAATCCATTACCCATGCACCTAAGCATCTCAATTTCTTCATTCTTTCCTTTGTGGACCTCAATATATTCTTCAATTTTCCTTGTCCTAGATCAAGTCTGCATCTGGCACCGCGTGCATATTTCAGATCTTGGTCTTCCATCTCTTCAATTCATCCTTACATTCTTGCAACAATGACTCATAAGTTGCAACTTTCATTTCAATCATGGCCTTGTATATTATTGCCTCCTCTGCAGGATCCCTTTGTGCTGTCATACAAATAGGCCCTTCCTCTAATAGCAACCTAACCGTTGCACGTAAATAATGCAAAGCAGACTTACAATATTGTTCCATCTTCTCATGAAAATGTGGCCTCTTCTCTATTATTTCATCCCTTATATATTCAGCCATCTTGAGGACATCTTGTGTTTCTTCCTCAACCTTCTCCTTTTCCTTTTGTGAGGCACTTGATTTCTCTATTTTTGTTTTTTCTTATCCTCAAGAAGCGCTCCAATGGTTTCCGCTTTATCTATGTTCTTGCGTGCAACATCGGTTGATACCTTCACCAAAGCATTGCTCACCTGTTCATCTGACATGACAGTGGGCTTGAACGTTTACATGTCTTACATGGGGCGTTCTCTTCATTCTATGCAAAACACATGAATCTTCACACACATCAAAATCAATCTCATCCATATGAGTTGCATAGACCAAGATAATTACTTACGTGTGTGTGTGTGTTCGCCATTTCCTCATCCATGAGCTCCCACCCATACAAATCCTTAGGCTCCAAAGTGCTTTGGAACCATGCATGTATGATATTTCTCTTATCATCCACATACCCAACTGCAGGGGTCTCATAATCTTCATCCTTCCTTCCTTGTGCACTTACCCATTGGGGATTTGGGTGCCTGAGTCCAGTACCGGTCCTTCACCCTCTTATGTAGTATGGGGCACACCTAAAGTTTCACACTTATCTATTTATAGATATGTCTCCTTCAGTTCCTCCTCATCCTGAGGCTCTAACATTTTCCTCCACTAATGACTGGAATGTGAGACGTGCATTATCCTAGATCCTTCTTTTTCATCTATCCTCCGAAGGATTTGTACTTGCATCTTATCTTCTTCTTAGGCTCTGGGTTTCTTAGAAGAAGTCCTTGGTGACCTTCTCAGGGAGCTCAGAAGGTCCCGTGCCCTGAATCCTTGTTTTCCTGAGTACCCTCTTGTACTGAGGTTCCTCAGGAGTCTTTTCCAGGTCTACCTCCATAGCTGCATATCTCTAAATCTTATTCTTCCTGCTTATAGGGGAGGGTTTACCTATCACACACTTTCCTTCTCAATCAGTGGGTTATCTTCTACCCCTATGCTCCAGGCCATCAATATCTTCATGAATTTCTTCTTCTTCTCCCTCCTCTTCTTCAACGGGAAGAAAACATCTTCTTTCTTTAAAGTTCCCACAATATGTTTTCCCTTGGGAGGTCCAGGGAGCTTGAACTCATTCTCCAAATACTTCCCATCTTACAATTTAGGCTTCAAGTATATATATAACAAAGTTGCACCCAACTTTTCTAACAGAAAAACTACATAGTCTTCATGTTAATATCATATAATATCAATCTTTCAATATAAGCAGTCTTACCTGGATAAACGTAAGACTTCCTTAGTGTGTGGTAATGTCAATCTACCTTGCCAGCATCAAACAACAACTAGACGCATGTTTGAGAACCTATGTACAAGATGTTTGAAAATAGCGCGTAGTGAAGGCATATGGTAGCTTACACCAAGGGCCACATTTTCCTTCCTTCATCCTGAAGCACCCAATACAAAAGTGTTGGTACACTACAAACTATACTTATTTATCCAATACCGAAGGTAACTCCTTGGATATCATCCATTCTTCTTCAAACGTGCAACGTGCAAGCACTCATACCACATTTATACCCTTTTCTTGAAGGGTCCATTCATTGATCCATCACAAGTATAATTGGAAAATATTTCTGCTAGAGGACTTCTTCTTTACATGAAACTGCCACATATTATCTTTTGGCCCATCGAGAACTCCAATTTCAACAAATACTAATGACATAAGTATAGCACAAAATATTATTTTATCACCTTCATGTGATTCCTCAATAATTGTCTCGGAAATGAAATTTGATAGGTTATATACAACACCTTTTGTCATCTTCCGCACAACATGAAGCCAAGCCTTGTTTACCTGAGACCAACGCTCTTGATTGTTTATCTTTTTCAGGAGATGGGCTGCTGCTTAAATGACTAAATACTTCTACAATTTAGGGATGTCCATCCCGCACCCTCCTTTAGTGTATCCAAGGTGCTTTCTTTGTCTTTTATATGGCCTCCTTGTCATTGAGGTTTCTATTTAGCTCAACACCCATACTCCTTAGCCCTGTCAATCTTCCAATCAAAGGTGCGGTGATCCTCATTCGACGCCCAAAAAAATAAAATAAGTCCTCATGGACTCTTCTCATGAGCCACTAGTATAAATTTTCAGGTTTTCCAAAATATGGGAGCTCATACAGTTGTAAACTCCTACCTTGGTCAATACATTCTCGCCCGCATCGTCTGTAGACTACCATGTCATCTATTGTTCTCTTCGAGGTCTTCACCACAAGAAATTTTTCCAATTCTTCCTTGGTATCCTTATTCGTGTGGTTATAATCATTGACCTTACAATGGTGAATGTGTGAATCCCAATCAAAACCCATGACAACCCCTTATGGGTACTGCATTTCAGATAATCTACTCTTGGGAGCATCTTCAACCTCAATATCTACATCCTTTTTCTTCTTTCCTCTTGTACTAGCTCCAGGTGCTCTTTTGGGTGTCATATCAACTAAAAAGGTGTTCTTTTACCCGCCTCAAGTTCTGTTACTCCAACTCTGCATTCCCTAGCTCGAAACCATGCCCTAGCTAAAAAACAAACCCTATCTATCAATCCTCTTCCCGCACGCCTCTGTGCTTTGCTCAAACACATCACCAATGGAGTGCAAGACTATCCCGTGCATAAATTTGACAAGATATCACTAGTTCATATCTCTCCACACTTCACCACTGTCTTGCTAGCCCTCTCGCCTTCAAATCACTTGAAATATCTTATATGAAAAGGTAAAAATGACTTCGCATCACGTCCTTATATAGATTTTCAAACAGTTATTGCATTTATTACTCTCCACCTACCACCATCCTCAACATTAATTCATCGTTTCAGGAAACTTTTCTGCGCTATTCATTTCCCACCACAGTCATAACCTTCTGGCATGCCTTCTAATTTTTGGCTACAGACCTCCTTCCGAGTGCACCCTCATGCACCAAAGTACCTCACCATTATGCCTTCTTCTAAGTAGTTTCCATTGCTGCAACCTACCTCGTGTTATACTGTGTGCATCCATCCATAAGTGGTCTTTAATCATGAGCAATCTTTTTCTATCTACACCTTTCCCTAAAACACCCATACAAAAGTTTCTTTATGCATACCCATCTTCAAATGAGAATCAAACTTAGAAATGAACCATGTATATAAACCACCCCACACTAAGGGTATGTACGGTCCTCTATGCATGAAAACACTTACATAGTAATCAGACTTCTGGCGCGCAAGCGCGCTTATTACAAAAAACACTAAACTAAATTGACAAAGCATAACAAATAATGAAAGGAAACACATATAAAGGGAATGCATTAAGGAAATCTAATCTAAGTGGAAATATTGCCTTATTAAAAACACCAAGAAGACTTATTTATAGTAGGAATTCAACCTACTCTTGTTGAAGTAACCGGGTAATTGTGTTCCTATCCAACGCCTCTAACTAGAAAGCACCTGAATCAAGTATATAAGTGATAACATACGGTCCCAACCAATGCACCTTAAGCTTTCCAGGGTGGCGCAAAAACTTTGAATCATACAGAAGTACCATCTTTCCAAACCTCAAGCTTCTTATCCTTGATGTTGCCTATCATGCCATGCTTTCTGCCTGGATTTTTCTTTCTTCTGACTCCAACACGCTATGGCATGCCTCTCATCCAACTGCATGAGTTTTTCCATACATTCTTCAAGTGATTTCTCATCAGCTAAATCTCCTATGCATGTAATTCACAAAGAAGGATAACATGAATTCCATAGGTAGAACTGCCTCTACCAAACACCAACTGAAAAGGGTGTTGCTTTATTCAACCTCTT
The DNA here is from genome assembly GCA_019776745.2 of Taxus chinensis. Taxonomy (NCBI): domain Eukaryota; kingdom Viridiplantae; phylum Streptophyta; class Pinopsida; order Cupressales; family Taxaceae; genus Taxus; species Taxus chinensis. The sequence continues at coordinate 740,849,336 of CM034149.1, forward strand.
GTAGGTTTTCCTGTGTGCCCAAAGTATAACAAAGACTTTATCATCCCAATCTCTCCTTCCAACATCACAATTTTTTGTCAAGGTATGGATCAATATCTTGTTGAAGGCCTCAGTAGTTCCATTTACCTAAGGATGATAGGGTGTTGTTCTATGGTGTACAACCATAAATTCATCCAATAATATCTTGATAGTCTCATTAAGGAAATGAGTACCCCTATCACTTGTTAAACTTAAAGGGCATCCATACCTGCTGATAATATTTTCCCATAGAAACCTTGCTTCCATAGCTGCTATGCAATCCTTTGTAGGTGTTGCTTCTTCCCACCATGTAAGATAATCTATACAAGTTATAATATAGTGCGATCCTGTCCTGCATGTGGCTGGGGAGATAGGGCCCAAAAATGTCAATTTCCCACTTCTCAAAAGGTTCTGCACTAGTAATAGGCCTCAAAGGCATCTCATCTCTATGCCAAGGCTTTCCAAGGTGCTGAAAATGGTCACATGCCTTGCAATACTCTTTACAATCCTCATATAATGTTTCCCACCATAGACTAACTAATAGAATCTTTCGTGCATGGTGGCATCTCCCGCATAGTGTCCACCTGCAATGCCACCATGAGCCTCCTCCATAATTGCTTCACTCATGCTCAAGTACACATCGGTGCAAAACTTCATCATGACCTAACTTGTATAAGTCTCCATTGATCAACATGTAAGGTGTGACACGAATGGAAAGTTGTTTCTTCTCCAAAGCCTTCATTCCTTCAGGTGCCACACTTGTGCGTAAAAAGACAACAATATCCTCTAAGTCTGAGGACATGTGGTTTAACCTAAATAGTTGTGCATCTGGAATTGTATCCTCAATGACTCTGCATGTCCTCACCTGATTGAATCCTTGATAAATGGTCTGGACCAGAATTGCTCTTACCTAGCTTAACCACCATGTAAAGTTAAACTCCTGAAATAATAGAACCCAATGACATATGTGCCCCTGTAAAATAGGTTTGTTCACCAAATAATTTAGTGCCATGTGGTTTGTATAAAATATGAATGGGGTAGTAAGAAAATACTTTTCAAAACTTATGGAGCATGTAGATCATAGACAATGCCTCACACTCTGTAGTCGTGTAATTATGTTCTGCTGGAGTTAACTTCTTGCTTGCAAAGAAAATATGATGATCAATAATCCCTTCTCCAGGATGGGCTAATACCACACCTATGGCCATGCCAAAGGCATCTACATGAATGTGAAAAGGTTTGGACCATGAAGGAAAGCACAAAATAGGCGTTGTAGTAAGCCTTTCTTTCAGAGTCTCAAACGCACGCGTTGTGCCTCACCCCAATAGAACTTTGCCTTTTCCTTTCAATAATTCCTCCAGAGGGTGCACAAAAATCTTGGCATAACCTTTGATAAAATTCTTGTAATATCCTGTGTGCCCCAAGAATCCATACACCTTGCTTTGGCTAGTTGGTTCCTCTAAGCCCAAAATCACAACAACCTTAGCAGGATCCACTAGCAAGCCCTCTTTACAGATGATGTGTCCTAGAAAAATTCCAAAGGGTGTGGAAAATACACACTTCTTAACATTTAAAGAGATGCTCAACTACCAAAACCTCTCAAACATCAGCCTCAAATTATCACATTGATCCTTTACAAGCCCATAGACTGTCCAATCATCTAGATATACCTGCAAGAACTTGTGAATAAAATCCTGAAACGCTTGTACCACTATGCGCAAAAAGACTGCAGGTGCATTCTTTAGTCCAAAGGGCATAACTATGTATGCAAAAATTCCCCATTCAAGTGGTGAAAGTTGTCTTCTCTTGGTCCTCTTTTGCTATCCTTACCTGATGATACCCAAAAAATCCATTAGTGAAGGAGTATATTTCGTGCCCTGCAACGCCTTCCAAATTTCCTCAGTAAATGGTGTGGGAAAGGGATCAATCACACATGAAACATTTAATTCCCTATAATCCACACAAAATCTTGATTCTCCCATCTTTCTTGATGTTGATCACCATAGGGCTCACCCATTCCGACTCCTCGATGGGCACAATGATCCCAGAAATTAACATTTTGTCAATTTCTTCTTTCACCTTGACACACAAGTTTGGATTCATCCTGTAAGGCCTCTTCTAAACTGGGCATGCTCCTTCCTTCAGCTTGATTCTCATTTCACCCAAAGATTCATGTACTCCTTTCAATTCATGATAGCCTCTAGGGAACAAATCCTGGAAGTTGTGCAGCAACTCAATTATCTTAGCAACTTCAGATTCAGACCAATAATCTCCAATGATGGCCTCCTTAGGTTCAACATCCATTCCAATGTTTACTTTCTTGGTCTTCATAGGCACATGGTACGCACGCGCCTTCTCATTTGCACTGTCCAAGACCTTACATGTACCCTCTGTGTGCTCAATATCTAGGTTCTCAACCTCTTCATCATCAACTATGTAGACCATCTTACCCTTTTCTCTTTCTAGGTAGGCACACCCAAGCTGTTCAACACATATGTTTCTTCCTCTTCAAAATGCACTCCAGGTCTGACTCTCCTAACAAATCCTGAAGGAGCTCCTCACCTTTGCACTATCTCCCATAGTTAAGTGCTTCATAACCTGTAATGCCTCATTCACTAGAGGTTTAGTGGAAAAATAGTCAAAGGTCTGAATCATATCTGCAGTAAGTTCTTGCCAATTTATAGTCTCTCTATTCAACTCTACATAGATATACCATGCGCGTGTGCAGCCTCGCAAGGTGAAATAAAGCTTGTGCACCCACAATGAAGGTGGTAAAGCTTCCTGTCTCTCATGTCCAGAGTCTCTCACACTACTGAATGTGGTGCTGAAAAGGATCATTACCATGAAATGCATAGATATGAGTAGGTGCATTGCTCCTTAAAAATCTAGCAGATAAAGCAATCCTTACTTCTCTCCACTCCAAAAGATTATCCCTGTGAACCATCCACTAGCATGTTGTCATTCCCATAGAGTATAAACTAGCATATTCCTTCTTTCCACCTGACATTCCCACTAAACTTCCATAGCAAGTAGGAATACTTCTGGATTCTCTTCACCAGTGTACCTTGGTACCTGACTGCTGCCCAAACACCTGATACTGTGTGGCTTACTGATGCACATAACTGCACTTTGTACTTCATGCCCAACCATTTTGTAAGTTCCATGTGCCCAGTTGTCACATGCAACACTTGTAGTATCACTCATGGAATGTGCATCATCCCATTGGAGAACTCCTTCCTTTGATGGCTCAAGAATTTCTGGATCTTGAATGGTGCGCACATAAATTCTGTTCAAGTCTTCTTCACTTAAGGGCTCTACATAAGGTGCATAGATTTCCCATCTGTCAAGGGATAATGACACATTCCTCCTTGTTTTCAAAAATTATATACCCCTTATTGAAGCACAGATCAACATTGTTTGCATAACACCAAGGGCACCCAAGTAATGTTGGAAAACTATCTACCTCTGCAAGCACTAAGACCTCAAAGTCCCCAGTAAAATTGGCCCCATATATAGTAATTGATGCATCTTTCAAAACCCCAATTGGCATGGCCTTCATCCAGTTCACCATAAACAACACATTAGAAGATGGTTGTAATGGTGGTCTACCCATCTAAACCCACGCATCCAAAGTGAGCACATTCACTTCCACGCCTGTGTCAATTAGAATATTACTCAAAAGCCAACCATCCACAACAACATTTAGAGTGATCTCCTTGTCATAATCTAGGCTATGAGGAGGAAGGTTAGCATGTAAAATCTTCCTTTCATGCTCAATCCCAATGCACGGAGTGTTTCCCTTTAACCAATTCCCCAATAAAGGAATAATGTTTTCTTGGTGCAACATCTTACAAACCTCCTTTAAATCATCAACATCTGTCTGATGGAGTTTAACTGCTTTCTTTTGTTCCAATTTCTATGAATTCTCTTTCAAACATCTGTATCTCACCCTGTAAATTTCAAATTACCTCCATGGTTTCTTGATAAACCTCCTTCTGATGCATAGGGTCTAGATACTTTTCATGAAGAACCTCCTCCTTAGTAATGACAGGTTTTGATTTCAGAACTTCTCTGGCGTGCGTAGCCTAACGCATGTAGTAATATTCATAGGTACCAACTCAGGATCTGATGCTAACTTTGACATCCATTGATCTTCCATGGCGCACTGAACTCTAACCATTCTCGTGCCCTTGTTCTCTTATTTATGCTTCTTACTCAAATGTTCATACAAGTCTAGGGCATTCTTCATAGTTATGATTCTTTCCACAGAAAGAACAAACAATGTTCTGTGGACACTTGCGCACCTGTAATGATAAGGAGATCCACATGTATAACAAGTTCCATGAGGGAAATCACTTCTTCCACCACCACAACCTCGCCTCTAAATCCTCCTTGGTAACCTCGACCTCTACCATAACCTCCATCAGAACAACCTTCATTATGATCATGGTCATGATGCTCACCTTTCTCCTTAGAATTATTTGCAACACCAGTCTGTCATACGCCAATATCAATGGCATCATGAATCTGATCAATCAACCTGTAATCTTCAGTATCATGAGTGGAAGACCTGTAAATCTTGCAGTAACAGGACACATTCTTTCTTATCGCATGCTGCAACAATGGGCACCGACTTGAACTGTGGTCCAAGTGAAAAATCTCACAATCTAGTAACAAGGAGCACACTGATTTACGAGGGAAACTATCCTTAGTATGCCCCTTCTACTTCACAATCTGTACACCAAATTCCATTGCGTGTCTCATGTGCCGAATTAGAAGATAATTTCTCCAACTGTTTAGCCATTGCTGCAATCTGAGCTTCCAAAAATGGACTCACTCCTGTGTCTACACTTCCTACCACCTCAGTGCAGAGCTGCTTCAAGCACCTCATGTGGATCTGTATAAGTCTTATGTGAAAGTTACCCTCCTAAAAGGTGTGATCAGACCTCCAATGAACCACTGTGCATGTTGGCTTGCATGGATGTCATAAGATAATTTAGACAAAAGGGTTTTGAACCAAGCATCATACTCCCGAACACTCTCAGTAGTGCCCTACTTAATATATTTCAATGCGTGTTGATGCTCTTCTACTCAAACTCAGGGATATAAATTATTTCAAGAAAGCATCCTGCAACATGGTATAATCTACACAATTTTGGTCAGGGTCAAACTTTCTGTACCAACTATGCATGTGCCCCTATAATGTAGTTGTAAACTGACTCACCTTGTGCTCTAGAGTAGTGATCCCCTTCACATGCCATAATATCTCACACATATGCACGTGCTCGGATGCATCTTCAATGCCTCTATATTCTAGAAGATGAAGAGACATCTCCATATAAATTGGTTGGGGTTGGTGTGAACTTTCCCACCAGATCTAGTACTATGTGTTTCCTCTACCTCCAGAGCCACCAAATTTTCCAGCACCCAGCCACCTAACCCTCCTGATCCTCCTCCTGAAGTAGGAAATAGACCAGAGGATGCACTGCCTTGTGTTCCAATGGTCATGCTAAACTGGACTCCCATAGTCTACAAATTTGTGCTACTTCCAGATGTTATACCAATGTTCTGCATGCCCGTGTTCTGTGCCGATGACGCTGCCAGAAAAAGATACCTCCAGTTGGTCCTCCAAATAAAATAGATGATGATTGCCACCATAGATGAATAAGCTCCCTGATTAACTCCTGAACTTGACTACAAATTGACTCTATCTACTGCAACTCTACTGCTCACACTAGCTTTGCTTACTGTTAACTATTGTAGAATTTGGAAAACCAAGCACAAAGGCTAGGTCACTAGGTAGGTTTAGATGCATGCCCACGGTCCACAATCTTTCATCCAACGTGCCTTCATCCAAAGTTGAGGAGGGTTCTCTGCCATGCTTTCCCAAATGGGGGAGTTTCAAATGCTCTGGCTCCATGTCCTCTGTGTGAGCTCCAAATCCTTCACGAGCCATCTCCCTCTGCAACACCATTCTTTCCATGATCTCTCGCTGCTTCATTAGATCCCTCTCATGCACTTCATTAAACTTAATCCACCTTTCTTCTCTCTGTCTCTCTGCCACTAGGTCCACCATCTTTACCAAACCTGCTCCTACCCCCACGCATGGTGGGGTTTAGCTAGCCATAGGCTTCTTTTCCAAATCTAGGGTTACGATCAAGATCTTGATTACCAATGGAATACCATGTAAGTAAGATCCTCTGGGATCACACAAGAACTGGAACTCAACACTTCTGGGCAAGAGTAAGTGGAAACTATGTACTCAAGAATATAGTTGTTCAAAACACCACGGAACTAAACATCCATAGAGCATGTCCAAATCAGATCTGCATCATACAAGGCCTGGAATTCTTCTTGGGTCCAAACAAGCGTGTGAAACCTCCAATTCCTCTTAGATGTGTAAGCAACCAGCCACTTGTACAACTCTATACAGGAAAGATTGAAAAGAAAGTCTCATAAATCTCATCATACAAATTTTGTTCAACCCACACACGTGCATTAAATTCAGGTCCAGTGCTAAATCTGTGAGCATACTCTTCTTCTAGATCATCTAACCACTCTTCAATACTGGCCAAGGTCAACCGGTATGTCTTCATCATGCAACATCCTTAAAAACAGCTGAGAAAGAGGTCCCGACAATGGAACCAATGATGTAGCCTAGAATTCACTGCAAATAGCCCAAGGCACGCTGGCACATCACTCAGCCTGAACTGAGCACTCACCCAAAGTGCGCAAGGGTACCAGGTCCCTCTTAGTGAAGCTTGTTCAAGATGTTAGCATGATTACAAGTATATTTCAGATCCATAACAGATAATCAAGTAAACCACAGTGCATAAACCAGATCTAGATCTAAACCATATGAAGGAATAACTAAACAATTACTATAATCAGTTTTACCATACAAGATCCATGTTCAGTTACATCTAACACCAATATCCAGCTAATAAGATCCATTATATTAAATATTGTAAAATGTAGAAGCTTCATACATCATAATAATGTCACCATGAGTCATGCGTGAGTACAAACCAACAACATAACTCTACAAAACATCAGATATCTAAACCGTGCAAATCAATACATATTTATAGGGGTGGGGACTTTCCCTTCACCACCCATGCACCTTCCAAAAATAGGCTACATGCTAATAATAGCCATGCACCCTTACATAAGAATACAAAAGCATGCAAGTGCTAATAATAGATCTCCTATAGTTAAATCTTAGTTCAGATCCTATTATTAGCTCCAAAACTTTGCATGGTGCTCGATCCTTTGCTTATCCAAAATAGCCTTGGTGTGGTCCTCAAGTCTTATAGAAGTCGTGCTCAATACTCTACGTCTATCTTTAGCCTTGAATGTAAAAATGGCTAAGTCCTGTTTCCAAAATGTTCTAGGTGCGCCCCTGTTTTGATATACTTGTGTGCTCTTCCCCACGCTCTGTGCCTGCACGCCCAAACATTATGTGCTTCCATACTTTAGCTATATTTCATCCACTCAACATTGAAATTCTTGATTGATGGGAAAAGGGTCAAAAAGTGAGGCCATAAAAAGTTAATCACCAAGGTCTTGTTATTTATTTGGTATTTGAGAAAACAACTTAAGATTGAATTCAGTTAAAAGAATTACCTACCATGCACGATTCAAATGGAAAGATATGTGTTTGTGTGTGTGTGTGCTATTAACTAACATAAAGAATCCACCTTGGTGAGAACTTGTACTTTAGTTTGTGTGATATAATGATGTATTTTGTGTGTAGTAAAGACCAAGGTGAGGCAAAGATTCTAGATAAGAGTGTAATTAAGTTCATAAGGGAGAAATGTGCATCTAATATAATAGATGGCCCATTCACAATTGATATCATCATATTTTTCTAATAAGGTTCCAAGGGCATGCTCAGTAGCTGAGATATATAACAATAATGGTTTTTCAGGAATAGGCAAAATGAGAACTAGGGGATTGAATAAGTATTGTTTAATATCATCAAATGCTTGTTGGCAAGTAGATGTTAATGTATGTTATATTATTTATCCTTTTATTTTTTTATTAGGGTAATTATTACACTTAAGTTATCCCTACACTTGTTGGGGTAGCTTGCTTAGGTGTATTTGTTGTGTGGAGTTGGCCTACTAGTTGTGTTGAGTTAGCTTACCAGTTATGTGGAGTTAGCTTTCTAGTCTTGAGGAGTTAGCTTAACTATTAGTATCAATTAGTGAGAGTTCTTAACCATAGATCTAGATAGTAGTTACACTTCCCTTCTCCTATATGTACATCCTAGTTATTGAGTTAATAAATGACATTATGGTGGATTTCCATATATGATATTTTAGCTCTTTGTTTGTAAATCCTTTTGTAAGGTTATTATGGTGAATTCCTTCCAGCTTATTAAATGCGGTGTGTTATTATTATCTGAGATATTTACGGAATGGAACAATATTCTTATTGTTCCTTTCATGGTATCAAAGCGATAAATGATGTAGACATCCATCGATAAGTGTTTTATACAAGCAAGAGTTTTATAGTTTTTATATATTTGGAATTTCATAGTATGTTTCTACAGAATGTATTTATATGTGAAATAGAGGAAACCATCAGATCCAAAAGGTGCCAAAACCCTAGAATTGACTGTAAACTCGACCATGTTCTGACATAGTCAAATACAAGCTTTTAAGGGATTTTTAGCACATTTTTCAAAAAAATCATATAATTTTGTTCAAACCAATTTTGTTTGACATAAAAGTTATATAATATTCTTGGGTTTTCCAAGAAATTTTTTGGGTTTCTCTCTATTTTTTGATACATGTACCAGAAAAAAAAAGATATTTGAAGTCTAAGTTTGTATCAACAATTGTACATTTTGGATGCATGCTTTTATCCTTTGGACACATATATGCACCTTCTGGATGCATTCTTTTACCCTCTATACATTTACATTTTAGATGCAGTCTTTTATCCACTAGATGTAGATTTATACTTTATGGGTGCATTCTTTTATCCTTTGGTCACATACGTGTAGCCTCTGGATGTAGTGCTTTACCCTCTAGAAGTGTACCTTCTAGATGTAGTCTTTTATCCACTAGATGCATATTTGTACCTTCTGGGTGCTTTCTTTTATCCTTTGGTCATAGACGCACACCATCTAGATATAGCGCTTTACCCTCTAGACACGTACCTTATGGATGTAGTATTTTATCTATTGGACATAGATTTGTACCTTATAGGTACAATCTTTTATCCTTTGGACATATTTTTGTACCATCTGGATACAATGCTTTACCCTCTAGATGTGTATGTTTTGGGTGCAGTCTTTTATCTTTTGGTCACAGGTCTGTACCCTATAGATGCACTTCTTTACACTCTGGACATTTGGGCATCACATGTACCTTGCTCTTAAAAAAAACATAGCATTAAAACATTATTTTTTAATAGGAAAACATTTTGTAGTGCATAAATTTTGATCTGTAGCTCAGATTAAAGTGATATTTTGTTTAAAATTGTGTATTTTTTGAGATCTACGCATTGGAGACATTTTTATACACATATTTCATTGATAAAAGGTACTTTTATTGATGCAAGAACATCATCTCTAACATGTATAAAGGATGGAAAATTCAAATTTTGGTTTTAAAAGTATGGTTATAGGTCCTAGAGGTCATTAGGAGTCCATTTGTGCTGTTAGTGTTGCTTTGGACCTTCACAAATTTAAATGGAGCATTTCCCCTCTAAAATGCAAAAGTTAAATTGTAAGGCCATTTTTGGCTTGGTCTAGGTGCTTTGATGTACTCTTGGAGCTAATAAGCTTTGCAAAAGCATGAAATGAGGCAAAACAGGGGTGTCTTAGGTCCTCTCTTTTGTTAGAGGTCATGTGAAACTAGTTTGTTCTTATAAACTTAAGCCATCTTGTATAAACAACCTCCAATTGTAGCACTCATGCATATAGCCAATGGGTTTAAAGGCTTATATTCGGTTAGAAGTTGAATGGAGGATTATAAATGGAAAATTGTAACTGTTTCCACTCATACCATTCGAATGAGAATCAATGGATAACTTCAAGAAATATTTTAGTGTGAATTTTGTTTGTAAACAAACAAGGTGGATAGTAATTTTGTGAGTACACAGGTATATGATAGGTTTCCATTTGTTCTTGTACATGGTTAGTGAATATTGAAGCTTGTGCATGCTACATTAATAGAAAGTTAAAGGAGGAAGAGTATTTTAAATCCCTAAGTAAATTTGATTTGTCAATTTGGAGAAAGTCACAGAGTTTTCATGCTTATAACAGTCCTTTTCTTGCATTTAAATCCTATGAATAGAGGTACTATGAATAAAAACTAACATTGACGTGAATAAATAGTCTTCTAATGGTAAGGAAGATGTCTGAGTGTTTCATTGATTATTTTTCTATTTGATTTTGTTAATGTATTGGTTTCAAGTACTGAGATGCCCTGTTCCAAAATGATTATAAACACAGTCCACTATAACTGAGAAACTTGTTTGTAAGTCCTTGGTTTGATATTGCATGCTAGGTATATGATCATCCAGGGTAAGCATTGTTAGAAAGAGAAGAAAATTTCCTATTTGATTAAAAATTTACATTGGAGGTCAAATCTTGGAAGAATATAAGTTGTTCATTTGAGGAAACCCTGCTACAGTCCTGCTATGAGAGAGTAAAAGTGTGGTTTTGAGGATCAAGAGCATTAGAGGGTATATCGTTCAACTTAAAACATGTAGGAAGATGTATCCAACCTACAGTAATCATTTTAGTCTTTGAAAAGTTCATTTATTTGTATTTTAGTGATTTTCCAACATACCAGGTTCTTAGGAAACCTTAGGCAGGATTCTTGTAAAAATTTGAATTGAGAACTTAGATCTTGCTTTTTGACCTTGAAATTGTATACAAATCATCTGTAGATGAATTGAAAACTATTGTTGAAAGTTTGGAATGTCAAGAAGCTAGCAAATGGAATATATGCATGACAGTCTCATTGCATAGTAGTATGGTAACAATTTAGAGACCTAGCGTTTGGTTGGATAAAGAAGGAAAAATGTTTTCCTTCGGCATTCAAAAGCTCAAATTGATAAGAAATCATCTCAAGAGGATTTTAAATGAGATTCATGAAGTCTTGGGCCTTATAAAGCCTTCAAACCCTTGCAATATATGACAGTCCCTTTTTAAAATTGTAGATAGCTAAGAGTAACCTAAAAGGAAGACAAGATCATTGGATTTGAGAGGAATTTTACAAAGGAATCCTACATGATACTTTCTACAAAGATAGAAACCCAAAATGGGTATCTCAAACTGCTTTTAGATTGTCAAAGGAGCCAATGAGCCAAAATTTATTGTGGAAGAAGGGTGCAGACAAGGCTAGTAGGTGGCTAGGAAGGTGGAAAAGGTATGAGAGTGAAAGGACGGTCTAACCAAAGAGTTGAAGAATAAAACTTTGCACACACCATAAGGCCCAAAAATGGTATTAGAAAACATAAACCTTTTGTTCTCGATTGGATTAGATACCTCCATTCTTGAAAATACCAGTGGAAGTCACTTGAGAAGCTCTAAAGGGGCAATTTTGACAAAGAAAGGTAATTAGTTGATTCTTTGTTGCTTTGTTCCAATTTGTTGAATTATTAGGCATTGATTGAGACATAATAACAATATTTTTGATGTATGCAATCTAAAATTGGCTTGTGAAGGAGTGTTTATAACTTGAGAAGGTGAGTGATTTGGCTTGAGAAAACATTATTATTGGAAATTGTGATCAAGTTAACATTGTGAGATTACTTGTAAGTGTTAGGCTCTGCATCATTTATTCCTTGTAATATTGACATGCACTAATTATAAAGTACCAATTTTTTTTGGGGTGTTCTAATTGCTTGCAGACACATTTTTGGTTGAGCCCGATGTCCTAATTTTTTTTGGGTGATGCATTATTGTATCTATCATGAATTTTTAGAATAAGACACTTTTCTCCAAAGTGTCTGGACTTCAGGGGGATATAGTCAATTTGTGGAAAAAAATAGATCATTTAAAAAGTAAAATTATCTTCTTCATAACCTCATTCACGGTAAATATGCACTCATACACTCTTTACAACAGACACTTGCTCGCTTACAACATAATCCTCACATTTTGGAATTTCATACCCATGCTCCTATTCCTATTCCACTTTCAGATATTGATCCTATACCCACTGTACTTGTTTTGTTAGTTTATGAGCTTTGTCCTATTGCTGACTCCTAAACCTATTGTGTTTGTTACTACATGTTCTACTGCACCTGTGCGTATTGTAGTAACACACCCCATGTATCCCACTTTAGCTCCTTCCACTGACATGTATGACTCCTTTGAGAAGCCTACTGCTATATTTATTTCTCGCATGCTTCATTTTATGGGTTTCATTGGTGGAGGTATTGGTAGACATTCATTCATAAGGTATTGCTTCCCCTATTCAACCTATTAAGTGACATTCTCACCATGACATTGGTTTTCGAGTAGGTATTTCACTTGGACAACACATTGATAGAGCTCCAATTTTTTTTCACTTGACTCTTTCTAAGGATCGAGAGCTACACATGAGTTCTACACCTTCACTAAATCTTGATAAACCTTAGATTTTGGCTTTAAGATATGATAGACTTGACACATATTGAAATTTTTCTTTGCATGAACCCGTTGTGCATTTTGCACCGATTCATATATAGGCTTATTCTTCATCCATCTGTGTTGATTTGGGATGGATTTATGATCACTCGTGGTAACAACATATGCATTCATTGAAAGGACTCTAAAAAATTGGCTCCTCCACCATTTAACCTCTTGCTCCATTTTCTACTCCATCTGCATTATAATGCTCCTTGTTTTGAGGATTTTTTTCTTTAGTAGGTGTAGTGTATCTCTTTTGTTTATCGAGAGATTTTGTATATGTATTTTTGAATTTTAGGCATGTTGAAAGTTTATGTTGTTATGGAGATATTCTAGTGAATCCCAGTGTCATGTTTTCAGTGTTCAAGTAGTGGTGCAACAACTTATACAAATTTATACCGCCACTCCACCCATTTAGCAATATGGGAGGGTGTGGTGTTAATCTTGGTTCTTCAGGCTTGTGTCCTTGCCTTGTTGCCTTGGCTATTCTTAGATCATGTCACTCTTATTACTTTGGATCTTGTGTCTTTGTCTTGTTTCCTTGGTTATTGTTCTTGGATTTTGGTAAACCTATTTGTAGCAATTGATTGAATAATGTTTAGTTTTTCACACTTTTGACATCACTCCATTGATAGTATATTTGTATGGATCTATTCTGGTGCATCCCAATGCAGTTTTTTTTTAGTTTTGTCATCTAGCAGTGGATTTAGACCACAATGTACACAAAACTTCTTCAACATTGTACAAGTTTTTGGAGCCGAGATTCTGAGGATATGCCTTACAATAGGATTTTTGCTCTCTCTACTTTGTTATTATCGGTTAGTTTTGATACCTTTTGATGATTTTTTTCATCCATGGTAGCTCCATTTTTCATAGTTATTGTAAGTGGGTACCTCATCAGGCCTTGTTGTTGGGACCCACCTTCTTTTTCTACCCACCTAAGCTATGCTTACGAGGAGGGTGTTAGTGTAGGTTATTATTTATCCTTTTATTTGTTTATTAGAATAATTCTTACACTTGTGTTAGCCCTACACTTTTTGGGTTAGCTTGCTTAGGTGTACTAGTTGTGTGGAGTTAGCTTACTAGTTATAGTTGAGTTAGCTTCTCAGGTATGTGGAGTTAGCTTACTAGTCTTATGGAGTTTACTTAACTATCAGTATTCAGTTAGTGGGATTTCTTCACTACTGATTTAAGATAGTTGTTATACTTCCCTCCTCTTATATATGTACATCTTTCTTACTCAATGAATTCAAGTCATTGGCATTGTGATGTATTGAGCATATATGGATATATCAACTGGATTTATTTATATATGGTATTTGTAAGGTTATCCTTCTGAATTCCTTTCAGCAAATCTAAATGTGGTGTTTTATTATTATCTGAGATTTTCACATCTTGGAATAATCTTCTTATCGTTCCTTTCAGTAGCATTACATGATTTTATTTGGTGTACACAATATCTTATATACATTTTACCATGGTAGAAATGTTATGTCTAATAATTAAACTAATGTTACATATCATACTATTAAAGACAAAGTCTATATGAATTTATGGATATTGTAGGGACTGCAGTTTATTGAGCGTATGAAGTAATGGCATGATCTAGCCAAATAACTTGTCTATGTGTGTAGCGTATGAACATATGTAATGTACAGTTAGAGATAATGTATGCATAGCATATATAGTGTAAAGTGACGTCAAAAATGTACTGTGTATGTGTATGTAAATTAATATTTCAATCAAGTAAACAATATTACACTATTCTGTATCATGGTTCAATTAAAATGTAGTCCATTTTTTTTTTATTATCATCAACATAGTATTATATATAATGTAATATGCAAATGTAGTAATGCCCACTTCTGATTCATACACTAAATTAACCCTGATAAGTATTTTCCGAATTGTTTATGAATCCAAAAAACGACTATGCTAAGAAAATAGTAACTATTAGCCCATACCTAATGAAGATGTGCGGGGCATCATGTAAACCTACCATGTGCCATTTTGGTTATCATTATCCTTTAAATGGGTAATGTCATATTGTGGACCCTGATGGGCAATTTAAGGACTATGTACAATCAGCTCATCAGGGTTGCATTGTCATAATTTGATTGTGATATCATATACTCTTCGATAGTGTGTTTTGTTGTATTTGGTTTAGTCTGGTGTGAATGGACATTCATAGATTCACTATTGTGCATCCACTTATCGAGTAAATGCTCTCGATAGACCCAAATGACATTAACACTATTGTGATATGGGAATTTTAGGATAGACACTTGATAAGTACCCCCCCGGAAATGATTAACTTTTGATATACATTCAGTATGGAAGAAAATGAGATGTTGTCAGAATAAATATATGTCGATCATTTCATAGGATCATTTCATATTGATTTTATGCATGAATGTTCCAAGTTATTTTTACAAGTCTATTTGCAATATTAGAGGATACTGGATAACACGATGTAAGGAACGAGTGAAAGTATTGTAAAAAATCTGAGTAATTCAATTGGGTTCTTGATCTTAGTTACAGGAGCCTCGATGATATTGAGTAGAAGTCGAAATGTTGAATCATTGGAATAATTGTTAGAATGCGTACTTCAGTCTTAGCAATAATAGTTATGATATTTGATGTAAAAAATTGACTACTCTAGATGTAATTGTTTTATTACTCCCGACATCGTTAACATGGCCATGAAGATCCAGAGGGGTCCTTGTGTGTTTTGCAGAAAAACATATTCACAACAAACATACGGGGGATTTGATGACCAATCAAATTGGAATCCCTAGATGACCTATTCAACAAGGGTCACCATGGCAGCATGTAATCTGTGTTGTGTTGTCATTGTCATGATCATACTGTCGTCAGTGAGCTGTTCCCATGTGGGGGATTTATTCACCTCGCTTTATTGTGACCATAGGGGTACTACTCGGGAGTTTTCACCTCACTTGGAATTTCCCTTTATTTAATGTTAGTATGTGAAATGAAAGTGATGTGTTCTCCTTTTTTTAATACACTTGATTCTAGGTGTCTAGATTAGTAAATCAATTAGTTTACTAAATTAATTAAGAATGTTGGTCAAAAGAATAAATTTACTTCGACCTTGATAGCTCTTTCATTTACCACTATTTTAAGTTGAGATTGCTTAAGATTCTAGGAGTATTGTTACACATCCACCTCATCCTTTGAAATATCGGATATTGTCCTTAAGGGAAAATTTGGGATCACATTGGGTGGGATATAGATATATATGTTATCCGTAATTATCTCTCTTAAATTACCATAATTTGCAGTCTTGTATGCCTACATTGTTTTTTCTTGGAGGGGTTAAAATCTAGACACCATTCACATGTGCATTTTGGGAAGACAAATTGTAAGTCTTTATTACACTTCTTACATGTATGGTATTTTTAGATCCTTAAGATGGTATTGGGCTTTTCTAGTTATTGTGTGTGTAAGGTAAAATGTCATTTCTTGAGACCACTTATTAATGTAATTCTTTAGGTGTCTATGGTGTTGTTTTTTACTAGGGTGATGTGGAGTGGAGAGGAAATGAGGTGGCATACTGAGGTTTGGAGGCCACATCATCCTGCCTCTCTCCCTTTTCTATTTATTCAAGTTCTTTTGCATTGTTTGAGGGTTACTTCATTTTTTTGTAGGCTTCCTTGCAGATTTTTGGGAGTCTAGAGGTTGATTTACAGAACTGTGAAGGGTGCTTTTGGTCTATGGTTGGAGCTTATTGCATGATATTTTTGGGGCTTGACATAATGGCTTAGTTTGGGAATCAAGAGGCATTCTAGCTCTACCATGGAAAGGTAGGAGCTATACTCTTGTAACAACCCATACATTCCTTTTAAATTATGTATATCAGTTGCTATGTTTTGAGTCCCGTTTTGGTATGTTTTGTTTGCGTGCACTGGGTAGATTTCTATAAAAGTGTAAGGTGTAGGAGTGGGAATCTTGGGGATCCTACATGGTTAGGAGGCTGTAAGATGGTTGCTAATTTCATGCCCTTTTGGAGGGATTTGGTGTTTTGGGTGCTTCAACCACCTTGGACACATGAAAATGACTTAAGATGTATTATCTTGGATTCATCAAAACCCTCCTCCTTTTTCTGAGGGAGTCATAAGATATTGTAGGGAGGCATAAGAGCAATGTAGGTTTAGTGCATAAGAGGTACATTAAGGAAGGAATATGAGTATGTAGGGGATTTACGAGAAATGTTTATTTTAGGGTTTTTATATTGGTAGCACGATATTGATTCCCATTGGGAGGCATACGTGACTTCCCCATAGATCTTACTCCTTTGGCTTTTGCATGTTGAAGCCTATGTGTATTTTGTTGCTTTCCTTCTTACAATTGTAAAGTTGCCAAAATTGTGGGAGGTTTTGGTATGATTGTAGAATCTTGTATTGTGATGTGTAAGCTCTGTTTGTTTAGAACTTCATTATTTCAACATCTATTTTTCATTGCGTTGTGGTTGGGGCTCGGGGGGGCAACAACTACCAGGAGGATGGCTTCTACCTCCTGATTGGAATTCTAATGGATCTGGGTGGAGAGTGTTGCCAACTCCCCCCTTTTAACTACCATGAATGATTAAATGAAGATTGGTGGGTCTCTCTTATTTTTTATGAGAAGATGGAGCTTGTACCGTATGGACAATGGGGTTAGATCTTGGAGCCTAGTGAAGCTGAAGACCAAATTTGAAGTGGTTTCATAAGTGTGATGAAGCCTTTATTATCCTGTGTTTGTTAAAGTCTCCAAAATTCCCACTTTCACAGTAGAGTCAAGACATTGTATCCCAGTATGAGGTGATGGAAAAGCCTGTTGTTACCTTATTTGGATATGTAAGTTGACACTATGAGGGGTTAAGAAAAAAAAAAGAGAAAAATCTATTATATGTAAGTGCTAACAACTTTGGGTGGTCTTAGAAACGAGTTGTATTTACCAAACTCAAGGAATTACGATTTCATTTTATTGAATGTGGATTTATTCCCACCAAAATAATGATGAACAACTTGTTCTTAATCAGTGATTGTTGGAAACTAGGTTATTACAAACTCTTTTTTTGGAAATTTGGAAAGTGTGTTATGGATACCATGTTGCATTCTCCTTGGTGTCATTTGAAAGTCCATGCCATTGAAACATTGGATTACCTTCTTGCTTTTTCTTGCATTAAGGATTAGGACAAGTTAATCATATTAATGTTGGACCTAGAAAAGGGCATTCAAAGTTGTAAATTTTTATTTGCTTGGATTGGGAAACTATAGGAATTCTCTAACAACTAGTAGAGAAGAAGCAAAAGAGAAATTACCCTTTTTGAAAACTAATCTCTTGCCTTATGGAACATGTGTAGATCCACTATCTAATGATTCTAAAATTTTCTTACTAAAACCTAAGGTGAATCAAATGGGACAACCTAATAAGTAAAGTTTTGGTTGAAATCTGTTTTACCTCTTATTCTAAGACCCTTGGGTAAATGATTCTCAAGAATACCTGTAAGAAAGAAGAAGATTGACCACCTTAGTTATCCCCAATTGAGATAGTATGAATTTTAGGGGCCCCTGGATATATCATATATATATATCATCATACCATATATATATACTATAGGATATATATATATATATATATATATAGCATATAGGGATAGGATATAGTATGCAGTATGATATCCTCATATACTATATAGGAGATTTAAAATATTGTTCATTATTACCATATGGGTTAATCACATATTAAGTTTCCTTATGAGTTTTATAAAATTTAGTCCATCATTCTTTTGGTAAAAATGGTACTCTAGCCATAGTATATCACGGATATAGTATATATATATGATAGTATGATAGGTGTATATATATCATATATATATATATATATTATAAAGAAAAGAAACTACAATAAACAAATATAGGTTACAAACCCTGGACGTCATATTGCAAAGAAAGAGCATAGTAGAAAGGGCCGCGACCACTTTGTAGGGATTAGAGTGGGTAAGTGCACGCAAATTGGTGGACTTAGAAAAATTTATATAAATATGAATCGTATCATCCAGAATATAGTTTCTAAAATACTATATTTTTTTTAAAAAGGGACAAATTTAGCTATATTAAACACTTAAAATTATATGACTTGGTTTTTGTTTTTGAAAAAACCTATAAGATTGTAGTCTGTTTTCCTGCGATTTTGGACAACCAAATCTTGTTATTATTTTTTTCCTTTGGTGAAAATTTAGATGTAGTTGTCTATCTTGGGATGGATTTTATTTTGTATTTTTTCGAGCAATATATTTTTTTTAATGATTTTTTTCTTGAAAGTGGTCTAAAAAGATTTAGAAAACGGAGCGCTTTCCGTTTTCCTGCCATAGCTATATCAAAAAATATCAAAATCAAATATATATTTTTAACATGTATAAAATTTCTCCATGCTTGGGATGGTATAAGCTTTGGATCAAATTTTAATAAGTGAGACAAAAGTTGCAGTGTTAAACGTAGACATGAACATTCATGGGAAAAAATGTCTTAAAGACCTATTGTTAGTAAAAAATTATAAAATGATATTTATCTTATTCTATTCACTTTAAAAATCAATATTTCTACAAAGCTAACAGTCTCCCCTACGCGATGGCACAATTTTTGTGAAATGTTTTCAGTTTTTTAGCATGGTTCAAGTCTGTGGAAGGGAAAATTTAAAGTTTTTTTGACCCTTGTACACTTCATAATGACCTTCCATAGCTTTGGTTGGGTAAAAACAAAGATTTTCCAAGCCTTAGGGTCGGACTTGATGATACAGATAGGACCACGATCACGTGGTTTTTTAAAAAAGAACCATGAGTCACGCTTTATAAACCGCGAAGAGCGGTTTATAAAGTTCAATTTCGGTTCATAAATCATATTTATATGCATCCCAATGTTCTAAATTACCATGTGATTTTTACTGTTTGACTTTACCGTATGAATTATTGTGAAATTCTATCGTTTTCTGCATGTTATTCTTATCACCAGAAGTAAAACATACGTGGGAGACAAGAAACGAAGTCAAAAAAGGAATTGATTAAGTAAAAAAATACCAAACGAATTAGAGGCAAACAAATTTCAAAATGCTGAGCGAATGTAGAATCTTCGTGAATCTAAGAAGAAGTTCATCTTCAACCCCTACTATTGTAAGCAATGAGGAACCAGGTAATGTTTTTACTATCAATGTTGAAGTTGAACTAAATACTCATGATGAAGAATGTTTTTACTGTCAATGTTGAAGAATAATTAAATACTCATGATGTAGCAAATGTTGAAATTGAAGGAGACAATGGAAATGTGAATAAACAAATTTAGGTTGAAACTATAGACAAACAAAATTTGACAAAAACACCTCCTAAGATATTATGTAAGAAACCTAATTTATTTTATTGAAATTGATGAAAACATTTTGAAACCAATGTATGACAAACTTTCTGAATGGACAAATTAGAAGAAAATCCACTGCAATTTGGGATAATCATTTTGAAATTTTAAATGATTCCCAAAGATGTCAATTGTTGGTTTGTTTGATGAAATTGAATAAAATGAGACCTACATTATACACCTTTAGGATTGACAACATCTAATATACGTGCGATCAAACCTCTATAATTTTTTAAAACCTTCATGATGCATATCACACTATTAGTGTTAAGAGACGCACTAGGGATAGTAATATTGTGCATCATCTACTTGCTACTAGTGTTGTAAGTGAATCAATAAAAAAATAATGTTTTGATTATGAAAACAAGTCGAATGTTGTAAGTTAATCGAAAAAACTCTAATGAAAGCAATTGAAAGACGTAATATCCTTCAATCACTCAATAATTCACTGATTTTTTGTCATTTTCTGCTAGAGCACCGTGTAAAGACAAAATATAATATTGCTGCTATAAGAGAAGTTATCAAATTTTGGCATGATAACACTAGAGTTTCACTTAATACAAGAGATGTTGTAAAACAGAGAATTGGTTCTATTAATCGCGAACTACATCCAAAGCATTTCTTAGATATGACTCAAACTCAATTTTTTCGTAAGTTTGAACAAGAGCATCTAGAAATTAAAATTAGTCAACATTTTTTTGAAATGTTAAAACCGTTCTATGTGAAAATCAACCATGCTCGCACCACTTGTTATTGTAGGCAACATGTTGAATTTGCTATGCATTATACTAATTTTTTACGTATTCGTTCTAATTTTACATTCTGAAACTATGTTATCGGAATGTGGTGTTCAAGTTCCACCAATATCTTTCAGGGATTTCATTCCTACTGATATTTTGTGAAAAATAAGTTCGACTATTTTTTTATAGTCACCTGATTGTTTAGATGGAAGTTGTGGTGCATGTGGCGGATTAGCTAAATTGGAAAGTTGCATCCATGAGTAAAATTTAAAGTGCAATAGGAAATAATTTAGTTGAGTTTGATAAATATAAATTAGTTACATACCAGTTAAAATATGGAAAAGAGTCTAAACAGTTGTGAGCTAGTTACAGAACATATGCCTGTTTTTTAATTTATGAGAAAATTTAAGGATGAAATTGTTTATGAGTATGCTAGGCATACACATAGAGCTCGATGGTTAAATGAACAGTTCAAGATATGCAAAGACACATTTCCTATTAGTACTATTGTTTCAGTGGTCGATTTTGCAGAGAATTACACATTGCAACCACAAATGGAGGTTCAATCACAATATTACAGCTCAGTACAAGTTGTCATTTTTATGCATATAGCATTTATACATTCTCCCGATAGTACAGAGAATGATCAAATTTTTTTAAGAGAGTACCACTTTTATATCAATGATGATTGTACTCATTCTACTGAAATTGTGCAAGGGTATTTCTAGTTATTTTATGGAAACTTTTATGATAGGGAAATCCACTTTAAACAACATTATATATGGTCAGATAATTACACATCTCAGTTTAAGAATGCCCGAATCTTTTATTGGATGAGCAGGATGCATGTCAAGATGGGTGTACAACATATTTGGATTTTCACTGAGGTTGGACATGGAAAAGGAGAGCATGACGGTGCAAGGGCATGTGTGAAAAGAGATCTTGCAAGAAAAGAGTTAAAGTATAAAGATGGTGCTAAATTAAAAGATGCAAAGAGCATAGTGGAATGGTGTAATGACAACATGGCCCGAGGTTCTCAAGAAAATTCCACAGTTCGCAGATATTTTTGGTTGATAGAGGAACAACATATTGCTAACTACGAGGATTGTATGACACTCACTGGGTCCAGTGATATGCACTCATTTTGTAGCTCAGACGCTACTTCGTGGGCCGTATGGACAAGAAAGTTGACATGTTTTTGTGCATCTTGTATCAAATTTGTCACTACTGAGTGTGATTCACAAGAATGGGTCGATCGATGGACTTGTAGGCCTTTAACTCCGCTTGCTAGTTACCAACCTCCACAAGCATTATGACTTGTTTCTACAGATGAATTTACAACATCCAAGGACTTTAACGAAATTTCAATTTTAATGTGACAAGGTATTTATGGTTTATTTATTTAATTTTTGTATTGAGTTATGTCCATTGAAATTTTAATATATACAATTTAAATTTGAGTTGTTCAACCATGGTTATTTTTTTATAGTACGCGTGCTTGCAGTTATTGTGATAGAAGACAATGAAGAAGGAAAAAACTATTTCTTATGTCATTGCATCGAGGAAAGAAAGAAGTTGACTTCTCCTGTTATAGATGACAAAGATATTGAGTACCCTATAGGGTCAGTGGTAGTTACTAGAACTTGGCTTCGGTGGTATCTATTAAAAAACTCCTCTGTTTGGGTGTTTGAAGACTTTGAGACACACAGGAAAATAATCTTATATTCACATCTAGTTCTAGCAACAAATATTCAGCTGTATAGATACCGAGGAAGCCCTAATAAAAAGATTCTTTGGAAGGTTTGAGAGTCAGATCATGAAGCAATCTTGTCTGCTATTCAGAGTAGATCCTATCCTGATGGTTCATTGGAATGAATTTACAATGCTCATGTCTGGTATATAGACTTTCTTTTCAATATATATATATATATATATATATTAGTTTAAAGATCTAGATTTAAGTTTGAATATATTTTTTTAAATTTGTGTATTTTGTACATATATAGATAGTATATGGTTTTTATTTGAAACTTAAATTTCTTTGACTAACACTTTAATGTTTAGGTTAGTGGTGCTAGAAAAGCTTCTACCTTCACGTGGTTAGCACTATTAGTAGAGAATTTTAAATTTTCGAAGCTAAGAGAAGCTTTTCATTGTTTGAAAAAGTTGTAAATTTTGAAAAATGTTGTAAATTTTGAAAAATTTGTAAATTTTTGAAAATGTTGTAAATTTTGAAAATGTTGTAAATTTTGAAAAAGTTATAAATTTTGAAAAATGTTGTAAATTTTGAAAAAGTTGTAAATTTTGAAAATGTTTATAAATTTTGAAACTGAGAGAGGCTATTGTAGAGGGTCCCTACACTGAGGTGCTGGATCAGACGAGGGCATCTCTAGGTGCTATGGAGTCCGAGTAGTCACTCAAAGTTGAACGATATTTTGGTCTCAGGGCTCTTAAGGGACTACGCCCGACGACGAAGTAGCCCGGAAGCAAAGACCCTTTCATGCACCAAAAAAATGACCTCCTCTAGTGTTCACCTGGCCACCCAGACATGCCAGTGCAGTCGGTTTGGGTGCCATGACCCAACGTTTTGTAAAATATAGCATTTGACAACCAATCACTGGCTCCAACTGCACTATTTCACGCGTTTGCAAATAAGTAGGACAACGAGAGCACCGAAAATGAGAAGGAAAAAAATAAGAGATGCTATTATAGAGGGTCCCTACATTGAGGGTGCCAGATTAGACAAGGCATCTCTAGGTGCCACGAAGTCCGAGTAGTCACCCGTCGAAGTTGAACGATATTTTGGTCTCAGGGCTTTTAAGGGACTACGGCCTGAACGAAGTAGCCCAGAAACAATGACCCCTTTCACACACCAAAACACTGCCTCCTCTAGCATTCACATAGCTATCCCGGATGTGCAGGTGTAGTTGGTTCGGTGCCATGACCGCACCATTTACAAAAATATACGCATTTGACAACCTTATCACTGACTCCAACTGCACTATTTCGCGCGGTTTGCAAACTAGTAGGACAATGAGAGCATTGAAGATGAGAAAGGGAAAAAACTGAGAGAGATTCTATGTTTAGAGGGTCGCCCCTACACTGAGGTGTCCAGATCAGACGAGGGCCTCTCTAGGTGCCATGGAGTCCGAGTAGTCACTCGTCGAAGTTGAACGATAGTTTTGGTCTCAGGGCTGCTTAAGGGACTACGGCTCGAACGAAGTAGCCCAGAGAGCAACGACCTTTTGCACGCACCGAAAAACCACCTCCATCTAGTGTTCACTTGGCCAATTGGACATGCCAGATGTAGTCGGTTCGGTGTCACGACCCACCGTTTGCAAAATATAGTGTTTGACAACCTTATCACTGGCTCCAACTACACTATTTTGCGCGTTTGCAAACAATATGATAGTGAGGAGCACCGAAGATGAGAAGGAAAAAAACTGAGAGAGACTATTGTAGAGGGTCCCTACGCCGAGGTATTGGATTTAGACGAAGCCTCTCTAGGTGCCACTGAGTCTGAGTAGTCACCCGTCGAAGTTGAACGATATTTTGGTCTCAGGGCTCTTAAGGGACTATGCGCTGAACAAAGTAGCCCAGAAGCAATGACCCATTTCACGCATCGAAAACACCTAACTCCTCTAGCATTCACCTAGCCACTCGAACATTTCTGGCATAGTCGGTTCGGTGCCATAACCCACCGTTTTTCTAAATATAGCGTTTGATAACCTTACACTCACTCCAACTGCACTATTTCACATGTTTGCAAACAAGTAGGACAACGAGAGCACTGAAATGAGAAAGAAAAAAACTGAGAGAGGTTATTGTAGAGGGTCCCTACGCTGAGGTTTTGGATCAGACGAGGCCTCCTAGGTGCCACAGAGTCTGAGTAGTCACCCGTTGAAGTTGAACGATATTTTGGTCTCAGGGCTCTTAAGGGACTACGCTCGAAAGAAGTATAGCCTGGAGAGCAATGAACCTTTCGCGCATGAAAACACAACCTCCTATAGCATTCTCCTGGCCACCCGGACATGTGCCGACATAGTCAGTTTGGTGCCACAACCCACCATTTGTAAAATATAGCATTTGACAACCTTATCACTAGCTCCAACTGCATTATTTCACACGTTTGTAAACAATAGGACAACGAGAGCACTGAAATGAGAAGAGAAAAAACTAAGAGAGGTTATTATAGAGGGGTCCCTACTCCAGAGGTTTATGGACTAGAACGAGGCCTCTTTAGGTGCCACAAAGTCTGAATTGTCACCCGGTCGAAGTTGAATGATATTTTGGTCTCAGGGCTCTTAAGGGACTACGCCCGAGCGAAGTAGGCCAAAAGCAATGATCCTTTTGTGCACCAAAAACACCACATCCTATAGGGTTAACTTAGCAACCTAGACATTCTGTCACAGTCGATTCGGTGCCACGACCCACCATTTGCAAAATATAGCATTTGACAACCTTACACTGAGCTTCTAATTGCACTATTTCACGCGTTTGTAAACAAGTAGGGATAGCGGAGAGCACCGAAATGAGAAGAAAAAAACCAAGAGAGGATATTGTAGAGGGTCCCTACGCTGAGGTTTCTAGATCAGACAAGGCCTCTCTAGGTGGCCATAGAAGTTCTAAGTAGTCACCCGTCGAAGTTGAACGATATTTTGGTGTCAGGGATCTTAAGGGACTACGCTCGAATGAAGTATCCCGAAAGCAATGACCCTTTCACGCACCAAAAAACCACCTCCTCTAGCGTTCACCTGGCATTCTCTAGATAGTTGTATTGAGAACCAGTCTCATCTACATTCACTGAATTGACCAAGCATAACTCGGTTTCCTCAAGTGGCCATGGATTCCACCAATGTACTTGCAGATAATATAACGTTTAGACAACTTTCTTCCAAAACTCGTCATAGTACTCTTGCACATCTTGGCACTTGTTTTTTTTCTGAGATATTTACAATACAATAGGAACTCTCTTCATCATAGAGCACCGAATATGAGAAGGTATTAAACTTTGAGAGGCGCTATTATAGATTCATCCCACTTAGAAATAGGCCGAGATTCTTAACAACCAAGGAGATATGAGGCATAGCTTTCAAACCAGGTTTAAAGCCATAGAATGGTCTGAGTAGTCACCCGTCACAGTTGAACGATATTATAGACTCTCAAGGCTCTGATGCAAATTGGACTACGCCTCAATTTGAAGTTAGCCAATGGGTCTAAGCTTATTGACCCTTCATGTCCGCATCATAAGGCTAAATTTACATCTTCGCCTTCTCTTTGAATGGAGGAGGAGTAAGTTTGGTACTGGGCGTTTTTTCTTCCCATGATGGACTAAATATTTCCCCATAGACAAGGAAATATTTCCCACATATTTTGATAGAATTTCCACATATGCCTCCATCTTGTAGAAACATTCTTCTTTTAGACTCATGTGCATCTCACTATGAGCCATGTTTTGTATTCCTTGCTTCAAGTGGTTGGTGGAAATATCTTCTTCCAATGTACTTGGAGGATATTTTCACCACTTTAGACTACCCTTCTGGGTGAGGGGGTATCTAACTAAAACTCGTCAACACAAGTTGTAATCTTGCAAAAACACTTGATCTTAAAATCTCTGATCCATAAACTGCATCTTTTAAATAATAAATGGATCTTATCTTAGTGATGATAAATGAACAATTATCAAATTTATTATTATCCAGTATGTTATGAAATAATCATTCATACAATACTGGAAATTTATATATGCAAGACAAGGAGACAAGAATTTTATCCTAGAGAAACCCAATGTGGGAAAAACTCTAGCTAGGTAAGAAATTTATGCACTTCACTATATAAAAATCCAATACAATATAATACAAGATCACTACCAAAAAGATGTCCTTTAACAAGGATTTAAGATCTCTGTACTTGCATCACTTGTTTATAACCCTCAACGAGAAAGAACTTAGTTGTCTATGAACAAAACCAGAACAATTCAAACTTTCCCCCTTTTCTCACACTTGAATTCACTCCAAATGACTTACTTAGATGATTAAATGTGCTTGCATTTATAGTTGTTATATCCAAGGATGAAAGGAGATGAGAAACGAACTAGTTTGGGAAGTCCAAATATTTTCAACTATTTAGATTCCCATTTTGGCATCGTCAAGGACAAAATCACTACTTTCTACAGGAGGTGTTTGCCATAATCATCGCGGTAATTACGTAACGTGCTGGTGCCTACAGATAGCAGTCTTGCAAGCTGCTACTCTGTGAAGAGAAGTGGTTCTCGCAACCATCGCGGGTAATTGTGTAATTGCCACACAGTCAATACACAAAATATAATAAGAATCATCGTCAACCTGACTTCGCCATTTTCCATAACGATGAACATGTTGAGGGTATATTTTCCAAGTTTCAAAAAGTAAATACATATAATTTGGTACTTCTAGATCTATTTTTTGGATCATACTCACGCTTTAATAATTTAATACTTTGTCAATATCAATGTTGTGTCCAAGCCTATTTGCAATGAAGAGATGATTTGGAACATATTAAGAATGTAAACTTAATCAAACTGGAAATAAAACAACTTCCATGATTAAAGGATCTATTCTGAATTTATTTAAGATAGTAAGAACTAGGGACAATACTTCTAATTCTATGATCATGAAAACATAAACATACATGAATGAAAATATTGTCTAGATAATTCAAGCACATTAATACTAGAAGTAAAAAACATTAGAATAGCTGAACAAGAAATAAATAAAACTTCCATTCACATCAGAGAGGAGTGGCCCTTGCTCCTTCCCTCTGATCTGGTTACTAATGTGTACTCAAAAACACAATTTATTCTAGAATCATGTTCTTTATTTATCAATTGTTCAGTTTACAGTACTCTTATTATCTTTCTTCAATGTCCAACCATTTATTCTAAAATTATATAAATAGAAGGATATCATACATGCAATGAAATCAAATCAAACATATATAGTTCAGATTTATCGTTATGAAAACCAACACACATGGATATATATAAGAATCAAACAAAGTGTGCTCTAGACGCACGTCTCTGAAAATATATATGTATAAGTTCATAATGTATGTGTACATCTCAAACTAAGTGTGTCATAATGTACATATGGGACCACATGCGGTCGTATATAAAAGGCATATATATATATATATACAATGGACTATGAATCTACTCATGACCACATATGTACATCCAGGTGGACTATAAATCTACTCATGAAACATCTTCCCTCTCTTCACCCCTGCTAGAAGTAGCACGTCCATGACCTGGGGATGTAGTGGAGGGAGATGCCACTACGGATTTCATCTGTGTGGTCCTAGGTGTCTCTAAGCATGATCTGCAACCTAACTTGCACATTCATAAACAACAAGTTTTTAACACCCAAAATTTTAAAATACATTCAAAATTTAGAAACTTGTACAATTTAGTTAAAATGCATGTGAAATCTTACCGCAATGTCATGATCCCTATCAATTTGTTGTTGACGCATCACAGGGACAACAATAGACTCACGAGGGGTAAGCTACATACAAATAATTAATTTTCAAATTAAATATTTCACATATACATACAAAATTTGATATTGTAGATTTAAGTAATAAGAAATAATGAACCTCCAAAATTTAACAAATTTAAAAAATTGTACCTCAGTTAGTGGATCTGCAGATGCTATGGCAGTATCTACAGAAGCCTCCATAGTCTGCATATATGGAGGAGTCTCTCTAGCAGTCATAAGCTATACAAAAAAACACATGTACAAATCAATATTAAAATCTACATGACTGTGCACCACATAACAGAGGTCCAAAGCATGTAATCCATGTGAACTTCCAGTAATTAGAAACAAAGTGTAAAGAGATTTACTAACCTGCGTAAAAATCATGTGAGGCATGCCAGTAGCCTTAGTTCCCTGAGCAGATGATGACCCGCTAGGCTCCTGTGTATAAAAGAGAAAAATATTAATACATGTACAACATACATATGAAACATTATAATAATAATCTAGTGCAATCAAATGAAATTAAAAATGTAAGTTTGTACAACTTGAAACTTACGTTTGAAACACGCCCAGCTGTAGTAGCTAGCATGTCGACGCCGGATGTTTCCTTCACCAGCTCTTGCTATTTAAAATAAAATAAAAAATTAGTTTTTTACATGTATGTACATGACGTACAATCAAATATATATATATTATATACTATCTCAAACATATATATATATATATATGTCTCAAACATGTGAATTAAACTATTGTATATATATATATTATTTAAATTTATTTGAAATTTACCTTGAAAGACCAATATTAGTGGCACCAGTTCCAAAAACATTCCCCAGCATCTCATCTATAGAAAAGAAATCCTGTGAACCAGCAAATGATGTCTCGCCTGTAGTGCATACGACACCACATGATCCACATTGGTGTGGTGCACTAGAACTGGCACCTCCACCAACATCACCAGATGTAATCTGGTCACTATGCTGGGTGAGAGTGTCAGTGAGCTCCCTCAATGCATGCAATGTATCAATCTCCACAACCTCCTTCACTGTAGGAGGGATAACTGAAGGCAGTGGGGGTTTTGGGGCATGGGGGATCCTAGGCTGACCTACGCGGTGCACCAGGTCTACTCTGTGCAGAGCCACCTCCTCGACCAAAAAAGTCAGAAAAGTCAAAATAATTCGGGACCTCATTGGGCACGAACTCGCAATATAATTTCTTCAAAAAATAAAGAGGAACCTCATTGTTGTTGCATGGTGGATAATCAAAAACCATCCACCATCGGTCCCAAAAATTGTTTTTGATTCTGTCATCGTGGCACCAATGGATTGGGAACTGTTTGCAAGTAACTGTAGGGGGGGCATTGGTTCTAGGGTCGGTAAATAATGCACAAATGAGGTCTTTTCCAATTTTTTTAAATCTTTGATGGCCGCATGGGATAGTTTATCCGCATACCACCACCTACAATCACTTCTAAAGGTGTTCCATCTATGTATTTGGTTGGTTGCAGACTCGACTTCGCCAATCAATGTTTGCAATGTATTGGCTAAAGTCATGCGGGATGGATTTGTAGTATGATTTTGTCTTATAGTTTGAATTAGGTTCTCAATGACAATTTTATTTTCTCAAATTCTTCCAATGATATTATCTTGCGTTCCTTGCTGGCTTAGTGGGGATAGAAGGAGCCACAGGAGGTGGATCTATGTTTGGAGGAGGGTTTTGAGGAATGTTCTGGAGGGTTTTTGAGGAATGTTCGGTGGGTTTTGAGGAATGTTTTGATGGTTTGCATGATTTTGAGCTTGCCGACCAACTGATAAAACAAGAAAATTGTATACATAAACAAACATTTCAAAAAACCCATGAAAATGCAAAAAAAAAAACCTAAAATGCAAAAAAAAACCTAAAATGTAAAAAAATGATTACAATCGGGGACTTACCTCCTCGTCTTGGTGGCATGGTTGAATCTATCACTATCCAGAAGTCCGGATGAGCAATTTTGAGGTGGTATTCAAAGCGCGAGTGAAAAACATTTAGGAAAAATCGTGGTTTGAAATGAAAAATGAGGAAAATAAGGAGTCGCGGGACTGCTAATTTTTTGTCTCAGAGTTCCGCGATCACGGTTTATAACCGCGCTCGCTGGTTCTAAACCTGCTGATCGTGATTGTTTTAGGTTTCAGGTAATTACCAAACTTGGAATTTAGGAACCACAAGTGCAAGGTTTTAAAAACCGCAATCGCGGTATGTAAACCGTGATCACAGTTCCTTTATTTCAGGTTTTTATGTCCACAGAATTGTCCACCCAACTTCGTGCACTTACCCCTCAGTGTACCTTCACTTTCAACTAATCTCTTGTTAGTGTCATCAGATGACTCATCTTCTTCTAGACATACTTCATAGGATGAGGATTTGTTACATGATTCACCCACTTTAGGCCCTATTTGGGCTAGGCAGACACTTTAGCATGCAAGCACTTGGGTAGAGGATCTAGAGGATGATAGATGTACTTAGGTATGATTCTCATCACACTATGACATATGCCTTTTTTGCTTCAGTGATAGATCGATATACATTCTGGGAGACATGAATTGTGGCCTAAGTGGAAAAGTAAAAGCTGGCTACATGAGGAATAAAATTCCTTAATCAGTAATGACAGCTTACAATTTGACTTCACTTTCTAAGGCAATGTATAATATGGGGGAGTTTTCGACTGCTCGCAAACTGGATATATCAGACAAAATGCTACAGTAGATGACTCAATGATTTATAAGTACAATGCTTGGATAGTAACCAAGGGTTTATCACAGGTAGCAGACGTTAATACTTTTTAGGCATGGCTCATCTATACTCGTATCTTTCATGAATTTTATTAGACTCACAGTGGTTCATTTAGCAACAAAATAAAATGGTTAAAATGTAGCATTATCATAGAATTGATAGTTTTAAGAGTAAACTTGTTCTTCATAGAGACCTAAAAGATGAGATCATACCATGGAGTAACCACTTGCGTTTGTTCAAAATATCATCCTTGGTAGACAAGACTTAGGAAGTCTATCTAAACCCTCATTTTGAGCATGCCCCTAACAGGACTTCCTAATGCCAAGACTAGATTACTTTAATAACCTATTTTCTAGTTTCACAAGTTGCCAGTTGAGATCCTAATGTAGATATGTCCACTCTGGTGGGTTAAAACAAATAAACCATGATTTTCGGAGACTTTATGTTGATAAACTTCATAACTCAAGAAAGGAGTATGTTAAGTTCCTACATGTACCTTTTCATGGGAGGAGTCAACTCTAAATTGATTGAATCAATCATCGAATGATCTTGCATGTGACTACATTTTGACGCCCTTCTGCATTGAGCCCTATTACACCATTTTGTAGCTGTCAGAGATTTCTGTTGCAAAAGTGAAATACTCTTTTGGTATTCGTTTCATCGGTTTCGTTTGAATGACTAGACAATGCCATCTCTGATTCTATTCCCACCTAGGGCAAACCTCTAGTATTTTTACTAGAAAATGTTCCTAGAACCTTCAGTTTGAGTCAAAAACACATCTGTATTGACATACTTGTTGGCAAAGTCTTTTTGTAGGCCTTCGACTCACAGTTGACCTAAGGTCAAACTATGACCATTGGTATTTTATGATCGGTGGCATCCAGAAAACTTATGAGATGCTATTTGAAAACCGTTTTCTAAGAGGATTCTTCGTCCCGTCAACATCTAGTGAAAAACCCATATATAGGGGATTCACTACAGGGCTGTTTCATACATTGACATGTTTGTCCACTCGAGACATCGGAATGGGATTTAAACATTGAGTTTTTTGAGTCCACTTCGAGCTATACTTTATGATTGGGTTTTGGTACAATCAGTTGGTCGAGAACTACGGCAAAATGGCTATTACTCTATCATCCAAAAAGGTAGCCGTACATGGGAGCTGTTAACACAACGTACTGAGGCTAGTTCTGAATTTAGGGGATCAGTTCCTATGAATTCTTGGGATCTATATGAGGTAGCACATAGAATCATTACTCATGGTGTGTTTACTCATCAGAAGCACCATAAACTTTTGCAAGAGTTCAGTTTCTTCACCTCCGAGGTCTAATCACAATGTTTTTGACATGCTACTAGATTCAAGAGAAAAGGAAAGTTGTAGGAACCCCCATCGGGTTAGATATTCTGCCAGCCTTGGAAACTTAGGTTATTGATAACTTGTACCAATAACTTTCACTAAGAGAAAGTTCATTTACTATATGAGATCTTATTTGGTTGTGTACTACATCAACAACGTTCAAGGAAAAATAGTAGTTTCTCTCTCTTCTTTCCATTCTCTCTCTCTCATTGGTTATGAAATGAAGTGAAATCCCAATATGTGTCTCTAAACCTTTTACTTTCGAATGAAATCTTATAATTATGATTATATTGTAAATGGGAAACTCATCAAGACATTAATTGCTAGTTACCCAATTTCAGGGTGGATCACCATCCTAGCTAATTTATTGCTGATGGGGGGGTGTCAGTGCTCTATGCAATGGTATCTCTGCTTAGGATTGAAAAAATGATGGCAAAAAGGTGATGTGTATGATTCACCATTTATTATTGAAATTTCTATAGGTGAATTGTTCCAAGATGAATATATGTACGATGTAGTCTCATGTTACAGAAAAATTTATATTTGAAATTTACTAATCTTGTATGAGATGCTAGTTATTATGGATATCTTAGGAACAATGTCACATCTAATGCATAAGCTCACATTTGCATTCATAGTTGTGTACTGGTATAAAGCGTGGCGATATATATAATAGTGGCAATCCCTTTGAACTATGAATATGATTGTAGCAGCATAAAATGAGTGTTAAATAGATGATTAAATAATTAGGAAGTTTTGTGTTTCTTACCGTGAAAATGTAATGGGAAAGAATCTAACCACAATAATCAACCTTTTAGTAGTCAAGATTCATGTATAATTTTGTCCTCACGTGTGATCCTTCTTAGCGCTATAATAAATTGAAACAGTAGAATGCCTAACTCTAGTAAATTTTGTGCTCGATGGAACCTCCTAGCTTAGGTCAAATAAGACCCCTAGTGGAACATTATCATCACCTGTGTTGGTAGGTTTCAGCTTTTCATTTCGTGAACCCAATGGTACATGAGGTGCAAAAGATTATGCCACAAACCTTACCTGGAGCAAGTAGGGAACCAGAAGCTTTCATCACTTTAGTAGTCCTTGTGGACTACTTAGGTGAGTGTTATGAAGATTGACAATGTCATTCCTTGTGCCCCTTCATCCATGATGAGAATGGAGCTAGTGAATTATTCATTCTATGACTTGATCTCTTGTTAATGATCTCTTTAGTTCATCTCAGATGAAATGGGTGCACCTTGGTCCTTCTTGAAGAGTCATTTAGCAAGGGAGGGAAGTTTTGTCCTCTCACCTTAAGTTACTCATACTTTATATGTTAGGTGAGTGTTGACCACTCATAGCTAAGATTAGAAGTAAACCAAACCTCTGGCCGATTAAGAGGTTTACCCTTACGGGTGGAAATTGTTCCATAAGTATTAGAAAATGAAAATTTTAGTTTAAAATATATTCACTTAAGAGAAGTGAAAAAAAATGGTTCTGCCAAGGAATCTCTTATTCGCTCGTCATTCACAACCTCTCATTGTACTTCATAGTGCATGTGGCTACTCAAAACCAAACAAAGTTCACCCTAGGTGATATTCCTCATGATTGATTCCACCATGGCGGGATTTAAATGACACAAGATAGATACACTTGGTTTCACATCATGTACCCTTTATTATTGTAGTTTATACGAGAAAATAAATGAGGATTTCTCGTGAACAATTGGGTTACACTCCTTGTAGTCACCCTGAAGCCCAGTTACTGAAAAGTATGTTTTATTTTGTTTACAAATGTGGGTAAAATGGTGAGTAATAATGAGACCATGAGTGCAATATAAGTTTAGTGAAAGCATAGAAGAGTAAAATCCATATTTGGAGACAATTTGGAATCTAATGTCACTCCATTGGAGTCTGTAACTAGGTCATGCCAAAATTGTACCAGGGTACCGTACCATGCTCAAAAGATGTCACACTTTGCCCCAATGATGATCACAGGTCACCTCACTCCGGTGTCCACGAGATCCAGAACTGAAGCTTCCCTACATGAATGTATATGTTAACATCCCAAATGCTTTATCATAACTTTCTTGTGCTTTGTTTTGTTCCTCTATCCTTTATTTTCTAAGCCTTTTGAATCTTTCAGCCATGACGAAAACTTCGCCGCCACAGATATCCGGAGTTGCAGCGAGTCCTATAACCGCCACCCTACTCAGAGCGGTGAGATCCTTCACACATTAGCTTTCCAATGAGCATGCTCCTTTGCCATCGTGAAATTGTGTAGGATTTTCAGACTTATAGAGGACCATTATTTTTCTTCATTCCGCCTTGGCTCAGTATTAATGACAATATGTCCCCTAGTAAGTTCAGTGTTTCGTCCATTGTGAATATCTGGATGAGAAAGAGTTCTGAAAATTGGAGCAAATTATCCCTTTGAGAAGTAGAATTTTTGGAAATCTGATTTAAGTATCCAGCTAAAATTGCAAGCAAATGGCAGAGTCAACTTCTCATTTCCATTGTTAAAGTACTGTCAGATATTCAAAGGCTAGGAGCTCAAACAATGTTTTCAATATAAGTAAATGAGAGAGAAAGATGACATAACTGAATCTTGTACAATCTAGAACCTGATCTGGGTAGCCATGTCGAGTCTTAAATATGGCTCCAGTCTATGTTCATTACTTGTCTCTATACAAATATAGGTTATGAGAATGATGCCATAAGTGAGTTCATGGTTATAGATCAGGGGAATCCATTAGAGATCTAGTAGGTTGTGTCCTTCAGGCAGAAGGTAGACTGTGCATAGAATCATGATCAGTACGCTTGTGTTGTATTCCCGTAATAAATCCCGCTAGGAATTTCACTATCACTTCAAGCTCTGGTCACTTGCGCTATCCCTCTCCTACTCGCATTACTGATTTGGTACTATATCCAAAGCCTACCATTATTCATAAATACCTATTTACCTGTTGATGCTCATCATATACACGCTCCAATCTGGAATTCACGTAAATGCACGATATGTGAAGTCAAGACTCATTCTGACGGTGACAAAATCAGTGAAACTACTAGATTTTCCACTGGATTCTACTAAATTCTAGGTTTTATCTGTCATATAGTTCTATTGGGCTAAAACATATCAAATAGAGTAGTGAAATAGGTTTCCATTTCAGTTAATGATTCCATTTTTGATATTGCTAGGGAAGCTAGATGGGGATTGATAGTTTCTCAGAAACTATGGAATTAAGCACTTCCTCACTTCCTATGCAGTGTATGTAGATCAAAAAGGTAATACTTTGTAATGGTAAGTTAATCAGCTATCTAGATGAATTTAGCCCCATAGAATTTCCATCCATACTGCACAGAGTGAATGTTGTGTATACACCGGGCTACCTTGCTTGTTTTAATTTTGACACTAGTGACTCAAAAGGCCGATTATGATCTCAGAATAGAGATAAGAAAAATAGAAAGGTTGACCACAAATGTTAAAATAAGTGAAAAGAACAAAGATGACATGAGTGCCCAGAATGGATAGAAGCACTTGGGTGCTAGAGTTCAGAATAGACGCTGGTGTCTTAGGATAAATGATGATAGGTGTGAAAATATAGGTAGACAGGGATCCCTGTGACCTAACCAAAATTGGATACATAAGTGACTAATGTGAGAGAGCAAGAAAATAGAAACAATAAAAAAATTGGATGGACAAATGGTTGTGTCACCAGTGAATACTTTCCTTACTTAAGATCTATGCATATAAACAACATACTGACGATATAATAAAATAGTAGTATGTGCACGATTTTGTGTCTACATCCCCCCCCTTTATGCGCTTCGAATATAATTCAAGTAGTGTAATGGAAGTAAGAAACATAATTGTATGGAGTCCGTAGAAGCATGTTATAGAGTGCATACACAATACATGTGTGACGAACCATGGATCAATGTTTTGACCCATTCGACATAAGTGGAGATAGTTAACCATCGTAAAGAGCACTTGGAGATATAGTTGAGATGATTTAGAGAATTTGGAGATTTTAAATTGTTGTCAAAGGATATCGAAGAGGTAGGGAGTGATAAATTCCCAAACCGATTTTGTTTATAAATGGGAGGATTTGGGCATCCTGTCGTTAGAGGAATAGTGTTGGGGAAATAGGTATACTTTTACTCTCCATCCATGACTGCATCCCCAAAAGGTCTAACTACTATAGACAAATAGAGACCAAATTTAGTTCTGTGTTGTCATGTTTGAAAAAGTGTTTGTTCCAATTGAAGAACCTATATAGGAGTAATATAGGAAAGGTGATGAATTATCATTTCCCCTAGTCCTACGGGTGTTCCAATTTGAATAATGCTAGATGCCTTCCAAGTTAGGTCATCTGGAAGTGGTAGTAATGTAATGCAGCTTCTAAGTTAGGTCATTTGGGAGAGGTAGTAAAGTAACGTGGCTCCCAAGTTAGGTCATCTGAGAGAGATAGTGAAGTATGCTTGTTAAACTGATTGATTTATTTTCTTTGAGATTTGGTACTTAGTAAATTAATCATGGAGTGTTTTTTGTGGTTTGCCCCCATATTAGGTCATTTGGGGGAATAGATTTTAAATAGTAGAAAATATTGATTATAGTATAGAATGATTGTTCCTTTGTTGAAATGAGACCAGAACAAGTTGTAATAGTAATGTATTAAGAATGTCAATTGATTGTATTATAACCTGAGAGGGATTATGGGATAATCTCTATTGTATGCCCCTTTTCAGCGAAAGGGTGAAGGGTGGAGAAATTATCAGTGAATCAAAGGAAAGATGTGTAAAATGTTGTAATAGTAAATGTGAAATAGTATTAGATAGTATAGTTGTAGTGTGAATAGATATTGAATAGTGCATGTGATAGATGTGAATATGAGATGTTGAAATTTGTATAGTATGGTGCTATAAAAAAAATGATCTATATAATGAAAATGGCGGGACAAATGAAGTTACGAGGCTTGAGATATGACTGAAATTTGGAGCACTGAGCTATGAGGATGACACATGTTAGAGTAGCAATTTTGATTAGATTTGAGTGAGTAGTGGCGACCGTGGCTTTACAGATGACCGATGAATTGGTAAGTGTGACTATTTTTGAAAAAAATGTCAATAATGTCCTTTTTTTGGTTAATTTTAGAAAAATTTGCTTTTATGTATTTTTCAACATTCTTGACCTAGGTGGAAGTGGTCATGGTGTTTCTATCCTTGGGGACACCCATACCCAATTCCAGGTGTTGGTGACCTGATGCTGAGGACCTGTGAATTACTCCTAGGCACTGGTGTCCCAGAGCAGGGTTTGGGCACTATACTATGATATACTAATATTATGATCAATTTGATGCTATGAAAAATGGTTTTTGCAGTATGTATGATGTATTAATGGAAGAATTTGGTTGCATATTGTGTTTGTAGAGGGATATACACTCGAGAGAGTTCCGGGTGGGCCACCATTTAAGTACATTATTCATATTGGGGTTGTCAGATTCTGAGTGGGATATATTGGACCGTGTTGGCTTGCGACACATTGCTAGATTAGGGGAGGTGCCCCATAATATGCTTATGTTGACGACATCGTGTGATATATGGTGCACAAATACATGTCCATTCTGGTTTCCTACTGGAGAGATGACAATGACCCTAGAGGATGTGTACCAGATATTACAGTTGCCTATTGTAGGAGAGAGGGTACAAGTGATAAATATAGTGGATGCTTAGAGGCAGATGAGGGCCACAAGATGATATTTTATAGGGACACAAGTACATTAATAAACTCATATTAGTTTAGATGTGATATTGAGATCTAATGTTCCATGGTTGCAAAATTTTATTGCAATAATTCTATCATATCGATGACAGTGGATGGTGGCGGAATTGGTAAATTGTATAAGATGCATGATATCTGTTGCATTATAGAGGAGCATGAGACTATGTATACATAGGGGCGGTGTGTATTGGCCCACTTGTATAAAGAATTATATAAATTTACTTAAGAGAACCATGGGGGTGGACTAGGAACCACGACTTTGTTGCACATATGGGCATATGAACACATTGCTATATTGAGGCCACTCAGTGGGCCATGGGCTGGGTGGGGTAGACCTGAGATATTTTCAGTGAGGTGGGTAGGTACTCAGAGTAGGAGGATGGACACGACCACCTATAGGTCAATGCTAGATCAGATGGGCCTTGGGGCCATTATCTGGAGACTGTATATAGATTATGGTGGATGGGTAGAGGATGATGTAGAGCTACGGTGTATTCGGCACACCATATGATTAGAGGACCACTTCCTAGGTGTGATAGAGTTGTTCCATGTTGAAATAGTATCTAGGTAGTTTGGTATGTCCCACGATCTACCCCCAGAGCCATATATATGGTTGAGATATACTAGAGTAGTAAGACGACCAAGGGCGAGGCTTGGCCCAATAGGAGCACAACTAGTGCATCCTAGTCCAGATGAGGCAGATGCCACTATAGAGCCTATTGAGGTTAATGAAACGAGGTGAAACCATGCCTATAGTGAGTGGTGGGTGACAGATCAATGTGTGTTGTTATTTCCAGTAGTGGTGGATGTGGCCAGTGGAACAAAAGTTGGAGGACTAGAGGGGCAGGTACCTATCCTTGATGTAGATGGTGTAGCGGTTGTTAGAGTAAAGCATAAGTATTGTGTATTGATATCCGTTAAATTTTTTAGTTATTAGATATCGCAAAGGTCTGTAGTGACTAACGGTGGTTTTTGTGATTGTAGGTGATTCCTATTGGTCATTGATTATAGATTTGTTGATACACACATTGATGCGAAACGTGCCGCTAGATGTGCTCATGGGAGGTGGTATGCTGGAGAGATTTGATGATAGTGTGGGTGAGCATGCCCCTTTATTCGAGTCGGTGGTTATAATAGAAGCCACATGTACTGTGTTATTGAGTGAGTGCGATGATGCTCATGCAGAGACTTATCGAGCTAGATGGGCCATGGGAGGTGGATCCCTAACTCAGGGTGTTTTTGCTAAATATGCTGAGATAAAGGGCCGATTCGTAGAGCAGACAACCAAGATTACTATATTATGAAGTTAGTTGGATAGATATAGAGGTCGAGATCAGAGATGTAGATTGAGCGGCGAAGCTTCTAGTTATAAAGCTCCCGCTATTGTATATAGTGATAGCAAGGATGATGTATGATGTATTATATACATTTTAGTGAGGCACAGGGGCTTACCCCCCAGCGATCGTATTCTGTAACTTTATATATACATATACATACATACATACATACATACATACATACATATATATATATATATATATATATATATATATATGTATGTATATACATATACATACATACATACATACATACATATATATATATATATATATATATATATATATATATATATATATATATATACATACATACATACATATATATATGTATGTGTGTGTGTGTGTGTGTGTGACTTTGGTATGTTGGAATTACCATTAGCTCCATGGTCTTGCCTTACTGAGGGTATATTTCTATATAATTACACTATACATGCTTATATCTTTCTATACTATTTTATAACTCTTTTTATTTCTAACATAGATCTTACACATGTTTATGGATTATATTGTTATATACTTTTATAAAGATTAGATACTAACACATATGGATTGTATATACTAATATATCTTATTTTATGCACCTCTATATGATGTTTACTTTATCATACAATGGATTCATTATTACTTATCTCTTGTGTGTGGCTATTTTGGACATTTTTGTGTGTATGAAAAACTAGTGTCCCTTCTTTGTAGCTTTATTATACTTTCTTATGTTTCCCTTAACCCTAGATTTTTTGTATGTCACTTTTGTGTCCCTTATATATAGCCTCATATCCTTCTATGTGGAACTGTGTGTTGAGCATGTGCTTAGTATGCTTGTTACATTTGGTGTCATGATCTACATCATGCATCCCTATACTTTGGTTTCATAATTATAAGCATGCATTCTTTCTGCACAATGGGTTATATATCAACTTATAAACATATGGTTACTCTACACATACATGCATAACACTGAAAATAATAATCTACATGACATGGTACAAGTCATATTTATTTTGAGATGAGTGGTTTATAACATATCTGTTAACACCCAATTTCGGTCATTTAGAATTTGGTAATACTAGTTTTGGCTTATATCCCTTATACATGACTTGTGTGCACAAACTAAAGCTAGCTAATGAGATGAGGGATGGAAAATTTGAGGCCAATCTAGTTGAATATTGAGATGGGCATGATTCGATCTAGGAGCTGATGTGTGAGTTGACGAGCGGGCCGAGTTGGCGAGCTCGATGACCAAGCAAGTTGGCAAGGTGATTCCATGAGGCAAAACCGAGTGAGCTGAAGG